>WHPX01000895.1:600000-1087500 GCA_011057435.1 Actinia equina
AGGTCGCTTCAGGGCTGGATCTGTGAGTTAGCCATGCCCTGACTAACATTGCTGTAGCCAAGAGATTGCTTCAGGGTTTGATCTGTGAGTAAACCATGCACTGACTAACATTACTGTATCCCAGAGATTGCTTCAGGGTTTGATATGTGAGTAAACCATGCCCTGACTAACATTACTGTAGCCAAGAGATTGCTTCAGGGTTTGATCTGTGAGTAAACCATGCACTGACTAACATTACTGTATCCCAGAGATTGCTTCAGAGTATTGCAAAACTCAAGGGGAGTAACTAAAACGTTTTACTTGCAGATTGGTAAATATGCAGAAGGCAGAGTACTTGATAGTCTGTTTCTTGAACATCTCCTGAGTCACTTGGCAGGCAATAACTTATCTCTGTACTTTAGAGACTACATGGAACAAACTATGGATGGTAAGCAATAGATCGTTATAATGCTCTCGACACTACTGATTCATTAAGCAGTGGAATTTCTAAATAATCCATTTTTGAATTGTCTGTTGCTCTGGGTTAGCCCCTGTGTTGTGTAGAATAGTCACATGTTCTAGCAAATTGGGAAAATATCTAACTCAATCATGGAATGAAGGAACATTCATTTAAGTTTTGTCACGAGTTTTTCTTATAAACATTCTAAAGAATTATTTAATATTGTAGGTCTGGTGGGTGGAGTCTTGCTACACCAATATATGCTGGTTGACAGAAGCTGTGACGATACGCTATCAAACTATGTTATAAAAGAATATCATCAGAAGTTGTATACAGATATGGTAAGGCTTGTTTGAATAGCTTCTTCCGGGGGAATGAGTAGCATTTTTTTGTCAAACATATATGGTCCATTTGCGCGGGAGAGGGAGAAGGGCTTCTTGTCAAGCAGGATATATGGTGCATTTTCGTAGGGGGAGGGGAAAGGGTTCTTGTCAAACATGAAACATGGTGCATTTTCGTAGGGGGGAGGGGAAGGGGTCTGAGGGTGAGTTGGTTGTAGGTGCCATTTCGTTGGACGTTTCTTTTCAAAAATTTAATTCTAAATACAGCTTACTTCATCTCACCCTTTCATGAATTCACTCGTGATAGAATTATGATCAAATTATCAATGTTACTACTCAGAGTGACTAAAAAGATATAACTAGCTAAAAACTAGTGTGAGCTGCGTCGGTGTTTCTAATGAAACAGTAATGATGAAAAGGTAAATTATACAGAGTTTTTTACTCCGACGAAGGACTAGCGTCCGAAACGTCAGTAAGTTTTTTCATCTTTTCACGGTGTATAATTTACCTTTTCATCATTACTGTACTCAGAGTGACTGTTTATTCTACATTAACAGGCCTTAGATGTTATTATGGATGAATTGTGTGCACACTTGGATGAAGACATGTACAACTTACTGGAGAAAGAAATGGCTGATAATACAGATAGTGCTGAATTATTAACCCATCACTAAAAAGCAGCTAGGCTACAATGAAACTCCTTTAATGAATAGTTTAATATATTAATATTTGTTAAAAGGGGTTCTAAAAAGTTGGTTTCAGATTAAATGGGACGTGTCCTTTTAAAACTGTTTAATTTATTCAAGAAGCACCATCCTATTTATTACAATAATTATATTAAAGAATGTAAGTATTGTGCTTTTGTTAGTAGGGAAGCTGATCAATATCAAGAAATGTTAAATAGGAAAATATTGTGAAAGTAGTCAAAAAAAAAACTTTTTCCATCGAAATAAATCAAAACCATGGACTATGGTCCATGCTTTTTGCCTCAAAATGAACCAAAATGACCTATTTTGCATTATTTATAAATAATACATAATTTTCAAAATTAGTGAAAATGGCCCAAAATGCATCAAAACCATGGGCTATAGTCCGTGCTTTTTGCCTGAAAATGGCCCAAAATGACCTATTTTGCATCCTTCATGAATAATGCATATTTTTGGAAAAGGTGTGAAAAACACCCAAAATCCATCAAAACCATGGGCTATAGTCCATGCTTTTTGCCCAAAAATGACCTATTTTGCATGCTTCATGAATAATGCATAATTTTGGAAAAGGTGTGAAAATGGCCCAAAATCCTCAAAACCATGGGCTATAGTCCATGCTTTTTGCCCAAAAATGACCTATTTTGCATGCTTCATGAATAATGCATAATTTTGGAAAAGGTGTGAAAATGACCCAAAATTCTCAAAACCATGGGCTATAGTCCATGCTTTTTGCCCAAAAATGACCTATTTTGCATGCTTCATAAATAATGCATATTTTTGGAAAAGGTGTGAAAAACACCCAAAATCCATCAAAACCATGGGCTATAGGTCCATGCTTTTTGCCCAAAAATGACCTATTTTGCATGCTTCATGAATAATGCATAATTTTGGAAAAGGTGTGAAAATGACCCAAAATTCTCAAAACCATGGGCTATAGTCCATGCTTTTTGCCCAAAAATGACCTATTTTGCATCCTTCATGAATAATGCATATTTTTGGCAAAGGTGTGAAAAACACCCAAAATCCATCAAAACCATGGGCTATAGTCCATGCTTTTTGCCCAAAAATGACCTATTTTGCATGCTTCATGAATAATGCATAATTTTGGAAAAGGTGTGAAAATGACCCAAAAGCCATCAAAACCATGGGCTATAGTCCATGCTTTTTCCCTGAAAATGGCCAAAAATGACCTATTTTGCATGCTTCATGAATGATGCATAATTTTGGAAAAAGTGTGAAAATGACCCAAAATTCTCAAAACCATGGGCTATAGTCCATGCTTTTTGCCCAAAAATGACCTATTTTGCATTATTTATAAATAATACATAATTTTCAAAATTAGTGAAAATGGCCCAAAATCCATGAAAACCATGGGCTATAGTCCATGCTTTTTGCCCAAAAATGGGCATTTTTGCATTCTTCATAAATAAATCATATTTTTCCAAAAGTTGTGAAAATGACCCAAAATTCTCAAAACCATGGGCTATAGTCCATGCTTTTTGCCCAAAAATGACCTATTTTGCATCCTTCATGAATAATGCATAATTTTGGAAAAGGTGTGAAAATGACCCAAAATTCTCAAAACCATGGGCTATAGTCCATGCTTTTTGCCCAAAAATGACCTATTTTGCATGCTTCATGAATAATGCAGAATTTTGGAAAAGGTGTGAAAATGACCCAAAATCCATCAAAACCATGGGCTATAGTCCATGCTTTTTCCCTGAAAGTGGCCAAAAATGAAGCTAAAATAACCAATGTCGTCTTTTTTCTTACCTTGGTTATTTGGAAGTCAAAAAGGAAGCTAAAATAACCAATATCGTCTTTTTTCTTATTTTGGTTATTTGGAAGCCAAAAATGAAGCTAAGATAACCAATATCGTCTTTTTTTATACCTTGGTTATTTGGAAGTCAAAAATGAAGCTAAAATAACCAATATCGTCTTTTTTCTTACCTTGGTTATTTGGAAGTCAAAAATGAAGCTAAAATAAGCACAAATCCATCAAAACCATGGGCTATAGTCCATGCCTTTTGTCTGAAAATAAACCAAATCGACCTATTTTGCATTATTTATAAATAATACATAATTTTCAAAATTTGTGAAAATGGCCCAAAATCCATGAAAACCATGGGCTATAGTCCATGCTTTTTGCCCAAAAATGACCTATTTTGCATGCTTCATGAATAATGCATAATTTTGGAAAAGGTGTGAAAAACACCCAAAATTCTCAAAACCATGGGCTATAGTCCATACTTTTTGCCTAAAACTGACCTATTTTGCATTATTTATAAATAATACATAATTTTCAAAATTAGTGAAAATGGCCCAAAATTCTCAAAACCATGGGCTATAGTCCATGCTTTTTGCCCAAAAATGACCTATTTTGCATCCTTCATAAATAAATCATATTTTTCCAAAAGTTGTGAAAATGACTCAAAATTCTCAAAACCATGGGCTATAGTCCATGCTTTTTGCCCATAAATGACCTATTTTGCATCCTTCATGAATAATGCATATTTTTGGCAAAGGTGTGAAAAACACCCAAATTCCATCAAAACCATGGGCTATAGTCCATGCTTTTTGCCCAAAAATGACCTATTTTGCATTATCTATAAATAATACATAATTTTCGAAATTAGTGAAAATGGCCCAAAATCCATGAAAACCATGGGCTATAGTCCATGCTTTTTGCCCAAAAATGACCTATTTTGCATGCTTCATGAATAATGCATAACTTTGGAAAAGGTGTGAAAATGACCCAAAATTCTCAAAACCATGGGCTATAGTCCATGCTTTTTGCCCAAAAATGACCTATTTTGCATGCTTCATGAATAATGCAGAATTTTGGAAAAGGTGTGAAAATGACCCAAAATTCTCAAAACCATGGGCTATAGTCCATGCTTTTTGCCCAAAAATGCCCTATTTTGCATTATTTATAAATAATACATAATTTTCAAAATTAGTGAAAATGGCCCAAAATTCTCAAAACCATGGGCTATAGTCCATGCTTTTTGCCCAAAAATGACCTATTTTGCATGCTTCATGAATAATGCATAATTTTGGAAAAGGTGTGAAAATTACCCAAAATCCATCAAAACCATGGGCTATAGTCCATGCTTTCTCCCTGAAAATGGCCAAAAATGAAGCTAAAATAACCAATATCGTCTTTTTTCTTATCTTGGTTATTTGGAAGTCAAAAATGAAGCTAAAATAAGCACAAATCCATCAAAACCATGGGTTATAGTCCATGCTTTTTGTCTGAAAATAAACCAAATCGACCTTTTTTGCATTATTTATAAATAATACATAATTTTCAAAATTAGTGAAAATGGCCCAAAATGCATCGAAACCATGGGCTATAGTCCGTGCTATTTGGTCAGAAACACTTATTTTTCAAATTTCATAGATAAATAATTTTTTTCGAAAAGGTGTAAAAAAAAGCCGAAATCGATCAGAACCATGGGCTATAGTCCATGCTTTTTGCCTGAAAATGGCTCAAAATGACCTATTTTGCATCCTTCATGAATAATGCATATTTTTGGAAAAGGTGTGAAAAACACCCAAAATCCATCAAAACCATGGGCTATAGTCCATGCTTTTTGCCCAAAAATGACCTATTTTGCATGCTTCATGAATAATGCATAATTTTGGAAAAGGTGTGAAAATGACCCAAAATTCTCAAAACCATGGGCTATAGTCCATGCTTTTTGCCCAAAAATGACCTATTTTGCATCCTTCATGAATTATGCATATTTTTGGCAAAGGTGTGAAAATGACCCAAAATTCTCAAAACCATGGGCTATAGTCCATGCTTTTTCCCTGAAAGTGGCCAAAAATGACCTATTTTGCATCCTTCATGAATAATACATAATTTTGGAAAAGGTGTGAAAATGACCTAAAATCCATCAAAACCATGGGCTATAGTCCATGCTTTTTGCCTGGAAATGGCCAAAAATGAAGCTAAAATAACCAATGTCGTCTTTTTTCTTACCTTGGTTATTTGGAAGTCAAAAAGGAAGCTAAAATAACCAATATCGTCTTTATTCTTACCTTGGTTATTTGGAAGTCAAAAATGAAGCTAAAATAAGCACAAATCCATCAAAACCATGGGCTATAGTCCATGCCTTTTGTCTGAAAATAAACCAAATCGACCTATTTTGCATTATTTATAAATAATACATAATTTTCAAAATTAGTGAAAATGGCTCAAAATCCATGAAAACCATGGGCTATAGTCCATGCTTTTTGCCCAAAAATGACCTATTTTGCATGCATCATGAATAATGCATAATTTTGGAAAAGGTGTGAAAATGACCCAAAATTCTCAAAACCATGGGCTATAGTCCATGCTTTTTGCCCAAAAATGACCTATTTTGCATTATTTATAAATAATACATAATTTTCAAAATTAGTGAAAATGGCCCAAAATCCATGAAAACCATGGGCTATAGTCCATGCTTTTTGCCCAAAAATGACCTATTTTGCATCCTTCATAAATAAATCATATTTTTCCAAAAGGTGTGAAAATGACTCAAAATTCTCAAAACCATGGGCTATAGTCCATGCTTTTTGCCCAAAAATGACCTATTTTGCATGCTTCATGAATAATGCAGAATTTTGGAAAAGGTGTGAAAATGACCCAAAATCCATCAAAACCATGGGCTATAGTCCATGCTTTTTCCCTGAAAATGGCCAAAAATGAAGCTAAAATAACCAATGTCGTCTTTTTTCTTACCTTGGTTATTTGGAAGTCAAAAAGGAAGCTAAAATAACCAATATCGTCTTTATTCTTACCTTGGTTATTTGGAAGTCAAAAATGAAGCTAAAATAAGCACAAATCCATCAAAACCATGGGCTATAGTCCATGCCTTTTGTCTGAAAATAAACCAAATCGACCTATTTTGCATTATTTATAAATAATACATAATTTTCAAAATTAGTGAAAATGGCTCAAAATCCATGAAAACCATGGGCTATAGTCCATGCTTTTTGCCCAAAAATGACCTATTTTGCATGCATCATGAATAATGCATAATTTTGGAAAAGGTGTGAAAATGACCCAAAATTCTCAAAACCATGGGCTATAGTCCATGCTTTTTGCCCAAAAATGACCTATTTTGCATTATTTATAAATAATACATAATTTTCAAAATTAGTGAAAATGGCCCCAAATCCATGAAAACCATGGGCTATAGTCCATGCTTTTTGCCCAAAAATGACCTATTTTGCATCCTTCATAAATAAATCATATTTTTCCAAAAGGTGTGAAAATGACTCAAAATTCTCAAAACCATGGGCTATAGTCCATGCTTTTTGCCCAAAAATGACCTATTTTGCATGCTTCATGAATAATGCATAATTTTGGAAAAGGTGTGAAAATGACCCAAAACCCATCAAAACCATGGGCTATAGTCCATGCTTTTTCCCTGAAAATGGCCAAAAATGACCTATTTTGCATCCTTCATGAATAATGCATATTTTTGGCAAAGGTGTGAAAAACACCCAAAATCCATCAAAACCATGGGCTATAGTCCATGCTTTTTGCCCAAAAATGACCTATTTTGTATTATCTATAAATAATACATAATTTTCAAAATTAGTGAAAATGGCCCAAAATCCATGAAAACCATGGGCTATAGTCCATGCTTTTTGCCCAAAAATGACCTATTTTGCATGCTTCATGAATAATGCATAATTTTCGAAAAGGTGTGAAAATTACCCAAAATCCATCAAAACCATGGGCTATAGTCCATGCTTTCTCCCTGAAAATGGCCAAAAATGAAGCTAAAATAACCAATATCGTCTTTTTTCTTATCTTGGGTATTTGGAAGTCAAAAATGAAGCTAAAATAAGCACAAATCCATCAAAACCATGGGCTATAGTCCATGCTTTTTGTCTGAAAATAAACCAAATCGACCTTTTTTGCATTATTTATAAATAATACATAATTTTCAAAATTAGTGAAAATGGCCCAAAATGCATCAAAACCATGGGCTATAGTCCGTGCTATTTGGTCAGAAACACTTATTTTTCAAATTTCATAGATAAATAATTTTTTTCGAAAAGGTGTAAATAAAAGCCGAAATCGATCAGAACCATGGGCTATAGTCCATGCTTTTTGCCTGAAAATGGCTCAAAATGACCTATTTTGCATCCTTCATGAATAATGCATATTTTTGGAAAAGGTGTGAAAAACACCCAAAATCCATCAAAACCATGGGCTATAGTCCATGCTTTTTGCCCAAAAATGACCTATTTTGCATGCTTCATGAATAATGCATAATTTTGGAAAAGGTGTGAAAATGACCCAAAATCCATCAAAACCATGGGCTATAGTCAATGCTTTTTCCCTGGAAATGGCCAAAAATGAAGCTAAAATAACCAATATCGTCTTTTTTCTTACCTTGGTTATTTGGAAGTCAAAAATGAAGCTAAAATAACCAATATCGTCTTTTTTTTTATTTTGGTTATTTGGAAGCCAAAAATGAAGCTAAAATAACCAATATCGTCTTTTTTCTTACCTTGGTTATTTGGAAGTCAAAAATGAAGCTAAAATAACCAATATCTTCTTTTTTCTTACTTTGGTTATTTGGAAGTCAAAAATGAAGCTAAAATAAGCACAAATCCATCAAAACCATGGGCTATAGTCCATGCCTTTTGTCTAGAAATAAACCAAATCGACCTATTTTGCATTATTTATAAATAATACATAATTTTCAAAATTAGTGAAAATGGCCCAAAATCCATAAAAACCATGGGCTATAGTCCATGCATTTTGCCCAAAAATGACCTATTTTGCATGCTTCATGAATAATGCATAATTTTGGAAAAGGTGTGAAAATGACCCAAAATTCTCAAAACCATGGGTATAGTCCATGCTTTTTACCCAAAAATGACCTATTTTGCATCCTTCATGAATAATGCATATTTTTGGAAAAGGTGTGAAAAACACCCAAAATCCATCAAAACCATGGGCTATAGTCCATGCTTTTTGCCCAAAAATGACCTATTTTGCATTATTTATAAATAATACATAATTTTCAAAATTAGTGAAAATGGCCCAAAATCCATGAAAACCATGGGCTATAGTCCATGCTTTTTGCTCAAAAATGACCTATTTTGCATCCTTCATGAATAATGCATATTTTTGGAAAAGGTGTGAAAAACACCCAAAATCCATGAAAACCATGGGCTATAGTCCATGCTTTTTGCCCAAAAATGACCTATTTTGCATGCTTCATGAATAATGCAGAATTTTGGAAAAGGTGTGAAAATTACCCAAAATCCTTTAAAACCATGGGCTATAGTCCATGCTTTTTCCCTGGAAATGGCCAAAAATGAAGCTAAAATAACCAATGTCGTCTTTTTTCTTACCTTGGTTATTTGGAAGTCAAAAATGAAGCTAAAATAAGCACAAATCCTTCAAAACCATGGGCTATAGTCCATGCCTTTTGTCTGAAAATAAACCAAATCGACCTATTTTGCATTATTTATAAATAATACATAATTTTCAAAATTAGTGAAAATGGCTCAAAATCCATGAAAACCATGGGCTATAGTCCATGCTTTTTGCCCAAAAATGACCTATTTTGCATGCATCATGAATAATGCATAATTTTGGAAAAGGTGTGAAAATGACCCAAAATTCTCAAAACCATGGGCTATAGTCCATGCTTTTTGCCCAAAAATGACCTATTTTGCATTATTTATAAATAATACATAATTTTCAAAATTAGTGAAAATGGCCCAAAATCCATGAAAACCATGGGCTATAGTCCATGCTTTTTGCCCAAAAATGACCTATTTTGCATCCTTCATAAATAAATCATATTTTTCCAAAAGGTGTGAAAATGACTCAAAATTCTCAAAACCATGGGCTATAGTCCATGCTTTTTGCCCAAAAATGACCTATTTTGCATGCTTCATGAATAATGCAGAATTTTGGAAAAGGTGTGAAAATGACCCAAAATCCATCAAAACCATGGGCTATAGTCCATGCTTTTTCCCTGAAAATGGCCAAAAATGAAGCTAAAATAACCAATGTCGTCTTTTTTCTTACCTTGGTTATTTGGAAGTCAAAAAGGAAGCTAAAATAACCAATATCGTCTTTATTCTTACCTTGGTTATTTGGAAGTCAAAAATGAAGCTAAAATAAGCACAAATCCATCAAAACCATGGGCTATAGTCCATGCCTTTTGTCTGAAAATAAACCAAATCGACCTATTTTGCATTATTTATAAATAATACATAATTTTCAAAATTAGTGAAAATGGCTCAAAATCCATGAAAACCATGGGCTATAGTCCATGCTTTTTGCCCAAAAATGACCTATTTTGCATGCATCATGAATAATGCATAATTTTGGAAAAGGTGTGAAAATGACCCAAAATTCTCAAAACCATGGGCTATAGTCCATGCTTTTTGCCCAAAAATGACCTATTTTGCATTATTTATAAATAATACATAATTTTCAAAATTAGTGAAAATGGCCCCAAATCCATGAAAACCATGGGCTATAGTCCATGCTTTTTGCCCAAAAATGACCTATTTTGCATCCTTCATAAATAAATCATATTTTTCCAAAAGGTGTGAAAATGACTCAAAATTCTCAAAACCATGGGCTATAGTCCATGCTTTTTGCCCAAAAATGACCTATTTTGCATGCTTCATGAATAATGCATAATTTTGGAAAAGGTGTGAAAATGACCCAAAACCCATCAAAACCATGGGCTATAGTCCATGCTTTTTCCCTGAAAATGGCCAAAAATGACCTATTTTGCATCCTTCATGAATAATGCATATTTTTGGCAAAGGTGTGAAAAACACCCAAAATCCATCAAAACCATGGGCTATAGTCCATGCTTTTTGCCCAAAAATGACCTATTTTGTATTATCTATAAATAATACATAATTTTCAAAATTAGTGAAAATGGCCCAAAATCCATGAAAACCATGGGCTATAGTCCATGCTTTTTGCCCAAAAATGACCTATTTTGCATGCTTCATGAATAATGCATAATTTTCGAAAAGGTGTGAAAATTACCCAAAATCCATCAAAACCATGGGCTATAGTCCATGCTTTCTCCCTGAAAATGGCCAAAAATGAAGCTAAAATAACCAATATCGTCTTTTTTCTTATCTTGGGTATTTGGAAGTCAAAAATGAAGCTAAAATAAGCACAAATCCATCAAAACCATGGGCTATAGTCCATGCTTTTTGTCTGAAAATAAACCAAATCGACCTTTTTTGCATTATTTATAAATAATACATAATTTTCAAAATTAGTGAAAATGGCCCAAAATGCATCAAAACCATGGGCTATAGTCCGTGCTATTTGGTCAGAAACACTTATTTTTCAAATTTCATAGATAAATAATTTTTTTCGAAAAGGTGTAAATAAAAGCCGAAATCGATCAGAACCATGGGCTATAGTCCATGCTTTTTGCCTGAAAATGGCTCAAAATGACCTATTTTGCATCCTTCATGAATAATGCATATTTTTGGAAAAGGTGTGAAAAACACCCAAAATCCATCAAAACCATGGGCTATAGTCCATGCTTTTTGCCCAAAAATGACCTATTTTGCATGCTTCATGAATAATGCATAATTTTGGAAAAGGTGTGAAAATGACCCAAAATCCATCAAAACCATGGGCTATAGTCAATGCTTTTTCCCTGGAAATGGCCAAAAATGAAGCTAAAATAACCAATATCGTCTTTTTTCTTACCTTGGTTATTTGGAAGTCAAAAATGAAGCTAAAATAACCAATATCGTCTTTTTTTTTATTTTGGTTATTTGGAAGCCAAAAATGAAGCTAAAATAACCAATATCGTCTTTTTTCTTACCTTGGTTATTTGGAAGTCAAAAATGAAGCTAAAATAACCAATATCTTCTTTTTTCTTACTTTGGTTATTTGGAAGTCAAAAATGAAGCTAAAATAAGCACAAATCCATCAAAACCATGGGCTATAGTCCATGCCTTTTGTCTAGAAATAAACCAAATCGACCTATTTTGCATTATTTATAAATAATACATAATTTTCAAAATTAGTGAAAATGGCCCAAAATCCATAAAAACCATGGGCTATAGTCCATGCATTTTGCCCAAAAATGACCTATTTTGCATGCTTCATGAATAATGCATAATTTTGGAAAAGGTGTGAAAATGACCCAAAATTCTCAAAACCATGGGTATAGTCCATGCTTTTTACCCAAAAATGACCTATTTTGCATCCTTCATGAATAATGCATATTTTTGGAAAAGGTGTGAAAAACACCCAAAATCCATCAAAACCATGGGCTATAGTCCATGCTTTTTGCCCAAAAATGACCTATTTTGCATTATTTATAAATAATACATAATTTTCAAAATTAGTGAAAATGGCCCAAAATCCATGAAAACCATGGGCTATAGTCCATGCTTTTTGCTCAAAAATGACCTATTTTGCATCCTTCATGAATAATGCATATTTTTGGAAAAGGTGTGAAAAACACCCAAAATCCATGAAAACCATGGGCTATAGTCCATGCTTTTTGCCCAAAAATGACCTATTTTGCATGCTTCATGAATAATGCAGAATTTTGGAAAAGGTGTGAAAATTACCCAAAATCCTTTAAAACCATGGGCTATAGTCCATGCTTTTTCCCTGGAAATGGCCAAAAATGAAGCTAAAATAACCAATGTCGTCTTTTTTCTTACCTTGGTTATTTGGAAGTCAAAAATGAAGCTAAAATAAGCACAAATCCTTCAAAACCATGGGCTATAGTCCATGCTTTTTGTCTGAAAATAAACCAAATCGACCTATTTTGCATTATTTATAAATAATACATAATTTTCAAAATTAGTGAAAATGGCCCAAAATGCATCAAAACCATGGGCTATAGTCCGTGCTATTTGGTCAGAAACACTTATTTTTCAAATTTCATAGATAAATAATTTTTTTCGAAAAGGTGTAAAAAAAGCCGAAATCGATCAGAACCATGGGCTATAGTCCATGCTTTTTCCCTGGAAATGGCCAAAAATGACCTTTTTTGCATTATTTATAAATAATGCATATTTTTTCAAAAGGTGTGAAAACGACCCAAAATGACCTATTTGAGGAATTCAAGATGTACATTGTTCAATAGGCAATTTATTTATTTTTTATTATTTTATCAAACTTGTAACATTTAGTGATTGTCATCCGTCAAAAGAGGATTACCAACAGCACTGATATTTTATTGAAGAATTTTAAAAATCACTTGCCCTAATTCAATAATTCAACATAAAAACCCTTTGATTGATATTAATAATAGTAAATAATATTTGTAATTGATGCTACTAGCAAATACATGTAAGATTGATTATCTAGACACCCATGAATGATTAAACGACAAGAGAAAATCTAAAAGAAAACCAAAGTTGAAAATTTGTTCCATTTTACACTGGGAAAGTTTTTCCATAAAGCCATGTGAGTGTAATTTGCTACTTAAATGGTTGTACATGAGAGGACAGGTAAATATCAAGATAATGAAATGTGGTCTGAAATGGGAAAACATTACATCCAAGGTAGAGAGGTCTATTAAGAGGGCAAACAGATTTTAACAGATCCTTCTGCTTCTACGGCAAAGCTAACCACATGGAGCCCATGCAACAAATAAATTAAAATTGATAAAATAATAAATTAATAAAAATAGTGCTGGCTATGCTCTTAATACACTTCCGAGATGTTCACTTCCACTTTCAAACGGAAGCTAGGTGCTAAATTAAATTGTTTTTTCCTGTCACGAATCACCAAGCATTATGCCGGCCGAAGCCTTAATTACATTGAATAAGTGAAGCTTATCTCAAAAGTGGGCTATCGAGTTCATCTCTGTTTCATAATAAATGTACATAAATAATTCATGGTCGGGCTCCCTGTTCTTAGAATTGTTACAAGCACACACAACCTTGACAGGGGTGGATTTATTGGAGGTGGAGACTAAAGCAGCCCCACCCAGAATCGGTAAAAGAGAAAAGCTATCCTCTTTTATATTAAGGATATTACACGCTGGTTTCAAGATATGATATTTGAAGATATATGAAGTTTATCTTTGCATGGTGAAATGTTTTGGGTAAACTTCACCTTCAAGCCAGTGTGTAATTTTCACTTTATCTTACAGACACATTGAAAAAACACTTGTTGTAATAAAACTTTAAAAGTGAGCGTCATGTATGAGGATATGGAAAATATGGTCCCAGATATAGTTCATATGAATAAAAAGAGTGGCATATTTCCCAGTAAGACACTGTCTATATAATAAATAACATAACGCTACCTAAAACCATAGTGAGTTTGACACCATTTTCTCAGTACCTGCACCCATCCCACCCCAACCCCAAATCTTTCCAAATTTATCCCTGCTGTCAGTAGTTCTAGTATTTATCAATGTTTTTAAAAGGTACATATATATTATTATCAATTATACTTGTTTTGACTTAGTTCGATCTTATTAACAAATATAGATTTGTCTTTGTACATTATTGTGAAAAACAATTGTTAGAATATACCTTATATGAAACCATTTAAAAAAACAAGAGGAATTGTAATATTCTGTGAGAGATTTCCTACAAGAAAGCTAAAGAGAACAAAAATACTCCCTAATTGACCCAAGTCAATGATTATTAGGTATTGCATGCGATGAACACTAGAGATTGATATTGTGTAGTTCCAAATATTATCTGATACCCCCCTCCCCATGGAGGAATATTTTTAAGACACACCCCTACCCCTATAGAAATTCAATTTTTTTTCCATACAAACTCTGTAATTATTTTTTCTTTCTCTGGCCGCCCCCCCCCCCCCCCCCTGTCCCCCTTCGGAAATTCCAAATTCCTCTGTGGGGTGGGTATGAATAATTTCTGGTACTACACATTTGGGGATAATGAAAGCCTTCTTATAAAATACAATTATTATCTTATGACAAAGAGAAGTGGATTGCAATAAAACATTATAATAAAGATTTCCAAAGATGCATTATGCCACCAAGACTTTTAAAAATGGACAATATAGAGAAACTTATTTATACTCGTACCTAATAATTTGAGTCGAAATTTTTTTGTTATAGTGATGATGATAAAACAGTCATGTGACTGGGACACTCATGTGACTGACACACCTAACACTTTTATCATATGACTCTGCCGTTTCCTCCTTCTGGCTTGTACAGTCCTTTTTATGTCAGGGCCTTCCTTGCTAAGTCCAGCTCAACATGGGTCCATCCCAGAAGGTCCCTGATGCATGAAGGCCCTTCACAGCTAGGGACATAATTCAGTAGAATGGCATGTCTGGATATTGATCCACTGGATTAGTGGTATCTTTTCACTTTATATCTCAGAACCAAATATGCCGCCAGTCTTAAAGCCACAAAAAATAAAGCCAGCACAAAACAGTCAAAATAAATTTTAGCACCTTCAAGATAAAATGCACTTTCTCTAACATCCATGGCATCCATGACGTCTTCACTGTTCTTAAAATACATCTCTCCCCCTTATTACAGTGCAAGGGTCCTCTTTTGTTACCATATATAGCTACAACTGTCCCTTCCCAGCTATATCGCGCATACGATACATATGTTAGCCACTGCATGTAGTTAGGAATGGTATCAAAGTTCACAAAAATCCACTGAAAAGAAGCACTGGGATGCCAGTTACGGGAGCTACATAAACTGCCGTCTGTTGAGAGAATATATGAAATACATATCTGTAAGCTGAGAACAATATCCCTAGGGGGGACAAGAGGGGGAAAAGGAAGAGGAGGACTGGTAACAGGACTTACCGGTAGACTGGGTGCTACTGTTCCAATTAGTAAGCCAATAGACTGAGCAACCAGACATGTTAGTATTGTAATTGACACAAACTGTGTGTATCTTAATCCTTCATGTGGCTGTTCTGTCATGAAATATACTATTGTGCAGTAGATTAAAGGAAACAAGACCTGGAAATAATAACAAAGAATACCACCGATCGGTAAGAGGTCTTTCTCATTATAACTGAGGAACATTGAACACAACACATTGAATACTCTAATTATACCAAAATGCATGCAAACAACACCATGTCAGGCAAGACGGAGGGGAAATTTTGTACCCAAGCTAGACCACAATGCACTATGTTCACTATCTTAAAAACGGCCTAAGTAGTAGCCTCCTTCACAGCCTTTCTTAGGGTCGTCACACAACGTTTCTCTCCCCACATTGCATGATGACTCTAAGGATGGATGTGAAGGAGGCTACCGAAGAACTCAGATGCTTCCAAGATCATCCACCCATCAAAGAGATTGGAAAATGATGTTAAGTGAATTGCACTTACCTGGAAGGGTACGTCTGCCATAGTTTTTGCCAAATAATAAGACTTTAAACTGTACCAGTTATTCAGATGTTCTCTTATGAAGACAAGCTTCTCCATTGGAACTGAAACGTAGCATAATATATCATAGAATATTTTAGATAATATGTCGAACTGCCATGATTGTGTGTGTGGAGGCAAATCTCGTTCCTCTAGCTGGATTTCTGCTGTTTTTTATCATCGAGACAATAGAGGCTCTAGGAACAACTATGATTGTATGTGATTTGCTTATTCATGCATTAACTGGCAAGCGGATGGTGTCCACATCTCGCGTGTGCATCGTATAAGCATGATTTATGTACAGTGCATGTGCTGGGTTTATCTATTTATAGATTCACCAAATGCATGAGAAAGGAAAAGGACTCAAAGTCCCCTACATGACTTTCACGCCTCATTCAACTCCTACTTAAGTCTCTTAAGTTTTTTTTGCCAATCCCCTCGCTGACTGAGTAACAGAGCTTCTCCATGATTACATGACGATATACCCCAATCTCCCCTAAAGCCCAAAAAACATCGGTGGTCGCTACACAGGCTACATTGTCACAAATGCGCTAGATTTAGGCTATTTTGTATTCAATCTTATGCCAAGTTTGCGCTTTCTGTTTACTCGTTTACAGGCGCTCAAGGGGACGAACGCATCCTACGCAGATCCTATTTTTGTGGTCGTTGCGTCGTCACGTACCGTTTTTCTTCCACTAAGGAAAGAAACGTTACGTGACAGCTCTAACAACGTCCGCGTGTGAGGCTGGGTTTTGAGCTACTCACATGTAAGAACTGTAGGCATGAGTGACGTGAACATGAGAAAAAGAAGCGAGAAGAAGAGACATCCAGTGTTATTGAAGACTTTGTTGCCATCGTTACCAATACCAAGATAGAGTAAGCCAATCAGAAGGCCCACTGCTGCTATGGATATAATTCGTAGGTGAGTAAATACTCGGTCTCGTAGAATCGACTGGACTGCTCGCTTGAATAGCACTACGAACTGTAGATGAAATATAGTAAGATATGCTTTAGAAACGTCATGATCGATAATCAACGTTGATAACTATGATTGTGATGCTGGTGTAACGATCGTAATGATGATAATAATGATGATGATAATGTTGATGGTGATGACGATGAATGTTGATGACAATGGTGATAACGATGAAGGTGATGGCTAAAGCGATAATGCTGATGGATATGATTATGATTGTGATAATGATGATAACGATGACGGTGATGATGCTGAGATGATGGTGTTGATAATGATGATGACGGTGATGATGATGATGACGGTGATGATGCTGAGATGATGATAGTGATAATGATGATGACGATGATGATGATGATAGTGATAATGATGATGACGGTGATGATGATGATAGTGATAATGATGATGACGGTGATGATGATGATAATGATAATGATGATGACGGTGATGATGATGATAGTGTTAATGATGATGACGGTGATGATGACGGTGATGATGATGATAGTGATAATGATGATGACGGTGATGATGATGATGACGGTGATGATGATGATGACGGTAGTGATAAATAAAGAATATGATGAAATGAATAATATGATTGTAATGATGAAGTTTATTGTGATAACAATAACGTTACTAATGATGACAATAATGCTTGAAACCAACCAGATATTAAAGACCTTTATCACGACGCCCTTGCTTGGTACCGCAAACCTCAAACTGCAGTTCGACGTCAGGCGTTTTCCGTCAAACTTTCGACATTTAACGACTAAGTCATAACGAAGTCGTAGCTGGAAGAGCCGCCGTATTGAATGCCATTGATGCCGAGTGTTTCTCCGTGTTTGCGGGCGTGTTTTGTTGGACCTGATCCTTAGCAGTTAGCGTTAAAGCTGATGCTAAAGGTATCTCACCTGTGTAGTTTGACTAACAGCTTCGATAAGCCCTAGACTGTCAGTACTAGTCTTAGTACTGATACTACAATCCGGTAACATCTGTACCATGGAATCCTTTCCATTACTACTACACGTGCTATTAGTGTTCTCAGGGGTGTAGGTAATACTCTTCTTTCTACGCAACTCATCCACGTGTATTCTCCAAGCTTTAATGAGGTTTGGGATGACTTTATCACCATATTCGCCGGAAGCAGCCTCGATTACTACAGAACCCAAACACAAAACATGCATCAATAAGGAATAATACATTAACGTAGCCACAAATTTCTGATTGGTCGGGTTTTCGAGGGCTTTCCGTTTTTCTTATATTGTTATTCAATTTTCTTATAATTATGATCTTATAATTTGTTAACGTCTGACGTCAAACTACTATTCGTGGGGACGGCAAATTGTACGAATTGTGCAATTGCGGAAGACTGATACAAAAAATAAGGGTTTTAAAAACTTTATCTCTTACTGAAATCAGCAGGATTGTGGTACTTGGGGCATTCTAAGTCCCTGCGCGGAAACGTGCGGAACCAGACCATTGACGGGGCCTTCGTATAAGCAGTTACCCTCCGCCAAGATGTACAACTAAGTAATAAAGAAAAGAAATAATTAATTGATAGAATAAAAAGAAATGAAAGTAATAAATATGGGATAGGATGGGATGGATACATGGATGGATTACAGGAACAAGATGATAAGACCGAGGATGGATGGAAGGATATTTTTGTGATGGTATAGTATACGGATACACGAATTGATTGAAAGAATGGGATGGATGAATGGGATGGGATAGGATGGGATGGGATAAGATGGGATAAGATGGGATAAGATGGGATGGGATGGGATGGGATGGGATGGGATGGGATAAGATAGGATAGGATGGTCGAGTCAAGTCGAGTCGCGTATCGATAACTTACCTTGTCAAACATTTCAAAGAGCTTTGCGCTGGGCTGGTGGATTGTACAAACTACTGTTCGTCCGCCATGAGCGAGTGTTCTCATTAGAGATATACACTGATAAGCAGACGAGCTGTCAAGACCACTAAAAGAAAAATATCAAGATATTATTAATAACTTGCTCTTGGAAAATCTAATGCGCATGTTACACAGGAATCCCACAATGTATAATTAATTAGCATGAAATGTAGTCAACTGTTTACTTTGATTTTCTGTTTTATTGTATTTACCTGGTTGGTTCATCAAGGAAAATTAACGGGGGATTATTGACGAGCTCCAGCGCGATGGCTACTCTTTTTCTCTGTCCACCTGACACTTCACTAAGCCGCGTGTCTGCTGTCTCCAAGAGACCAAGGTTGATCAGGATTTCTTTGATCTAAAACGAAACGGGAACTTGATTTTAGATCGGAGATGAACCACAGGGAACCCACTTTAGATATTAACAAAACGAGTGGCTTACCACTCTTTCTTTATCTTCAAGAGGCATACTTTCTCGTAGATGAAGATTTGCAGAAACCTGAAATAAATAAAAGTTGATTAAATTCCTAGCGTGATATGTAGAAAATAGAACGTTCCCTAAAAGAGCCAATGAACGGCGTTCATGCAACAATTACCAACAAATCCTTGCACTTTTGAATGGACAGAGCAGGAACTGGGGTGAGTCTATCGGTTATTACTCCACAAATCAGATGGTTTCCAGTCTTTCCCTTGACGGGCAAAACACAGAGAGACTTGCCGCCCGTACTAGAAGTCTATCGATAACGTTACCCACAATACCTTGCTCTTTTAAGCAATCTTGAGCTCACAGTCTTACGGCTTTTTCATCAGGAGAGATAACTAGCTAAAAACTAGTGTGAGCTGCGTTGGTGTTTCTAATGAAACAGTAATGATGAAAAGGTAAATTATACACCGTGAAAAAGATGAAAAAACTTACTGACGTTTCGGACGCTAGTTCTTTTTTTACTCGACGAAGGACTAGCGTCCAACATCTTTTCACGGTGTATAATTTACCTTTTTATCATTACGGCTCTTCGGTGAGCGGACTGGCGCGAGAGCCTTATCTGAAGACAAAGCAGTAAGGAGCTGAAGGACTCTGGGTATACGAGATTGTACTTTAAAAGATAGAGTGCGGGAAATAGGGTGATTCTATCACAACCCAAAATTCCCTGTCCTTTGAAATATATAGGGTAGGAATGGGACGAGCCTGTGATGCCTGTCCTTAATGGTACGAATACTGGTACGAATACTGGTACGAATCTTACCATCATGGACTCCATGACTGTCAGGTGTGGTAACAACACGTCATCCTGCATAATGTAACATGACATCTTACGAAACTGACGTAGGTTCCTCTCGTTGCCATTCACGGTGACTGAACCGTCCGCGAATTTAGTCCTGGAAGATCAAACGTAAGTCGTCATGAAAAGTCGAACAATTATTATCTATTCTTCTTCGCTTCCTTTCCCTAACGGTGCGCCTACAATTTGCGAACTACGAGTTGTGATTGGGATAAATCACTGTTTACACGGCATGTCGTACCGTGAAAGCACTCATACGCCATAACCAATCTTATGGAAAGCCATTTCGATGTTGCAGCACGTCGTAGCATGAACGTGGTGTAAGCCAGTATCGTAAGTTTCCACTCACACGATAACCATTCTTATGGAAAGCCATTTCAATGTTGCGCCACGTCGTAGCATGAACGTGGTGTAAGTCAGTATCGTAAGTTTCCACTCACACGATAACCATTCTTATGGAAAGCCATTTCAATGTTACAGCATGTAATTCGAGTTTAAAAACACTTGTCATACCTGTAACCAGCCAGTATGTTTATGAGCGTAGACTTGCCTGCACCTAAACAAACCAATAAGATCACAATCAGAAACAATCAGAATTACGCCTGGACAAGAGCCTCGGACACTTGTAACTTGTCTGCTTGTTTACTTGCTATCTTTACGAGGTCAATTAATAGTTCCCAAACTATTTTTTTAAATCTTTTTATTTGGCTGGTTGTGTGGTTAATCTGCATAGGATAGCATCTATAGGTAAGCGCACCAATCCCCTTATGAATAACGATAGGTCTCCTCCACTTAATCTGCTATTCTTTCTGGGTCACATGTTTACACAGCTTTACCGACTAGACTGCTTAAATGAACCATTCAATGAGAGCACATGACTTGCGAGAGAGCATAGGCCTTTTCTGAGTTCGATAAACAGGATGCATTGTTATCAAGCTTGGGTACAAACAACACCATATATGGTATGTTGAACAAAAGATGATTGTACCCCAAGCTAGACCAGAATACACCAAGTTCACTTTGTCAGAAAAGGTTTATGAATACAGGTACTAGCCATGGGGTATGTATATACCGCAAAGTGCTTAGCAATTATGCTTCAAGCCTGAATGGGCTATTGACTCATAAGCCATGAGGACCAGAGGACTAATTGTTTTAGTCAAATCCAACACATTTATGGAAGCAAACAAATTTTGAATTGAAGTTAAATTTAATGCTTTGTTTTTCAAAGTTGGCTCTTTTCACTACTAGTAGGCTATGACTTATAGCCCAGTAGTAGCTCATCCAATCAGAATGCAGCATTGATGATAGACCACAAGATAGATTTGACTCATATGAGTTAGTCGATAGTATTGAATGCCTTTGAATCATGATTATTACCTGAAGGCCCGAGAACACCGACCAGTTGACCACTGTCGAACTTGCCTGAGACATCTTTAATGATTTCTTTGTACTCTAAAAATATAATGATAATAGGGGGAAAATCTTATTCAATGAACACTTTCAGTCAAAATATCGAAGTCTATCGTACTTTCACTTCCGGTCAAAAAATGGCACTTTTATTGTACTTTTACTTCCGGTCAAAAAATTTGAATCTTTTGTATTTTAATTTCCGGTCAAAACATCTGGTTCAAATGGACTTTCAATCAACATGAAGAGGCGGACATATATACTGTAGTACTCGGGGGCGTACGGTAATTGATATCCAATTATTAGTCACATTGATGAAATGTTATGTATTTGTAGCAGTGTTATAAATAGTTATAATGTTTAGACCGATCAAGGTCAGGTTAAACGAGGCTTAACATGTTATACTATTCGATCTGTACGTTTTATAACTTTGTTGAACTTGTTCTAACTCGTTCGTTACCTCCGAGGTTACGGTGTCCGTAGTAAACATGTATTTCCAGTGTCTGTTATGATAGGATGTCCGTATTAAACAGGTTAAACATAAAGCAAGTGCTTAAGATGAACGCTAAATTCCAATATTTAAGCGTAGCGGCCCTCTGATTTCCTAATGTATCATCTTCTAAAACCAGGTTGAAAGTCAAACTAAAGGAAACTAATTAAGGTTGCAATAGAATAGTTGCTAGGTAACTAATCCTTAATGATGAGACATACGATTGATATCATATAGAGCGGTCAAATCTCGCACCAACAGGAAAACCTCACGGTACGGTTATCGTGAGTGATGTTGGCGATGACGAAAATAGTGATGATGATGATAAGAATTATGTTAAAGATTATTGTGATGTAGGTGATGATGATGGTAAAGATGAAGACAATGACATAATATTGAAGATGATTGCGATAATGTTAATGATGATGGTGATGGTGGAGGTGGTGGTAGTAGTATCGATAATGATGATTTTTTGGTGATTGTAGTGGCAGTGATGATAGTGATGATAGTGATGATGGTTATGATGATGACACTGGCGGTGGTCGTATTGATAGTAGTGGTGTTGATGATAGTGATGATAGTGATGATGGTGATGATAGTGATGACACTGGCGGTGGTGGTAGTGATAGTAGTGGTGTTGATGATGGTGATGATAGTGATGACACTGGCGGTGGTGGTAGTGATAGTAGTGGTGTTGATGATGGTGATGATAGTGATGACACTGGCGGTGGTGGTAGTGATAGTAGTGGTGTTGATGATGGTGATGATAGTGATGACACTGGTGGTGGTGGTAGTGATAGTAGTGGTGTTGATGATGGTGATGATAGTGATGACACTGGCGGTGGTCGTAGTGATAGTAGTGGTGATGATGATGGTGATGATAGTGATGACACTGGTGGTGGTGGTAGTGATAGTAGTGGTGTTGATGATGGTGATGATAGTGATGACACTGGTGGTGGTGGTAGTGATAGTAGTGGTGTTGATGATGGTGATGATAGTGATGACACTGGCGGTGGTCGTAGTGATAGTAGTGGTGTTGATGATGGTTATGATGATGACACTGGCGGTGGTCGTAGTGATAGTAGTGGTGTTGATGATAGTGATGATAGTGATGACACTGGTGGTGGTGGTAGTGATAGTAGTGGTGTTGATGATGGTGATGATAGTGATGACACTGGTGGTGGTGGTAGTGATAGTAGTGGTGTTGATGATGGTTATGATGATGACACTGGCGGTGGTCGTATTGATAGTAGTGGTGTTGATGATAGTGATGATAGTGATGACACTGGTGGTGGTGGTAGTGATAGTAGTGGTGTTGATGATGGTGATGATAGTGATGACACTGGCGGTGGTGGTAGTGATAGTAGTGGTGATGATGATGATGATGGTGGTGGTGGTTGTGCTCCGTGATTATACCGGTCTCATCTTTTTCAGCCAGTTTGCTTTTCGAACACCCTGTATCAATCATCTCAATTGCTCTAAGCGACTATTTGGAGAAACCTGCAACTGAAAATCTCGTCGAATCAATTTTCAGAATTGCTACCACGATAAACGTCTAAGAAATCTTCAGTAATTCAAATCAGCGGGCGTCAATCATCAACTTAAGAAGTCATACGTTGTAATAACGTTTCACATAACATGTTGATGCGATGTTTAATGAACTATCTATAATATAAACCCTGCAAATTGGGCCAGCGTTACCAATCAAATCTACGTGCCATGAACAACACACACCGACATACGTTAGATCTGCGTGCGTTCTTAAAGAGTTTTGTAGTTGTTGATTCTATCTGTGTTCGCTATGCAGAAACAAGGGCTACACTTTATATTACCCACCAGGAGACCGGTTAATACTACCCAAGTTGTGTAATCCGTTATGTTTAGTCTGCAGGATGAATAGTGGACCTTGGACCGAGCACGTGGAATCACACCACCTTGGAGGTCAAGAGAGGACCAGAGTAATCTGTACAACAGGAATTTCTGTTGCACAATATTTATTATTATTTTATTTTTTTGACAACAGCTCGCACGCTTTATTTTGCATTTGCTCGATATTTTTTTTACCGAAAGCAGAGGATGGATGACATTTCTTTCGTAGGTGAAGTGTTTGCTCGATATTTTTTGGGGGATGTACGAACCCACCCCTCCCCCTTCCTCCTCAATTATCTAAAGCTCCGTCCCTTAAAACTGCAGCATCATCGATGCACAAAGAATGTTTAACTCCAAATCGAAAGCACTTTGATTTTCATCGAAGCCGTTCATGCCGACTAATGATGCATGGAGTTCAGATCATTAGTGCATATCATTGTACTGATTTGGTTTCTGATTGCGTACTTATATTTATATGTACGTGCTATAAAAAAGATTTCTTATTAAATTAATCGTGCATGAATCATTAAAAATAACCATTGACCATAGATTATTGCGCAAATATATTTCTCAGTTAATCCATCAACAAGATTTAATAAAAGTACAAACAACTAAAGCATCTCATCAGAAAATTAGAATCCGTACGACGCTCTTATATAATTCTTAACAAAAGAATGCATTGCAAATCCACAAGTACTTCAAGGATTTGAATAAAATGCAAACAAATGCTGCTTCACTAAGAAGTATTTTTGACTTATGTTTACGAAGGAATTAAGTACACAAGGGTCTATAGCTTTGCGAGATTCCATCCTAAACTTGAAAAGGTTTGTTTTTCAGCGAGCTTTCAAGCTGCTTTCCTTTGCTTTTAATTTTAAATACAACTTTTTCATCAGTAACGAAAGAGAAACAGACAGCTAGAGGCTAAGACGGACATGTCAAAATAACAAACCAATAAAAAACAAATCGGAATTCAAATGTCCCGTAGCAATGATGCGCAAAAAGTCAAAGAGAATACAAGATATTTAATATTATTGGCCCAAGTGTTGAACAAATGAATGAATGACAGTGTTGAACTGAACTCCTAAATACGCGGAAAACGCAGTCGCCACCATCAAAACTCCACAGATATTTAGAAAATGAACTTTCGCCGAGTGTATGGTTCTTTCAAATTTTCTAATTATACTTTTGTTTGTGATTCCGTCAAAAAATACTTTAGAGATTCACGTCTGGACTTGAAAGTTGCAAAATAATTTTTTTGCTTGGAAGATTTCAATACGGACATATAAGTGGGATTCTGGATTCTTTGTCTTTGAACAAATGTTTGAAGTGTCCTTAAGTCAATAACGATTCATCACTGTAGATATTCCGAACACGGAGTCGATTCGAACTGGGTGGTAAAAGATGTTGTTCTCAGCACATTTGGGAAAGAGTGTAATGACATAAACATAACCTTGATTGGGTTAACTTTTCGGACTGACTTTTAATTGAAAAAATGACGGATTTAAAAAAATAGTGATCTCGTGTAATATTATACAAATTAGATATCATGTCTGATACATTAAACATGTAAAATTTACATTCTATTGAATTTCATATGAAAACGTCTTGAAAAAGTACATTTCATTTTCATATTTTTCTTTCCGTAGTCTTCGCCTAACAAAACAATTGAGATAACGATCTTGACAAGAACTAGAGACGGGCAGAGAACGAACCGAGGCTTGAAAATGTTTCAAAAGATTGAAAGCAGACTCTATTGTCTCAACAATTGTACAAAAATTATAGAATAAAAGAAATAGCAATATTTTGAGCAAGATTATCACCTCGAAACAAGCTTGAAAATGCTGGCCTTTTTCCAAGAAAGGGGAAAATTCTTTTGATACAGGCACGAGTTGATTACCATATCTTTCACATTTTAAATATAGTGTTCGTCTCGAACTGGCAAGGAATCGAAACCCAAAACGAGCTCAAATTATTCAATACTTTCGAGAAAGTTTGGATCAAAATCATCTTATTTTTTAAAAGCAGAATAAAGTCAGTATACTCTGGAAATGCTTATACAGGTTCAAGCTGCGTGAATCCTTCCAAAACCGCATGCAAAAAAAAAAAAAAAAACAGAATAGAAGAACTCTAATAAAATAGACGGTGCTTATTCGCGACGGAGATACGAGATACAGAGGCAATTGCCTTTATTATCGGTTCTTCGAGTAATATTTTCTTGTACTTGAATAAGTTTTTTTTTCAATATCACCAATATTAACTAGAATTAATACTTTACAAGGATTTTTATCATTAATTATAATAATAAAATCTGCTTATTATGAAGTTTTTTGCCTCATTTTCTAGTGTATAGAGTTATTTTTCCGCAACAATTATTGCGAGAAACCAAAGTAAGTTTGGATAAAGGAAAGGAAGTTAATAAAAAAGATTTTTTATGTCGTAATAGAATTTTTTCTCAAAGAAAAAATTATATTGAATCCCCAGCAAACACGATTCGAAAACGTTTTTCCCGTTCGATTTGAACACGTTGCAAAAAATCATCCGATATATAAAAATATTAAGAAGAGGAGATTAAATGAATTATCACTTTAAGGATTTTTTCAAAAGCCGAAAGAATCTAAAAAATTAAAACATATGACTTTATTAATAATTGTTTTTACAGGCTTCGAAGGTCTAATAAGGCAACCATTATTTTTACCTTATTACACGAACTACAAAGCAGGTACCTTGGAGTACAACAACACGAATTTAAATTCTCCCTGGAATAAATTTTACATTTTTTCTGAATAAAATGGCTCACCTTTTCTTCCTAACTTGATTCGATAGCTAACATCTATAAATTCCAAGTCTACTTTCTGTCTCGGCCGCTGCCAAAAGCTCAACTGTTCCACGTATTCGCCAGCCTCAAGCATGGTACACGACTTGGAGCTGTCCACCGAAGTGGTTTCATCTCCCCCACAACACTTTATAGCCGTCGTCTTGTAGCTCTCTGCTCTAGAGGAGAGGAAATTCTCCATCGATATGGATTATTCCCTGTGTGGAAGAGTTTTCCCCCGTCTTTCTTCACACTGTTTCGCTCAGCGCTGTTTTGTTTTGTCGCTTGAATTTGGTCATGTGAGTCTTTGTCGTCGTCGTATCAAAGTCCGATTTATTATTCAAGGCTAATGAATAATTCAACACTGAGAGAGGGGTGAAAGCCGTGAAAGAAACTAGATGTATTAAAACTGTGGTGTACCAGCCAGCAGGTCAAGAAAGCCACTGAAAATGTCGGGTCGATGTCACTCGGGGAAAATCTGCTTGAATAAAATTTGATCCTTTTATTCAATTATCTGCCTCGCCTGTCATTGATCCCCGATGCGCCAAGAAAGGTGAAACAATCTCCGGGAATTTTTTTAATGCTCTCTCCGGACTTCTTAAGTTTAAGATGTTTTGGTTATTCCTTGGTCATCGACAGTACAGATAGACTGATGTGTTCGTCCTTTGAGGTGACCTTCGGTATAAAAATGTCCAAAAACTTGCAATCTTTGGAGCTTTGTTTGGGCAAGAACGCTTGTAACACAAAACCGGAAATACGGCTTTAAGGTGACGGTCTACTTTTGAAAATTGATTTAAACTTTTTTTTAAACTTCGATTTTCCGAATTGAAATTTAATACTGATTTCAAATCTGGAAAGAAAAATAGGATGTCCCGAGCTCGTTTTCGAGATAATCAGCATTTAATGGACGTCTACGCACGAGCTTTTGGAGTAATCCCTACAAAAATCTATTTGTTATTTGTTACTGATTTATACTTTTCCTAAAATGTTAATATAACCTAGGTTTTTAGGAGTTTTTTCGAATGAGCTATTAAAAAATAGAGATTCCAGGGCAAAATTTGAGGGTTTTGCCATGTTGAAGCTCATAACGCGTATGGTTCTTCAAAAAAATCTCGTAGATTTTTTAGCGGTTTTTGAGCGCGCGCACATCGTGGGCTCAGATAGAACGTTCAAAAGTAGGCAGCCATCTTACTTTACCCAATGCACCTTTTTCCATTTTCGAAAATTCCTGAAATCATTTTGCCTAACTTCGTTTAATATATTTGCACAATTAATCATTAAATCAACAATTCAATTCAAATTAATTTCAAACAATTTTTTCATTTAAATTTGTTTGTATTTATTCTGCTCAAATTGAAGATATCCAACCTGAACCAGCATTTTATAACCGGAAGTAAAATATCATTCGGTCAATTGCGAAACTTACTTACTTACTTCAATTGACAACCTGAACTTAAGCTTGAAATTGGATTGAAAATTTATTTTAAATGAAGGGGATTAGGAACAAACTTTTTTTGGTGATTTTATATGAAAATGTTTTTAAGCTGGGAGCAGACGTGACATGCCCCCGGCACAGATCTGGCAAACAAAGTGAGCTTGGGAGGTCTCGGACCAGGTCTAGGGCTAAATGAGAATTAACCCCACCTTCATTCATACTTTTATGCCAGGAAAATAATAATTAATGGTAAAAAATCTCAAGTCCAGACTGGAAATTAGATATCTTTTATGGAAATAGAATTGCCAACATGGAAAATAATTATTCATGATTTAGCTAGCGCTGGGATTTGTACAACATTTTTTCGTAGAGTGAGATTGAATTTGCTATCTCTTGGTTTAGGGTCTTGTTAAAATTCACATAACCTATTCTCTCGTTCAGTGGGGAATTAAGAAAATATTTTTTCTACATACACAAGCTATTTATGACCTTTGTTGTTGAATTATTATTCCAAGAGTGACTTGCACAACTCCATCCTTTGCGAGACATGTGATGACGTCATTCCTGGTAGGATTGCATGCAGCGCCTGAATTAAATCTCGAAATGTACAAAAGATCTACTGCACGGAAAAAATAGCCATGATAAGACAATAAGCTTATTGCGCAAAAAAATCGCAAAATTTAAATTCATTAATTAAGTCAGGATTACCGCTGCGCAAAACTGAAGGTTACATTTAACTTGACGTATACGTTCGAACATGGAGTGTTCATATTCTGGCAGATATTTACAAATTTTATTTTGATTACAACCTCTGGTTATGGTCTGGAACAGGTACTATCACTAACCCCCACTGACTATTTTGGTCCATTTTCATTCGCTTGCAATAAATCTGATACGCGCGCGAGATCATACAATTTATCATGGCGAGAAAGTAGATTTTGGTGTATTCAAGAGGTTTCCCTTTTCCCGACATCGGAACACTTTGACAGACATCCATCAAAACCCCTAGTTTTTCGCTACGCATTGAAGTCGAGTTAGACAGAAAACAAATGGACCGGACTTGATATCGTTTCCGACTCAGACAGGTATTTCCACCAATTCTCTTCATTCGTGTATTCCTAGTCTGAGCCTTAATTATGGCGAGGTGAGATATCATAGCTCTGTTTGATCATCTAGTCCGATTATGCGTCAGTGAAACTGGTTTTTCTCGTCTCGGGCTGGATTGTTTATCCTTGGTTTGCAATCAATCCCAAGAGAGCGCAATAACAAAAGGGATGTCCGCCTTGTTGGAAGATATAACAAAAGAATTCATTGAAAAATCTTTTGTCAAATTCTTCCAACATGGCGGCTATGACGTCTATTGCAAACGAAGAATTTTTCATACCAAAAATAAAAAAATACTCAAACTAAAGAAACATTAAGAAATAAGAACATTGAAATGTTATTTTTCAAAAGAATAAACATATTAATAGATACTGCGCGACAAGCGCAAGCCTGCAATCTCCATGTACGTGAACAGCTATGGAAAAGTTCAACAAGATGACATTATGAAAACTATAAGGATCGAGGGCTCTCGCACTAGCAGGTTTGAACTCGTGCCGTCACAGACGCCGTGTTTTTTTCACCCCAAATGAGCTGAACTCAACATCGTCATTATCTATTATCTTTCTTTTTTTCTTTTTAATGTCATTCTAGTACCTAGAGCTTTTTGGCCTGCGGCTTGGTGGGACACCCGCAGACCAAAAATCCGGCAGGAGCTAGGATTAAGATACGGCCTTGATTTCGTTTTCAAGTTCATTTGATAAAATAAAATAAAAATCAATAATAAAAAAAGAAAAACTCCGATGGACATAAACAGCATTAATTTATTTGAATCATTAAAATGTTTTCATCTATAAAAACAACGATAAAATGAAAATTACTGTCTCAAAATAAATGTCTGGTGATATCCTTTTAATTTAAAACAATCGAAAGCATGCATAATGCTTGATATATATATTTATATACAACATGTAGATATACATGTAGATATATTTGATATATCTACACATACATGTACAGCTTTATATATCACATGATAGTCTAGACATTTCCAACCTCTACGTACTGTTATTGACTGGTAGAGGGGACAATATCATATGACTAATTAACCCCAATGATTTATACACCTTACTACATACTCTACGCACTGCGACTCGTTTACAATTATACCATCTCACCATCAAAGTCGCTTATGAATCACCTGGGCTTACAATAACGACACGTCAGTTGTCAGCCATGTTCACAAGCCAAATTCGTAGAGCTCGGTCATACCTCGTTTTTTGCTTGGCTCAACGTTACTGGTCAAAATGACTGCCAGAACAAACGTTTGACCAGACAAGTTCTAATTACTTAGTCTGGACATTGTCTGATAACTGGTCGTTATAGTCTTCAGCACTGTAAACTGTAAAAATGTAAACTTTACTTAATGTTTTTTAACACCAACTAATAATGTTATCATTAATGCGAATATTAAGGTGTAAAATATGACCATACCCCTACAAGGTTAGTTAGCCTCTCTCTTCATGGTGTGGCAGAGAAGGGTATGGAAATCAGCATATTTCAGACCAACACAATAATAGCAAAATGTCTTTTACAGTATACTATAACTTAAGATTAATCAAAGATTTCCTATATACTAACTTAATCTGTTCCTACTTCAAAGCTACCTCAACCCAATATCTTCAGGATGGATTTTTTTCTACCAGATCAATTATAAAAAGTTAAAGCTTTTTTTCCCCCTCTCTTATAAAGTAGCCATTTCATGGGGAAAGTTTCAAGATAATTTGAACTCAGCCACAATGTAGGTACAAAGAATAAAAATTAAACTCGTTAAAATAGGTTAAAAGTAATTTAAAGAAGAGGTAATGAGAATGTGATTCAGTTATACTGAATAGCTCTATAACATATCTATATGTATCCCTTCCACCCTCCACCCGAAATCTCAAGGAGAGATGCAACATGGGGTTGGAGTAGAACTAAATAAAACACTTGTTCAATGGCCAGACATTATGACTGGCCACATCAGACCAGTCTGACAACACGTGACCAGTCAATGTGACCAGTCAAGGACTTACTGGCCAAAGAGGCATTTGACAAGACAAGTGCATTTTTTGGCCAGGAATTATCAATTGACCTGCCATTATTTTTATGTAGGATAGGGAAAATCCAGAAGTTGAAAGTTTAAAATCCCTTTTTACTTTTAAATAAATGGAGATTTTTTGGAACTAAGCAAAGAATTTCCAAGGATATTACTTTTTAAGTTAACAGGTCTAAAAAACTCTCACTAAAACCATAAATTACTATGGCAATCAATTCCCCATTCTTGAGGCTACCTCACTACTCTCCATAGATAAAGTGTGCACAATGGTATCCCCAGATGTTGGCGTTGATGCTGCTGTTATTGCATGAGGTGAACCAACGATTTGGTACTCTCCTCTTGAAACAATTCCATTGTGTACCATAGTTGGCAATGGAGAACCATGGACAGCAGGACTCTCTTGTTGTATAGTACTTAGTATAGGAACAAGGTTTTCTGTCGAGGTAGTTTCAACATGGGTTGTGACAGTAGATGATGTGTTTGTTGTTTGTGCTGACTGGGTGCTTGTGGAGTTGGTAACAGTATAAATTGTACTTGCACTCGGAGGTAAGGTTACAATTACAATATTTCCCTGTTGTAGGGTGAAATTTGGAGGTAATTGCACAGCCCCAGGGATAATACCACTAGAGTTAACTAGCGTCTGCACTGGAATGCTACCTGTTGGCACAGTCTGTACAACTGCATTAGGTATGACTTGACCTGCTAAGTGATTGGGTGCAATTGGAACAGTCCCATACTGTTGAACAAGAGATTCTGGCCAAAATCTTTGAGCAGGACGACTCTGGATTTTTGATTTCTTTGCCTTGTGGGCATCTGGGTTCCCCGCATCGAGCATAGGTTGTAAGATACGCCTTCTTGCATTGATAAACCTTTCATTTTGATGACATAAAACCCTTTTAATAACCATCCATTTCAAAACGACACAAAACATTTTGCTCACTACAACACTCGACTATAAAAAAAGACATTCCTACATTAAAGAAATTGACAGCTCTACAATACGAGAATAGAGTGCATGCGGTAAAAACCATGTAATAAAAACAAAGTTGATCCTGACAGATAGTAGCTATTTAGTGACTAATAGTTGCTATCACTCAACCAGAACATTCATTACGCAAAGCCAAATACACAGGAGACCATTTCTTTTGTCTAATGAATGTTCTGGTTGAGAGAGGTTGATTCAAGAGAGAGAGAGAGACCTAACAAACTCTATTCATGTGTGCCGATCGCGTCAAGGAATGAAACCCAAGACCCAAGAGGTTAGTGGACCACTGTAATGCCATCCTTGATTATACTTTCTTAAATAGCACTCAACCTGTACAAATGAGTCCCTAGACCAGGATTACAGCAACATTTACTAGATAAGAAATAGTGCTATTGAAGGACAATATTGTTATCATATAAGTTGCTGCTATTTTGATAAACATACAACAGTCTGTAGTTGTAATTTGCCCATTGGAATTCTTTTTTATTGCCGCCAGTCAAAAACATGAAAGGTACCAACCGATTAGTTTTTATTGATGGCAGAGAAAAAACAAATTTCAGCATGCAGCACACAGCTACACTGAGTTCACCTAATTATGAAAATAGCAGTAAACTCTTGGATTTCCACTCCTCACTCACCAGTTATTGACTTGAAGAATAGTCAAGTTGGTCTGTAATGAAATGCTTCTTTTTTCATCTTCCGTAGGGTAAGGATGCTATAGAGACCAATAAATAAATATAAGTATTATAAGTATAATAAATATTAAGGGCAACAAAAATATAACCAATAATTATTATTTTACATCAAACGAGCAAAGGAGTGATTGCTCAGTCTCTCAAGTCAAGAGTATTTTTTTGATTGTAATATAAAATCGTTTTTTATGTTCCAGGGCTAAAACTTATAGCTGTAATTGGACAACATCAGGCAAGATGTCACTGTGGAACTGTTCCCTTTTTATCAGGGCTGAGAGGGACAGTGGGATTGACTTAGTAACTCATACAATTCATTATATTATAAATTTTTTATAAATTGGCCCTTTGCTTGTTTTCCATCTTTGTTTATTGTAAAAGTGCTGTGCTCATCTGATTCTTTGACTGCCCCCCCCCCCCCCCCTCTTGAAACATTATTTTTGAATGACCCCTTAGAATCCTACCACCTCCCCTCCCCGGTAAAAAATAAACAGTCCCTATGGCAGGTACATTGACTGGTCACATGTTGACTAGTGCAACATAGCTAGTCATCATGTCTGGCCATTGTTTCAGGGTAATGACCAAATTTGAAGGAAATTTCAAGGACTGGAGCGTTCAAACTGGTCAAAATAACTTACCATTAAATGTGAGAATAGCCATTGTTTCATGATATTTGTTGCCTGTTTGGGTAGAACTCCTCTTTTTGTCTTTTTTCTCTCAGTTGTTTCAGTAGGAGAGTCAAGATCAAGACTTGGGAGTGGAATCGGAGTCGGCACAGTGATCTCTAATGGAGATCCAGCACTGATGGAGCTTGTTGGAGTGGTAGGTGAGGTAGTTACAGGTGTTGTTGCTGTGGAGCACATGCTGTATGGAGCTTCTGTTGAAGGCAACTGCGTTAACACAAATGTCTGTCCAGTTTGAGAGACAGGTGATGGCGGGGTAAGAGTAGAGGAGACAACAATGGGCTGAGTTGGTTGTTGCTGGATGTATGCTGTACTGGCAACTTGTTGTTGAACAGGTTGACTTATTACACTACCACTTGGTGGTGTTGCTATGGCTACAGAACAGGGGGTACCAGAAGTTGTGAAGAAGGTAACTTGTTGGTCTGTTAGTTGTGGAGTCTGTGACTGTTGCTGCTGCTGCTGCTGCTGTGGCTGTTGTAGAAATATGTGTTGAGGTGGAGACGTTGTTGGAAGTTGCTGGAATGCCTGGGAAATACCACTAGGAATCTGTGTTGGATACGAGCTTGACAAGGGGCTTCGAAGGAGGTTGTCACTCTGCATTTTCCCCTTTAGACAGGCAATATATCTCTGGCAAAAATCCTTACATAATTCATTCACTTTTTCAAGCTCCAACAGATGAATACGAAACACTTGGATAGCCTTTACGATCTGATAAAATCAATAAATAATAAATCTTTATTTTACATAGTGATATTAGGAGTGGTTGCGAAGTCTCTTAGGTATATGACACTCCACACTAAGCACGACTCCCAGCACGCATGAAGAACCAAGGGAAAAACCCTCACTACTATGTCAAGAACACAGAACACATCAAACAAGCATGTCTGCCTTCTGTAGATGTTATAATTTCATATTTTAGCAATATTATTATTGAAGGGCTTCATTTTTCAGTGGAACAGTAAACACTACTGACAAAAAATATCACTGGTACGATATCCAAAAAAATCACATACATGTATGATTATATAGACAAACAAAAAATAAGTGTGTTTCCTGTTCAATGAGAAAGATAATTGGTGTCGGTAGGTTTTTTTTTTTTTACTGATACAACAGTGGAAATGAGCTTACTGGGAATCATGTGGTGCATTTAGGAATGAAAAAATATAGGGTCGGCAAAATCGGCAAGAAAATTGGGATTGGTCATGCAACAGGAAACAATTTTTTTTTGTTTTTTTTTTGACTTCATATAGACAAACAATCTGGTAGATTTTACAAAGTGTAATTTGAGATCCAAGAATTAATTTTTAATATCATACATGTGTATAGTAGGTTAGATACCACAAAGAGAAGAAAATAATAATAATAATATAATATGATTTATATAGCGCCTATACAAGTCGGCTCTAAGCGCTGTAAAATATATATAAATTATAATTCAAAAGCTAGTTTAAACAAATGAGTCTTAAGGTCTTTCTTAAAAGTTTTTAGACATGAAATGTTTCTAAGAGGAGACGGTAGTGAATTCCATAGAACAGGAGCAGACACAGAAAAACAACGATAACCATAAGATTTAAGATTGTACGGACAAGTAACAAGAAGCAGTTCCTTGGATGAGCGGAGAGTTCTTTTAGGTTTATACACAGTTATGAGATCAGACAAGTAGACAGAAATTGCAGTCATAACAATGATGAAGTTAACAATGACATTGAAGATGATAATGATGGAGGTAGTGGAGACCATCTTGATATATATAAAACCAAGAAGAAAAAAATGCAACCATGTCGACAAAACTTCAAAGACAGAGTCTAATAAGGTTACCAGTATAATCACTCATTATTAGCTACTTCATAAAATTCTCTGCTGGATAATTCTTTGTCTGCTCATTTAATTTTCTCATAAACAAAAGCTCAGAAATTTTATTAAAGTTATGTTTTGAGGTATTGAAGAAAAAACAATACTGTTTATATTTGTTCATTGGAGCATAGCACAAGAATAACCTTATTATGACTAGGGATGAACAAATCTTCATGGTAAACATGTTATGGTTTACGAGATTTGTCTAAATGGTGAGAAAACGTGAAAACAAGCATAAAACCGATGGAGAAAGCTGTTTACAGGCTATAGGCTCATAAAGATTCTTCACTTGTGTTAAAATCATGATCAATCATAATTTGAAGTATATTACCGTACGTAGATTACACCATTATAGATGTTTTGTATTGACCACATAATACTTTATCTTTAACCAAGCATTCGGAGATAATTATTCTCCATTATCAGTGTATTGAGAAATAGTAACAGAGCGTGAGGTAAATTAAAAAAATATAGAACACAGTAACTTTAAGCTTGGTTAAAAATAAAGTATTACATGGTAGATACAAAACATCAATAATGATCAATTATAATATAATAATAATAATATAATATGATTTATATAGCGCCTATACAAGTCGGCTCTAAGCGCTGTAAAATATATATAAATTATAATTCAATTATGTTAGCTTCCAATTCAACTTCTTATATTCATTTCCACTTTTAATGTAAGTAGATAGGAATGAAAGTAATATGTTAGACATTTATTTTTTCAAAATAAAAACAAAACAAAACCATTGATCCTACAAATCACTTGAAATAGGAAAGTTTTTCATCATAATATTGCAAGACCTGAAATTAAAAAAGAGTAAAAATAGTATGGGGTTTTAAATCCTACACTTTTATTTCTCAATCTGGTTTTCAGTTTTGAATCAAGAAGTTACAATCTGGATGAAATTTGAACACCACTAAGAATGACGAAGGTTCTTTTTCTTAGAACAATATATAAACACCTGGATAGAAGACCAACTTCTTTATACACGCAGTGCAGACAATAGTTACACTTTTTTTAATAAAATGTGATATAAATTCTATTCTAAATCTACTCTAATTCCAACAGTATAGACATATTTTTTTCCACAATATTAATGGAGCTATGATATTCTAATATCCTAATGTAATAGCAATAACGTTTGTCAGGTTCTAAGTGGGTTTTTTGGTACAATATTTAAAGTTATAATATTGCTATTTAAAAAAATAAGTATGTATTTTTGAACAATGAATGGATTTAAACTCAAAGTTGAAAGAATGTTCTCACATTTTATAGCTTTTCTGAGACCTTCATCAATAGAAGCTTTAAGTAGGAACAAAATAGCTGCTTAAACAATGAAAACAATATTCTTATTTTGTGTCCTGCTGAGTGAAAAAATATAATTTGATTATTAAATATTAACACATTACCTAATCAGCGAACTTGATGGATAGGTCTCACATATTACTTCAAAATGCCATCAAATATATTCAGAAAATAGATAACGTCATTACCTTCACAACCCATTTATTTTTGTCCAGTGTTTCTAAATGCAAAATAGATGTCACGATGATATGGTTGACATTTAATATGAAAGCTGAACAGATAACTCTGACGCCAACTTAACATATAGACAAATACAAAATTTTGAATTCTAGTGTAGAGGTCAAATTTTCTCTTAGAATATCTACTAAAGTACTTAGAAAATTAAAAGCTACAAGCACCAAAATATTGCTTGAGCCAGCATGAAATATTAATGGCTTTGTTCAAAATAATAATTAATTTTTGCTCATTAAGAGAAACAGATCTTTGCCTTCTTGCCCAAAAAGCTAGTAATTAGAAATAGGTCTGATTGTGTGACCAGCTGTTAGAAAGATTAAAAAATGAATTAATCCTTAAAAAGACTCATAATTTTTAGAATTAACTCTATCTTAAGAATATAGCTTCTTTGAGATTGAATTTTTTGAAACACTTGTAACCAAAAGTTAGTATTCAAAATATTTTTCCGAATAAATATTGATAAACAGAACCTACATTATGAGAAATTATAGGTTCTAAATTCACCTGTTGATTATAATGTTGTTATTTTTTTAAATATAGACCTTAAATAATCGTAGCTACTTATATTGGGGTTATTTTTACTTTATGTTAACATTTTCTAAACAAAAATTTGAAATATATTTCTATCAATTATGAAGAATAATTTGAAAAGAAACATTTTGGAGGAGTTATAAATCTATTTTTTTAAATATTGTGGTGCTCAATCGTTAACTAAAGTTAAAACTACATAAAGATGATATTATTCTAAAGATCGAAGACTAATGTAGATGGAAAAGCTAAGCGACAGTTTAGAACAATATGGAAAGGATTCATGTCATGACTTGTTAAAAAAACATAATTTTTGGAATCGATTTAAGATTCTCGTGGTGCTGCTACATCTCGTATAATAGCAGTATAGTGATTGCAGTTGATGTACAATGTCATCAAGATCTATTTTTCACGCCAAATGGAGGACATAAAAGACAACGAATGACTCTCTATCACTATACGTTCATTAAAACTCGAATTGGCGCTTTTTACCGTTGAAGAAAAACTTAACAAAAGTGATAGGACTGAAAGGATTTAAGAATCAGAACTGATTGATGCGGCTTTTAAGCCACGATTTTCTTGAAACCACAACAGCAAGCAACAAACAAGGTTACAAAAATCATACCCAACCATCAGACTAGCAGGTCTTGTATGCTTTTTCACCTCTTCTTCGACATAAGTCTGAGAAATACAATAACGAATATGCCTATATATACTCTAAATGGCTTACCAAATTGTCCAGCTCTTGGTCATCAGTAAAGAAGGGTTTCCCGTCTCTGTTGTGCTGTATAATATAATTCTTTATGTCGTTGTCAAAGGTAACCGAAGTCGGACATTCACTGGTTTGAGTTGCAATCTCGCACTTCTCAAGCAACATGGCTAGTAACGGGAACAAGGGATGTCGATAAATGGCATTTTTTTCCGAGTCAAGACTTTGCACAGCTAAATGAGCTTCTTCATAAGCCGGTGGCAATTTGTCCTGGGATTGCTGAAGGCCTGTAAAGGGTGAAGTGACGGCGATATTCGGCTGAGTAGAGAGCATACCACTATGAGAAGAAACACGATTGGTGATAGCCGCCTCCATATGGCCTTTGCAGCTCCTAAAGTACAACAAAAAATACAGATTACCTCGTCGTTTCTCCACCACATTTTACAATATTCGTCACACCAACAAGACCAAGTGCAATGTTAATTGTTTCAGTGTTAATGTGTTTGTATGGGAGTTTGAAAGACTCACAATTGGTCGTTATTAAAAAGAACTGGCCGCGCGCGGTCGACATTGACTGGCAGTGCCTCGTGTCACTCCAAAGAAATAACACAGCGAACCTATCTGGATCACGTGATCCTGGACCGACGCTCAACAACACTGAACAATCACTGCAGTTTCTAATGGCTTGCTTTATCAAACCTTAAACATTTATTTACTGATCTCTCCATCTAACTTAATCCTCATACTTTGTAAATATGTTGCGACCTTTGAGTATACTTGAATGGGACGATGGGAATTGAATGGTGAATAGAAGTTATTAGGTTTGGAGTGGCGTGACAGGAGAGCCACGTGATATAGTACAGCAGTTTGAAGCTGGGTTGAAGAGGATTTGAGTTTTCGGCGCATTGAATTCTTTTCCGCATTCTGTAACTTTTCGGCGTAAAACATTTCTATCCGGCTTTAGAAAAAATATTTATTTTCTTTAATGTTTTTTCCCCTTCGTTTTTAATATTTAATATTTCTATCATTTATCACTTCTTTATTTTCCTCCAAAACAAAGCTGGTTTTAGTTGTTTTGACACATATTCTGTCAAGACTAATTAGAATGTTTTGATAAAATTTATACGAAATCGTAATTTCGCTTTTTCAAAGTTTTTTTTTCTTATACTGAAGGTTGGTTTTTAGAACTGTTCGTGACGCGGTTCAGTAAAAATATATCTTATATTTTCCATTAGGGACTATCATTTTAAGGGAACTCTTCCTTCCTTCCATTTCCGTGCTTCTGCTTTTCCTAATACAACGTTCTCCTATTTGCTTTATTAATCAGTTGGCGAAAATTGAGCTTTGAACAGGAAATGTAGATGATAGTAGATTAGATCAGAAGCATTATCATCTCTACGGGGTAGATAGATACACGGAATACTGTACCAGAAGTTGTGATGATCTGTGAATCTTATTTCTTTAATGTTCCGTCCTTTCTCTTTCTTTCTTTCTTTCTTTTTCTTTTTTCCTTTTTTTTTTCTTTCTATTAGCTATTATTTCCGGTAAAACCTGCAAAGGTGCTTTGAACCCTAGAGACTTCGCTTTGAATGAACCCGACTTGATCCACTTACAAATAAATGTACGATTCGAAGCCAAGGGCGGTTTCTCCGTTCAAGGGGAGGGCTTTTAGATTTAATCACACTCGTAATGATGTAGAAGAGCATTTGATAAATGAACACAGGAATATCTTAATGGGAAAAGAGAAAAGAGAAAAGAATGGGCTCAGAAAAACACTTAAAATTTTGATTTCAAAGGGCCTTAACGTCAAAAGGTTCCTGAATTAAATAAATACAGTGAAAGCTACAACTGATTGAAGTTTCTTACAGATTTAATTCAAATTTTAATTAGTGAATGAGAGGAATTATATATTACATTGAAGAGGAAATTTTTTTTTTGCACATAATTTTCAGAGATATTTTAGTATAAATACAAAAAGTATCAATAAAAAGTTTCAGTACAAATTCACAGGAAATTTTGCTTAAAAATTAGTGCTCATATGTCATAAAAACACATGATATGGAAACAGCTCAGTTTACTATTAATTAAAAGCACATCAATCCCAGTTATCCCCCTGAAAGATATTATTATCTTGGCACTATGATTGAAAAACCTAAACAAGAAAGCCTCCGTGGTACGTTGAGCTTTTGTACGTCTCAAAGAGCCAAGAATATTATTTAATACTATTACTTCATTGGCTTCATTCTCAACGTTAAGGACTGAAAACAATTCCTGTGTTGAGATAATTAAAGAAATCATATCATTAATTATTAACACAATTTTATTATTTTTGTGAAGAATTCAATTGTTCATTTTTGTCATTCGATGTTTTGGTCTTCGCGATTCAATGTTTTAATTACAATAATTACAAAAAAAATAGTTTCTCATCTCGATGCCATTATTTGTCATACTTTGTTCCACTTACTTTAAATGGATATGAAGGAAAAGGGGCGGAGGTTTGAAGTTGGGAAAGACTCGTGAATGATAATTGAATACTGTATATGATATTTTTAAGTACGACACACGATCACAAAATAGAAGGAAGAAAGACGATACTGTAAATAAGTCATATGCGATACTCATTACCCAAATTCTCCACTACCCAAAATCGCCTCGTTACTTAGACGACATTTCAAAAAAGCTTATGAAAATATTTTAGACGACAAATATAACGAAATTTTGATAAGTATTGCCTTGCCCTGCTGTCGAAAGCGGAGGGAAACCACTATCCATTACCAAAATCCCAATTCCAGAATACCAAGGTCCTGAATTTCCCATCACTCTTAGGAGGAGATGAGAATGCAGTCGGACGGAGTTAATAAACAGGAGCTTCCTCTACTCGATCTAGTTTTCTTTTTCCCATCAGCGTTCTTTTCAGACAAGCCGTACACAAATCACAGCCATCCTTTGCCTCTTGACACACCAGGTTGAAGTTCAGAAACCCGTGGGGGAGGTCCTCGAGGATATAGATCTCGACATCTTTACCGAGGGAGCGCAGACGTCGAGCAAACTCTATGGAATCGTCCAGGAGTGGATCCAGAGAACAAGCCTGTTGGTAACAAAGGATCTATATCATTCAAGATGTGCAGGTTTTTGGCTTCCGTCAAACATGGGGTGTGTAGCGGGGCTTTAGGGAGTTCCCTTCTCTTCCCTTCTCCCCAGCCCCCCCTCCCCAAAGCGCCGCTATGCAGGCTAGTCATGAATCAAATTTCCAACGGTTTGAATTAGAGTTTGCTTTTATTAACGGAAACTAAAAAACCCAGAGGTCGGGGTCTTGCGTTAATCGCGTACTTATGAAAATTAGTATAATGGAAGTCGGCACTCTTTATGATCGTGGGTTTGACTTACGGTAGCCAATTAGATCTGAATGGTCTACGAGTCAATAGCCCAAGGTCTTTTTTGTATCCTTTCAGTATCTAGATTCCCATCTTGAAAATTTCGCCCTTTGCGTTAATGACATCAACAATATATAAAAATCTATTTTTAGCCTAAATAGCGACGCATGGGAATTGGGAAGGACCTTTCAATTCCCAACCCCCTTGCGCGCCAGTGCCTAGGCCACGTCAATGTTCTTACCACAATGTCCATCGGAGGCAGAGTAGCCAGCATTTCATCTGGTGCAACCAGAGGCGACATGTAAGGGTTCTTGGCTATAGGTAGAAACACTTCAGACATTGACCTTCGGTAATGTAACCCATGCTCCTTCTCTTCTATACCCTCTTCCTCCGTCATGGGAGGTGTCCCTATCCGAAGGCTTGGCTCCTCAATAGCTAGTATCATCGTTTCTCCAGTCGGAGAGAGACTGGGATCAACAACGTTAACCACGTGACATTCATCGTTGCTTCGAGTGTACTGCATTTCCTTGTGCGCATAGTTCTCGCCCAGTGGAACATGGAATTTTGGATTAACATCGAGTTTCAAAAGCCGTCGTCTGTCGCTTTGGGCGTTGCTTTGTTGTGTGCAGCGCTTCCCGTCGGAACAAGAAATCGTAATATCGTCCCTTTGTTGTGTGCAATGCTTTCCATCGGAACAAGAAATCGTAATATCGTCCCTTTGTTGTGTGCAATGCTTTCCATCGGAACAAGATACTGTAATATCGTCCCTTAACTTCAAGTCTTTTGTATTTTCATCTTGTTCGAACCCATCATTTTCTCGGACTAAGTTTTCATCATTGTTGGTAGCTACAAATGTTTCTATGTTCTCCTCCTTAAAAGAATAATACTTTTCTCCCTCAGGTGAAGACCCTTCTTGAATAGGACTCTCAAAGCTCGGTAGCCCATTTTGGACATGGCTACAATTTCCAAAGTCCTTTGCTACTGAATCTAACGTTGGTGGACTAGGGCAACTTTGAAAGCTCTCACTACCCGGTCCTGAAGGGTTCTCAAACTCTTCCGAAGTACTAAAATCAGAGTTCCGCCTGGAGTCTTTGCCACGTTTAAATTTACTAAGAAAAGAGCCCTTTCTGTTAATGTCCACTGGGGGCGTTGGAGCACTACCTTGTTTCGCAATTAACGAGGAATTTGCTGGCGTTTTCATACACTCGTCAAAAGGAGATTTCCCCATTCCAGCATACGCACCAAGACAGGCTGACAATATCCCAGTAGGCAACAGAGGGTCCATTAAACTCATGAGTCTGGATGGTGATGGAACGTATTGTACATTCAACGGTGGATACGCGGTCAGAAGGGAGTCTGGTCTGCGGATTCCATATTCTGCTGCGCGCATGCAAACAGCTACACCAAGATTTCCCCCTAAAATTTCAAGAAATTCAGAGAATCATTAGTTCGGAGGAGAGTCCAAGAAATGGGCCAGCCTGGAAAAGAGTTTTCCTTTGTCTGTAACCCAATGAAGAGTTAATATTGAAGAAATAGGAAACGCGCGTGCAGTGTGCAGTTATAAAGCACGCGGGGGTTGGCAGAACACGAGAGAATAGTTAGGAGAATGACACTTTTCGAGTGTTCTGTCAATCCCCAAGTGCTTTATAACTCCAGCACAACAAGCAAAATTTTATTAAACAAAAACCGTTATTTTGGATAGGAATGAGGTGCTGCGTGTTCTAATAAAGCACGCGCTCCCAACCAATCAGAACGTGACATTTATAACAATTAATTATAATATAATATAGTCTTATTCCCGAGGGAATGAAACGTAGCGCGAAATAGGGAAAACTTACTTCTGTTGCACGGTCACGGAAAAGCTTTGACAATGACCTTTGAACCAATCACAGAACGCGCTATATCACTTTTCATACAATGAAAATGCTTGAACACGTTACCGCCACGATGACGAAACAGCACGTCAGTACTATACCCTGAGGTTTTCACAGTCATGCGAAAAGCTCATATTGGGCATGTTCTATGAATACACCATCGTTTACTTTTGTAACGCTTGAAAGCCTCGCCAAAATCAAACTAACCTGCAGAATCTCCAGCAATGCAGAAGTACTCGGCAGTCGTTCCTAACTTGTCTAGATTCTTTAAAGCCCATGCATAGGCGAAGAAACACTCTTCCAGAGCTCTTGGGAACGGTGCTTCAGGGGCCAGTGAATAATCCACTGATATTATTGGGACATTCAAGTCATGGGCCCAGACTCGCAAGTACATCTGAAGCAATAATAAATAACGCGTGATTTATCACTAATACCCTTATTAGATACATTTATGGAAAGGTAGAAAGCACTGTGAAAGGACTCATAGAGCGTTGTGAGAAATAATCCTAAAATAATATTTATCCATTGGATAGTGCCATCCACACTAAATATAACCAGGGGATGTTGTGTGATAGTGGTAAAAATCAGAAGAGAATCCAGAAAGGGATAGATAGTACAAAAAACTGGGCCAGTGCAATGTTCCCAGTGCTTTATATGCAGACCTCAATGAATCCAAGGATTAAATTCCTTCTAGAGGAATAGACCTTGTTTCGAGTTCCAAATTACTGCTGTGTTGATTACAGACTCATTTGCACAGGGTTAGCATCGAATCAGTGTCTAATTCCTCACAAATACCAACAGTTAAGTAAAGAATGTACAACTTCAACAATACGAACACTCTGAAATTCCAAGAACTTTTCACTGGAACATGTAAATATTCTGCACAAAGTCAAGGCTTACCTTACTGGACCCAGTTGTTCAAAGCCCGATTAGTGCTAATCTTGGGTTAACTCTTAATAAGACCTATAGATTTCATCCTGCATTAGCGCTAATCAAGCTTTGAACAACCCGGCCCTGAGCAACTGAGAACTCAAAACTGGAGTATTGAAAGAGATTGATTGGGCCACATAAAGCAGGTGACAGAAATTACCTCATGCGACTTGGAGGACTGAGAGACAAAACCACCTCCATGAATATGAAGCACAAGACCTTTAGACTTTGGTTTCATTTTAGGACTATATTGATTATTATTAGAGCCATCCTTTGACTACAAAATAGCATAAGCATTAACATTATTAGAACTATTATTGCATCCGATCACACATAAGTAAATTGGAATTTTTCAATTTTTATAAAAACTTACAACCATTGGGTTACTCACAGATACAAATGGAATAATTTTAGGGTGTTGGATTGTGTAGTCCCAGAAATTAACCATATCCCCCCCCCCCCCTCCCACACACACACACACACAGAGGAATTTGGAATTTCCAAGGGGTGGGGGAGCTACACATTTCGAAAAACACTCTTTGTCAAGTGGTAAAGTTAAACAAAACGTAATACACAAGGGAACAATACATGGTTCAAAATATAAAAAAAACACTATCTCCAAGCTGAAGAGATAATATTTAATTTATAAGGTCTCTCATCATTCCCTTCTCATATTTGCATGTACATCTATATCAAATGTCTGTGTAAGTAAATGTGTCTTTCTACCTGTCCTTCCCTCCATTCAAAGGACATCAATCGTACTTGTACTGGTGCAAGACCAGACCAAGAACAAGGTGGAGCTATGGACACGACATTTCCAGATTCTGAAGTGATTTCAAATGGTTCAGCAGGAATGTGAAAGAGAGTGTTGACTTTCAGTGCAGGACAGACAAATAGGGGGAAATGCTGTTGAGAAATAAAATTATAAAAAGTTTCTAGAATTATTGAGACTTATCTTGAGAGTTATCTCATGGAAATTAGTCAAGAAGCTGTACCATTTTTTCCTGCTTTTGTTGGGCTGCCTGTGCTGATGGGAAGGAGGGTCCAGCAGGATTTGCCTGCCCATGTTCAAGAATCTACCCAAGAGTACCTCAGCAGAAACAGTAAGTTGACCAAATTTATTACTCCTTCTTTATAACAATAGAGGAGTGTTATATTTGCAGCAAAACTATAACCTGTATTACTGCATGAGCACTACTCAACAAAAATGCAGCAGTCGAAGAAGGGGACAGTGTCTGGACTATATGGAATCAAGCCTAAGAACTTAAATTGAGATTTTGGGCCAGCTGAAATTCGCTTAAAGTTCTCTGCACGCTATCTAAAAACATAGCAAAATTAAGATAAGAAATTGTTAAAAATCAAGCTTAATAACTAACCTGAACCCCAAAACCTTCTGTTAGACCCCAAAATGCCTTGCAGAACTCCATATTAGTTTTGTGTGTCAGTTTAACAATCATCTTTGCTCTCATTTCAGGGTTGACTGTGTATTTACCACTGTTTAAAACTGCAGTGGTCATACATGCTAATGGACTGGCCTTGTGCCGATGATATCCTTCAGCGAAGGATGCCATTGCTACACATACCATTTGAAGGAATTGTCGCAGACCTGGTCGAAACTGAAAATAGTTATATGTTACTTTCAACTAATAATACAAGCTTTTTTTAAATTAAATAATTTCAATTTAATACCACCACATACAATGCTAACCATGTACGTATACCATCCCCCCCTACAGCCTTAAGAACCTCTATGCTATGCACTACTATTACTTTACCAGGGCTAGCTTTGGATTGGTTGTATAATATATTATATCATATATTTCAGTATTCTTGGGACAATGTTTAGGGTTGGGATGCAAGGGTGCCATATTTGAATCTCTTGAACTTTACTTATTACTTTTCTAGGTGAGGGGAACCAATGACATTACCTGGTTAATCGTACATGATGATTCTAACCCCTTATAGGACCTAGCTGCATCATCTTGGTTGACGAGAACAAAACATTCCTCATTACCTTGTAAGATCAACCAGCATAGTGACTGTTTCATTGTGTTGTCAGTCATGTGATTACAGCCCTAAGTATACCCCATACTATACTATACACTCTAAGCACGCATTCTGACACCGGAAAAATTCACACTCTTAATCCATCATTGTTCCCACTCAATAAATTATGAATATTTACCACACAAATTATTAACCTGTAATACTATTCTGGGGGAAGTTACTACCCTATATTCATCATACAGTATGTGCAGCCAAACAGGGTATGGTTTTATGCGATTTTACTCTGACTCTGGGACAAGGTACGTGAACTCATGTTCTCTCAACTCTGAAACAGGATATCTATTTTCTCACTACGGAAAAAGGGTATGGTTTTCAGCGATCTTGCTCTGGAACAGGGTATGAATTTCAGCGATTTTACTCTGGAACAGGATCAGGGTTTAGAGGGCTCAGCAGTACATCCCTACCCTAAAGGGGCAAGAGTACCAATCGGGAATACTATATAATATTGACTTTGTCTGCCCAACTAAAGTTGTCGTTATTTAAAATTGTCAAGATAATACTAATCTCCTAACTTACCTGAAAACCCAGAGCACGACCATAGAAACATTCTCTATTCATCATCTCAGCCTCAATCATGATTTTTGAATCAATAGACTCAGGAAAAAGCTGCCCATCTTTACTTTCCTCCATACATGTCAAAGCATAGTTCAGTAAATCTTTCGTCCTTATAAACAAATCTGTATGGGCTTCGATCTCTAAACAATAATGATGGGACCTGAAATAAAACCGATTTCTGTGTTTCTGGCAGTAGAAAGTCAGCTCTGTCAAAGCCCTTATGCACTGTTCCAATAATCTAAGCAAGCTTCGGTATCCATTGCCCTTCACTTCGGGACTGTAGTCAAAATTCGTCACTCTTTGAGCAATAAAAACTGCTATTTCTTGAATAGATGGTAAGGTTTCATTTATCCTTTCAAATGCATCAAGGAATCGCTTACACACTGATTTGCTCGGATACCTCTGAAAATAATTTATATTGTCGTCTATGATATTTTTTAGGTGGCGAAAAAGTATAGGAAATGAGATGAAATCTTCTGCAGGTGGGCAAATGCATCCATCATCTTGTTCACTTTCTTGCCCTGCAGTTATACTCATGTTAGCTCAAAATTCTCTCCAGTCGCTTCAAAACCGCCAAGTCTTGCTTATCCAAGAAGCTTTAGAGGTACTAAAGATCAGGACTGTAGATCCTAAGAGCCCAAGGTCTTGATAAGTAAGCCAGGGTTTACGAAATTACATGACTTCTCGTATGAAACCCGAACAAATTCTGATCATGTCTATGTTTACAAGCCAATTTTTTGTGCAAATCTAATCAGTAGCAATCTTTACCACAAAGTAAATTTCGCCGCAGACGTATACACTTCCCTTGTAGCATGTTTGATCTTCAGTCAAGGATATATTTGTACAATTAATACCTTTTTTTTCTCCAAGGTTTTGGACTCTAGTCCCTTATTTTTTTCCGATTTGATAATAAACAGAGCGCAGAGGATCGCGGGCGCATGTAGTCTTTCAAACACTGACTCGCGGTGGCGTGATTGGACCCAGCCTAGAATCTTATGAATAATTTTACATTCATCAAAATCGTTGATTCCTTATTTCGTTACGTTATCATCTTCAATGAAAGCAAGTTCAAAATTTCAATCTTTTGGGGGTATTTTCGAGTGCAGTCAGTATAATGATAAAAACCACGCCATATTTTGTTCTGGCCTTTGAACTTGTGCCAAGAGCGGAAAGGGCGGAATCTTTTTTCGCAAGAGCTGACCTGAGCTCTTGGATATTGTTTCTGAGACCCAACATGTTGTAATACAATCTCTGGAATTTGAGTAAATGATTATGAATAATGGTTAAAGAAAGGGTTAAATGGTTTACGCAAGTCTGCTATCGCTGAATTCCAATGAAAATTAGGGTATTGCTTACCAAATCTTAATAAGCTTTAAGAGTAAGCAGTCAAACAAGCAAAAAGCAATAGGGGAATTCGAAACCACCCTTAAGAAAGTGAGGTACGGAGCCGCGATCCCTCCCTTCCCCAAAAAAATGTGAGAATCGTGAAGCAAGGGAGAAAAATGGAAAGGATATAAATAAAATTAATTGGAAGAAAGGGAGAGGAGAAATTTACTTTTCTTTTTCCTCATTTCTCTTTTTTTCTTTGCAATCAAGGGTGGCGTAGCGGAAGAACAAATCAATCTTCCTATACCCTCTGCAAACACATTAAATTCTAATAGCATCTATGAGTTAGCCGTACCCTGACTTAGATCAACCCAGATGTTGTTAGTCTTAGGGTTGGATCTGTGAGTTAGCTGTGCCCTGAGTTAGATTAGCGCAGAAATGTTTTAGGGTTCAATTAAACTGAAAACTATTTCTTTTATTCAGTAGAAAAGCCCTTTCCAATTATCACTTACAAGTTTTACATTTTTGTATCTTTATTGATCTCACAAATCGTTCAAGATACAGTAATACAGAACCTTGATAATTTCTTTATTTTACAAAACAGAATTCCACGAATCTGAGGTCAGATTGCTTACGATACTCAAGGAAATCCGCAATATTCTTTACAACATGGATGCGTTTGCTGTTACAGAATAAAAACTTCTCGTCAACAGAGGCTAACGATCAACTTCTCCAAACACTATATCCAGGGTACCTAGACACAGAAGCAGAACGTTCATAAGCATAACTGCCCCCTTTTCGATTCCAGGTCCTTCCTCCCTATCCCCCTGGGTGTGGCACATCTAGAGGGGAGTTCAGGTTTTATCGGTGTACATACAGCACCCCCGTCATGCACACAAACTTTAACAAATTTAAGCAAATAGCATTTTTGCAAAAATAAAATTTAACAATATTCTGGGGGTTGGAGGACGGGGGGTGGGAGAAAATGCTGTTATTAAATTCAACTGACCAATAATAGCAACAACATCAGCTAACATGTGACCTCTGGAGATATAATCTAAACCAGCCTGTGAAATGAATCATGTACTCTGTATTAAAGCACAAAACAATAACTGGACTTATGGTTAGGGAATCAAGGTGTTGTAGGAGTAGAAAACATAAATGACTTACCAAATGAGCAAATCCTGGGGCCTTGATCTTACATTTGTAGGGCTTGCTAGAACCATCAGCAACTAAATAAACTCCAAACTCCCCCTGGAATAGAAGGTAAAATAGGACTTTTTAGGAAAGACTTACAATATTGTTAATGAATAAACTGATAGATGTGTTGATCATCACAGTGAATGAGCGATCTAAGCGAACGCTGTAAAGAAAGACTTGAAAAAGTGATTTCAAGCTTCAACGGGAATCGAACCCAACAAAAATGACCGCTCGCCAACATGATTGGCTTCATAGCTCAGTTGGCAGAGCATCGCACCGGCATCGCGGAGGTCATGGGTTCGATTCCCGTTGAAGCTTGAAATCACTTTTTCAAGTCTTTCTTTACAGCGTTCGCTTAGATCGCTCATTCACTGTGATGATCAACACATCTATCATTATTCCACCACAGTTCTGCCCATTCAATATTCATAATGAATAAACTGACCAAACTCCCCCTGGGATAGAAAGTGGCCTCACCCCTCCCCCTGATAGTCAAACTTAGTAATTTATAACAAAGGTTAGAGTATAGAAACGTACCTTAGGAGCTTCAATGGCTGTGTATGTGCCTCCTGCTGGCACCTGATAACCTTCAGTGTAAAGTTTAAAATGATGAATCAGGGCTTCCATTGATTCCTAACAAAGAGAGACAAACACAATAATATTAAAGGGAAGCATGGGTGGCGTGCACTGCTAATGTGCTGGCTTTCACCAATGTGACCAGAGCTTGAGTCCTGACAGGCTTGGTGTCATATGTGAGCATAGTTTTTGGAGTCTAGCTGTTGTAACTGTCCCACGCTGTGATAAAACAGCTAAAGTTTACTGTGTAGGAAATTTGTAACAGGATATGCCACTACCCCCAGGAACTTCCAATTTTCTTACAAAACCTGTAATTTTGTCCTTTCTCTAACTCTCCCTCCCCTCCAGAATTTCCAGTTTCCTCCATGGGTGGGGTATGGATATCTTATGGGATCATACAATAGATTTCCAGTTTCCTCCATGGGTGGGGTATGGATATCTTATGGGATCATACAATAGATTTCCAGTTTCCTCCATGGGTGGGGTATGGATATCTTATGGGACCATACAATAGATTTCCAGTTTCCTCCATGGGTGGGGTATGGATATCTTATGGGATCATACAATAGATTTCCAGTTTCCTCCATGGGTGGGGTATGGATATCTTATGGGACCATACAATAGATTTCCAGTTTCCTCCATGGGTGGGGTATGGATATTTTATGGGACCATACAATAGATTTCCAGTTTCCTCCATGGGTGGGGTATGGATATCTTATGGGACCATACAATAGATTTCCAGTTTCCTCCATGGGTGGGGTATGGATATCTTATGGGACCATACAATAGATTTCCAGTTTCCTCCATGGGTGGAGTATGGATATTTTATGGGACCATACAATAGATTTCCAGTTTCCTCCATGGGTGGGGTATGGATATCTTATGGGATCATACAATAGATTTCCAGTTTCCTCCATGGGTGGGGTATGGATATTTTATGGGACCATACAATAGATTTCCAGTTTCCTCCATGGGTGGGGTATGGATATTTTATGGTATCATACAATAGATTTCCAATTTCCTCCATGGGTGGGGTGTAGATATTTTATGGGATCATACAATAGATTTGAAATGATAAAAGTGATATCAGATGAACCATCATCAGTCAAAATGACCAGTCAAGAGGATCAGTCTAAGAGGCATTTGAACACACACTAACCCTACTGACGTTTCATACCTAACCTACCACAATTCTTTCCAAGATCTCTTTTCATATACAAAAGTCCTTTGAGAATACCAAGCCAATAGCGAAAATAAGCATAACAAAAAAAACTACCATATAGGATTTTCTGGAAGTGTAGGCATAAGACCTCGTCATGGTTGAGGTACATTTTGCTTTGATCAGTTTCACCCCCTCCCCCTTTTTTCATTTCGTTTTGCCACCACAGTGACCATTATTTTAGAAAACCTTTGACATTATTTTGGCAACAGCTTATTTCTTGTACATGAACATATTCTCTTGTACCTTCATTTCCCTTCGTTTTGGAGGAGATATCTTAGCATCATCCACCTTGATTTCACCTGGAGGCATTTTGTTCAAGCACTGGCAAACAAATTAATTAAATATTAGTTTTATCAAATTACAAATAAAGCCCAAAATAAAGATTGACAAACTAATGCATTATCAAAGATTCTGCATTCTGATTGGCTGCAAGTTGACTATTACGAAACCTGCTGATTGGCTGTAAGTGGAGTATTCAAATTGTGCATTCTGATTGGCTGAGAGAAGACATTTTAAGAACTGATTGCACATACTTGTAGGATGATATCAAGGCTTTGTCTCATTTCCTCCATTCTTATCAGGTATCTTTAAAGGAAAGAGAAATGAAAAATGCAGTCAAACTCAAGTTAACTGACACCTATTTCATTAGTCAACCATTCGATAGGGTGGGTGTGATAGATTTCATTTATGGTAATCAAAACAATAAACAGAAAGAGGGCACATGCACAAGTAGACGACACACCAGAGTGGGGTAAGGTAAAATTTAAACCTCATCCTGTTACTAAAAATAGCCCAATTGGGAATTTGCATGGCGTGCGTATTATTAAGAAGTCCCTCTCTTATTTATGCTCTCTTGAGACCCTCTATGTAGGTGCATCCACCTGACAAGGACACCCACCTAATAGGGACACCAGGTACGTAATCGAAAACTTGTGTTTCTCACCTGTCAAAGCAGTCACCATTTTTCCCAATGGGAACATCAAAATCCACTTTATCATATGCATCATATGGCTGTGTTTTCCTCAGATCCCACTTGATACCTGATCCTCGCAGCATTACACCACTGCCAACAAACACCAAAAATAATATTATGTCAGAACATCAATACCATAACATATTGTCTGTCAAATATCAGTATTTTAAAGGACTTTACACCCATTTTCAATCCATCTAGGTCACCTAATTTTGAAAATAAGTGCAATACGGCAGCGCACTGATTCTAAAAATAGCTTAAAGATTCGGACAAACATTGCATTCTGTTTAACCGCTACAAGGATTATACAGTACCAACCGATTTTATTATTTTTACTTAAAATTACAATAATAACCCATGTAAACTAAGATCAACCGCTGTGAGAATTATCTGCTGAAAGTACACTTTTAAGTTTGTTTGTCCGAATTCCACCTTTGTCTTCGTTTTTATGAAGTCATGGTTACGCTGTGCAATTAAAGGTAGGGTGACCCTAGGCCTTGTGCCAGAGATAGGTCTCTCTAAATCTCCAAAATCAAAGGAGTTTACCTTAGAAATAAGGATGCCTTATCTTACCAATGTTTTCAATGCTATGTGCTGATCAAGGCAACAGTCATAAAATAGAGAAATCGGCCAATAGACTACTGTCAATCAAAATTAATAATATATTGTTCCCATATACTTTATCATAGTTCCCTTGATTAGCACCTAGCATCGAAAACAGTAATGGAAACCTCCACAATGAAATATTACGTTCATGCGGTCATTAATCACACCTCATTCCATAAGCGAGAGCATCTTCTGCTGAAATCACACCAACATCAACTGTTCGCTGTTTCCAAATTCTGTTGTTCGTCAACATCTAATTAAAAGAATCTCATTAGTACTTTACTTAACAGATCAAAAACAGTTTTCCGTGTTTGATACTCTGATCAAAACATGTGGGATGTTGAGAGAACATTAGATTAGCGTAGGAAACCACGACAGGTAGCAGAGTGGTTTTCAGCTTCCACACTAATTTTCCAACATCCAAAGTGTTTTGATTAGAGTATCAAACTCTGAAAACTGTTTTTGATTTGTTTTATATAAAATAACAAAAGCTCAAAAAGATGGAAGAAACCCAAAGCCATTCCAAATTCTCCCTACATGCCGCCTTTTCAAACTGACCAATAAGCACGCACGATAGATTAAAATCTGACAGTTGCAATACTCGTGCTAAAATGATGATAGCCTGATGTGATACTCTCATCAAACATGGTTTTCGACCAATCATAGCGCACATAGTATCCCAATTACTTTATAAGACTTTATATCACCTCAGCTTTTTACTTCAATCAGAGCTAAAATAACAGCTGGTCATTGGACAATGTCCTACCAAAAAAAAAATAACTTGCCTGGTCAATCTCTGCCTTGCTGGTCGTTTTGACCAGCAAGAAATGAGGTCTCACCAAGCTAAAATAATTTGGCCAGTCACAATGACCGGTGGTTGTCCAGATGTTAGTTTAAGCTCTGATGAAATAGAAGTAAGTGTAAGATAAAAACATCGGTTCAAATTAAAGATGGCCCAACATTTTTATCATAGATAAAGAAACAAACTGTATATGAGATATCTCATACCTCTTCCACTTCATCTAATCTTTGAGGAAACTTCTCAATGAATTCATAAATATCGTCCATCAAACCCAGAGGCATATCCTGCAATGAATTAATGAAACACTGTGGTATTCTGACTAGTAAGGTTTAACAAATACTCCTGCTGTCCCTCAATTATGTCTGAAAAGAAGGGAGACGACTTGTCACAAATCAGGGTTTTTTTTGGTTTCTGTCAATTGATTTTCTTACAGCTTGAGTTGGTATTTCTTACTGGACAGAATCCAAAAACCTGTATATCTTGAAACATAACTAGATATAAGGGTTGCATGAATATTCAAATTATTTTATTCACCTGAGAAACACCTCCAGGTCTTACATAAGCAGCATGTAAACGAGCACCAGATACTCTCTCGTAAAACTCCATCAACTAAAAAATAAACTTGGCATCAGTTTTTCTGTACATATTGTTAGATACTGTATAAAATTTATCCAATGCCTGACAAACTGGCATCAAACTCTTGAAAAACTAGCGTCAAGCACCCAACAAACTACCCTAAAATGGCTGAAAAATCACCATTAAATCTCTGACACTTGGCCAACAGGGGGCTGTTCGGATTTTTAACCAGAATAGACATGATTTTATTACCTTTTCTCTCTCCTCAAACATCCAAAAGAATGGAGTCATGGCACCAACGTCAAGAGCATGTGAGCATACTCCCATTATGTGATTCAGAATTCTTGTTATCTCCCCAAAAAGAACTATTTAAAATAAACAAACCAATAGATCATGCAAACTGTTAAAATGTATTGTGTTATCATAATATATTGTCAGACAAACACTCAGGGTATTAAAATAACTGAAAAGAATATGTTAGTATTGCCACAGGATACTTTTGTCCATGCCAGTTAGAAGTATAAAAATCTTATAAACTGACCTCTAATCCATTTAGCTCTCTCAGGGATCTCTATGTTTAGTAATCTCTCCACAGCAAGGGAGTAGGCTTGTTCATTTGTCATCATGGAGACATAATCCAGCCGATCAAAGTACGGCAGTGCCTGCATGAAGGTACAGTGTACATTCAAAAATGGTACATTTTATTTTGTTTATTTACAGCTATTTTCATAAACATGTGATTTTGGTGCTCTTGAGTTGCACGCTGAAATCTGGTTTTTCGCTGCCACCAGTCAAAAACATGAAAGTTACCGACTGATTAAGTTTGATTGACAGCATTGAAAACCACATTTCAGAGTGCAACTCAAGAGCACCGAGGCCGCATGTTTATGAAAATAGCTGTAAAAGGTGAAGATAAAGCTAATTTATTTTACTTCAAAACTTTAGGGTCTAGTGTTTGCACAATCAGTCATGGATCTCTAGTTCTGAAGGCCGTACACTAAGCAACTGAGCTACACCTTTCCTAATCAGATTAAAAGAGGGACCATAGACCCATTTAATCAATCAGTAAATTTATAAAAAATGAAGTAAGGTAGGGTATAGGGAGAGGGAGAGGGAGAGCAGAGGTAGGAAAATGAAGGCTTAATTTTCTTGAGTATAAAACATAATCAACATTTATCTCAAAAATAATAATTCTAAAGATGGGTTTGTAACCCAAAAACTTGGAGCAGGAAGAGGAAAATACAAATCGTGGATGAAACAAAAAAGTAGTAAAATTCTAAAGATGTCATACCTGAAGATATGTTTTGTACTCAATGAGCTTCTCTGTGGCACGATGTAGCAGCCCTATATGAGGATCAGCTCTGACTACAACCTACAAATACCCCCAACAATATACTTAAAAACCATGATAGCAAAATATATATAGTTAACAAATGAATGCTAATAGAACATACAAATCCATCATAAAAGACATTCTGATAATTTTTTTATAATTATGGTGTAACTACAGTACATTAACCAAGGCCACCCAAACCAATTTTAAAATCAAATTCACATAATAGATGCTGAATAGGACGGTGATGAATTTTGGAATTTTGACTTTTTCTTTTTCACCTCTGATCACACACACATAAAAAGTAGAATATGTATATTTTAAAGGGAAAATATGAAAATTTTGCAGATTCTATTGTTTAAATACTCAATCTTGATTGGCTAATTTGTATAGAAATTTGTCTGGGGGTCCTTGGTCACATAGTCATGCTGTAATATATTTTTCTTTACCTCTCCATCTAGTTCTAACACAAGCCTGAGCACTCCATGAGCAGCAGGATGTTGAGGACCAAAGTTGATAGTCATGTTTGTTACCATCTTCTCTGGTATTGGTTCTACAATCACGTCAATAAATTCATAAATAATGGATAAAGACATTATACGATAACACCTTGGGAGATAGTGGTGTTATTCAGAGGGTAATTTAAATAAATAAATAAATAGAAGAGATAACAAGCTAATAACTAGTGTGAGCTGCGTCAGCGTTTCTAATTAAACAGCAATGATAAAGGGTAAATTTTACACTGTGTAAAAATGAAAAAACTGACATTTTGGTTGCTAGTAAATAAATAAATAAAAATAACCATCTTTGTTCTATGGGGGTAGTACTTAAAAGAGATTTTTCACAATCATATGATAGCTGATGTGTTACATGTCAGGATCAATACAATTTACATGAGAAAGAAATTTAACAAATTGACATCAGTTTTTTATGTGTCTGTCCTCTTATTGACAATAAATTGCGTCATCACATTGTCAAAGTAGTGTGGATTCACGAGGCGTAGCCGAGTGGATCCGCATACTACTTTGACAATGTGATGACGAAATTTATTGCAATAAGAGGACAGACACATAAAAATCTGATGTCAATTTGTTTTTTACAATAACAAAAACGATCAAAACTTCTCATTTTTAGCGATCAAAACAACCAACGTCAGCTTTATCTGTCTGTCCTCTTATTGATGATAAAAAATAGCCAATCAGCGCGCGAGAAATTTCTAAACTATTGTAAAAACTTCAATACCCAAAGGTAAATTGATTTTATTATTGTTCTGCATACATATATGCATGGCTGTCGGCAAATAATGGTCCAAAATCCAGCCAGTGGCTAAGAACTTGGCAAAGGTGCCCTCATTTCATGATCTTATTGGAAAGTTGAATTGTGAAGAGAGGAAAGGCACACAAGAGAGCCAACAAGCAACTCTACTCATTTGCACTGGCAAGTTTGGGGCTAGAAACTGAGATGTGGAACAATAGCAGTATACCATCCGTGCTTTCCAATCATAATGGTTCTACCAACTCAATCTCCAGTCCCTATTCATGTTCATCCTATTAATACATGATTTATGTTTGATTGCCCTTAGCCTCCACCCATCAGGTCCTTATCCTTCGTCAATCAACAAATTACTACTTCAATCCACCTCTTTGCATCTTACCATCTATATCCCATTTAGCAGACTTCTCGTCTGGGTACATAACTGTTCCCGTCATGTCTGCTAGTTTACCAGGCAACCTTTCTGTTTGGATTTCCTTGTGAATTTCTGCTTCTGGTAGTCGACGCAGATATCTATTAAGATATATGTAATCATTAATAAATATTATAAAAATGTACTATAATTGTTACCAAGAGAATGTTTTGCAAAAGTAAATCTCAAATATAAAGCATAAATTATGAACTTGAGGATTGAGTTTAATGATGTAGTTAGTAAAACTTATGTAACAGTTAAGCTTACTAGTCGTGCAGTCTCGGTTTTCAAATATCATAATCACTTGGTATTTTAGAGTTTTTTAACAGGTTCTATAATTAACTAATTATCTCCTTACAAATATAGTATCTTATAACAGCGCAATAAGTGAGTTTTTGAAGTAACAAACCTAGAAAGCCATGTTTGTTGGAGCTACTTAGGAAACATTACACTATAAAAAACCTGTACCTCGTCTTGTACAAAGCTCACAATTAGAGGTATAAAACGCAAAAACAATAACCAATATAAAAACTATAATTGCCTATGTGGGAAGATGGTGCTTTCCTTTAATGCTTACCTAACACTAGAAACGGATGGGAGACTTCGTAAAGTGGCATTTTTGGTTAAAAGACGGCCAACTTGACGAAAACACATCACAGAGGCCGCCATCTTGGATTTCGGCTGAACGAACTACGCATGCGTAAAACACTATAACCCATTCTCCCAGTATTTTCACTCCGTCACTATTTTACATTCTTCTTTCTTCCTTTTTTCTTTTTCTTTTTTTCTTCTTCTTGTTTTCCCTTTTCACTATGCTCTTTTATTCTGTCGCAGATTTCGGCTTTCTTACTTTCTTTCTTTCTTTCTAACTTTCAGTAGGCATCAGTTTCAAGTCACCCATCCAGGTACTAACTTTGCTCAACAGGACTTGACTCAGTGTCATTGAAGCTCAAGTTTTTTCCACTTTACCACGGTTACAGGTGAATCAGCATAACAATAGCCGTGAAAACAATGCACCGAATAGACTAGACTTTTTAACATCTTTTCAACCGATTCAGTGCGTGGCAGAGATGCAAGGGATTAGCCCGGCGATATGGTCTGGGGGCCGGCTGGTCTCTCCCCTGTTGCTTTGGCTAGAACATTTTCTTGCGTAATTCGTACACCCAAGGGCAGAAGGATTTAATCGCCGTCAGGTCCGAAGTCCATACGCCGCCTCAGCTCTGCGGATGTCTCGGGGGTATGGCAAAGTAGAATCGATTTTTTATATTTTATTTCTTTCAAAAATCAAAGTCAAATCCCATCGTATCTAGATACGATTTTCTTTTTTTTAAACACATCTTATTAATTTTGGTACTAAAATATTCAGTTTTTAGAAACATTTGACAACTCAATTCCTTTTGCTCATATTCAGCAGTTAACCTGAGATAATTGGCCAGCATGTAAACAATCTCGTTCGGAAGAATCAAGTGTATTTTTCCTTAATCGATAATATGCCTAGGAATATGCTCTTACCCCACTCGGTTTCGAATATCGGTATATTTTTCCTATATATGGCATGACTATAAATTTCTGTCTACATGGTACTGCGACCACCACATGTGTCCAAAGGAGGACAAAGGGGCCAGTATTTCGCATTACCAGTGGCGCACAAACAAGCCCTCTGTCCATGCCTCTTAAAGATAAATAGCTGTATTATTTTCTACTCAAAAAGTTCAAACACTGGTTTAGGTATACGGCGAGCAAAAATCGCAATACCCGAATTCCAGTACTAGGTATAACCATTAATGAAGCAATTTATCTTTAAGTTCTGATCACTTGGCCGTATTGTGTCGTCCAGTCTAAACTCGAAAAAGGGCAAAGAAATGCAATTTATTGCACTCAGTTTTCAACACTTAATAATTTAAAAACAAATGTCAGAACTGAACATAGTGAAAATGAATTAAAGGGTTTGCTCGAACTGGTTTCATTCGATGCTAATAATATAATAATAATATAGATAAATGCATGATATAAAAATAAATTTCAGAACTGAACATAATGAATATGTATTTAAGGGTATGTAGTTCCGTCTGCTCGAACAGTTTTCATTCGATGCCAAGGCCAAACGACCCAAATTTCTCTGAATTCGAGAATTCGTATACAGCGCTCATTTGATAACCCCAGCTGAATTTAAGTGAAGGCATTATGGCTAAAATTTGACCACCCTGTGAACAAATGCGCCTTGCAAACTATAAAAGGTGAAATTTAAATATCTGAGAACCCGAAAATGTTTTAATAGTCCTTGATCACTCATAAGATCGCATTTCGGCACTATTCATATTTTAGCTCAGATCTTCTCTAGATTAGCCTTCTTTAAGAGCGAGCGCATTTTCCAGTCCTACCATTTGGACCACCTTCGAAGGACAAAATGGATTTTCTCTATTTTCTCAAAAGAAAAGGGAAATTATCAAAAATGAAAAGCAGTACGTTAACTTTATTTAATTGGTATTCCGCATGTTTGGACCAAATACATACAAAATAAACTTTTTAATATTTAATTTACAGGCATGCCTCCTAAAACTTTTAGTAACGATTGGTAACGATGATAAAAAAACATTTTCCTGAAAATATCTACTAATCGGCGCATGATAATTAAACGATTTGACACAAAATTATGTTTAATACATGAAAGCTGGTTTGGATTATATCAGATATAATGCATGTCGAAGGCTGATTTGGATCATATATTTTAAAATAAGGTATTAAGATATTTTAAAAACAATCATATAAACGGTGCCGCTGATTAGATAACAGACGTGATGGCCTGTTCGTTTGATATCAGACCGATATGATGCTTTTATTACAAACAGTTGCATCGAAAATAAAGATTACTTTTGCTGGCTCATGATTGGCTCATTGATACGGTAGCAGACGCCGAACACGGTTTTTAATCTAACCGAATGGCGTCAGAAAAAATTCGCAACTCCATTTTGCATTGATTCATTATTTTATATTAGTTTCACTTAAAGCAGCAGATTTTCTTCTAAAAACGCATTTCATGTGCTTTTATTGTAAACGAATGACCGGATAACGTCGTTTTTTCCCCGTGCAATCGTCAGCCATTATGAGTGCTGTATAGCTTAGACAAATCGCTCTAACTTCAAAAAACAGACCACTTTTTAATAAACTACACGACCAAATTCTGATTCTTAATTTTTTTAGAATTGCCTTCAAGTGTTCCGGGAGTAAAATCCTGTTCGATAGTTACCTGGCTAGACGAACGCCTATAGGAAGAAAATGACCCTCTGCTTACAGGACTTTCAGGGTACCGCAATTTGTTGATTAATATTATTAATGGTAGATTTAGCTCTATTTCCAGGTTCTTTTCTGCTAAGGCTGCGTTCATAATGTAAGGCAGGGGGAGGGGGGAAGTGCAGCTGAAAATTTTAAATGCAAAAAAAAAAAAAAAAATCCAACACCCCTCTCACAATTCTCAAAAAAAATAGCAACCTTTTGTTAGAAGTGGATACATGTTATACCTTTTCTGAAGTCAAAGGACATCTTTATCTCTGCGACTAATGAAATCAAATAAAAAGACTATAGATTATGCGTAAAGACTTCGAACCATAACGCATAACGGAGACGGTTTATCCCTAAACTACAACCTTGAGCACTGACAGAAGCGATCCCTGGCCATCATATAAAACGGCTCAATAAGTTATTTTTTATTAAGAACAAACTAGAAAAAAAAATCTAAGTAAATGCAAAAAAGAGAAGCAGCAGCAGTGAGGGGGACTCACGATCGGCCGGCATTGCTAAAAATCACATATTGAAAAACACCAGCCCCCCCTGGGGTTTTTGGAGCCGTGACGAGGCCCTACAGGGGGTCTTGCGCGATCCGCCGGCCTCGGGAAAAGTCCCTCACTGCTGCTGTGTCGGGTAACGCAAACGGAGGTCGAAAAATATGTTAGATATACGATGCACGAATGTAAGAAGTTTGTTTACGACTTCTGTGTAAAGTGCTTGGAACCTAAGTTTGTACCTACTAAGCCAAATAAGTATATTTGCTGTGGTAAAAGAATGCAAATAGAAGATGACACGTCAGCACAGTGTTACGAGTGTGGTAAGAACATTCGTAATGCCGTACCTTGTGCTACCAGGGAACAATATTACTCTAACGGAGGTCGTAAAAAGACTCCATACAAAAGAATAAAATACTTCAGAGACTGGATGAGTTATATCCAAGGTTTACATCCGGTATATTTAGACGACGAAGTAATGGAGAAAATCATAGACCATTTAGAAGAGCCAACACCGCAAAGCCTACGGAAAACGCTGAAAAAACTAAAACTAGGGAAATATTACAAAGCTATTCCCTATCTTTTGTCTGAAATTACCGGTAATTCTATTCCCGAAGTTTCTGATATGAGCAGAGCCGAGTGGATGTTTTGTCGACTGGATAAAGATATTCCTTATTATCCCGACGTAATTTACGAAATATTTTACAAAATAAACCCCAACCACCCTCTGTTAGGTTGGATTCCAAGAAGATAGTGGATCTTATGCCATAAGATGAGAAATTAGCATAAATCTTATGGCATAAGATTACGCGTACTGACGTTCGATATGCAAATAGAATCCTGTCACGCTCTTTTCAAAACTGATGTCTAAGCGAGTTTTCTTTGAAGCTCTTCCTTTGCTTCTTGGTAGATCTTTTTGCGAGATTCCTCGGTTAAATCTTTGACGACTGTTTTTTTATTTCTGATGTCCATCTTTAATTTCTCGTATTTTTCCTCTTCGGCTAAGATAAGCGAGAATTCTACATCGTCTATCTTTCTGTCACGCAAAGCCTTTGAGACAAGGTCAGTAATCGTATTTACTTTAGCCCTTGACAGAGCTATTGTCGTGTCATGCTTGGATATTTTGCTTGACAACTGTTTCATAATACCCGTAGCAACAGCCGAAATGATACCACAGGCTGCCCCAACGCCAGCCAAAGGAACTCCAACGACTATTCCCGGCCCAGTAAGCGAAGTAGCAACGCCAGTGCCCGTTAATGCTACGGACATGGATCCTGAAGTTATCGCAATTTTATGTAGCGTACTACGGGCTCTGACGTATTTCTTTCTAACGTTTTCGTAGTGTTTTGCCTGCCCTTCCAAGTAAGCCAGAATTAAATTCGCTTTATTCAAGCGGAAGTTTTCAGCGTTTAATTCGTTAGGACCCGTGTCCTTAGGTATTTCTGGATACAACTGAGGTGCTGATGGTATAACATCCATTATATATACTAATGTACGACGCTTTTGGGAATGATATTGAGGAGCAGCCACATCATAACAACAGGGATTATGCTAACTGGAGAGCATTTAGGAAGATGTTTCCACATGCAGACGCTAGTAAGTTCGAGCGTAGGTCTGACGGGATTTACTTCAACGGCTCCAGAATGTATAGCAATGCCGACTTGGAACCGAAGGCGACCATCAAACATCCTAAGACGGTTACACCCAGTTGGTCAAATGAATTATTATTTACTACCAGCAGTTACCCAATACCTGCAGTTTCATTTGACAAACACCTAAGTTTGGACTTAACATTAAACATGCGGATCTCTAACAGTAATTCCTTCCGACTAAAGGTGCGAGATATCTTCAAAGAAGTTCCTATAAATCACACCACAGCTAAGGAATCTCATGAATGGTTAAGTGGTCCTAACATGCGTTATTGGCCACAGCAATTGAACTTTGCTGTCTGGTGTGCTACTAGCGGTTGTGGTTTAAGTGCAAACCTGATGAAAAACTCCATATTCGTGTTTCACTTCCACTTCACAGTCCGAAGAATATTGCATGAAATGGGTGTTATTGCCCTACCAGGAGACGCTGCGTTTTATCCAAGAGATAACAAATACAGCGTGCCGGCTTATGATAGACTGTGTAAGGAGTTTGGAGTTGTAGGAAAGGATTTTAGGTGCACTGCTGGAGCTAACAATGGTCTGGGTCATATTTGGGCTTATTGGGGCGTCGGAGGACATAAGTTAAGCGATAAGGAAGTCCATGCATTGCGGCTACAATGGGACACTGGGTATCATAAAGTAACTTACGATACCAGCACCTTCTTTGAACCAAATGCTAAGACCTCCGAGGAAGTTAGAGACGGACCTCTATTCAAAGACGAGGGTGGTAAGTACAGAGGGGCTAATCCATTGATTATCCGCATAACCAACGACGAACACACAAAGCAGTACTTTAATTTCATACCCACAAAAGGTAAAGGACTAACTAAAGCCGGTCTTGCCCGCCTAAACCGCAGCATAGAAGCTTACGTGTATTCTATTCTTGGAGCTCAGGTAAATACCCGATCAAGCATTATAGGAAATACTGGCGCCGCAGAAGAAACGCGCGCAGAAGCCCTGATCCTCTTTGAAAGTTCGATTTTGGAGGGTGACATTAGCAAAGGCGTACAGCGTTACCAACTAGCCATACAAAATTCTAAAGCAAGGTTGGACTATGCGGTAGCCCCAGGTTGTTGGTTAATGCCCAGCAACTTATCCATGAATGCTGGCTCCGTAGTAGGATACAACAACAAGCTCCAAAAGGCAACTAAGGATATGAAGTTTGGAGTGAATGACGTAAACTCTGACACTTTTAAAGGGACTCCACACTTCGTAGAGAAGCCAAAAAAGTCGCATTTCGTAGAGAAGCCACGCGAAACACCATCAAAAACCGTAAAAAAGAAGGTTCCTGAGGAATATGACCATAACTTACTAAAAGCCGGACTGGCAGCCGCGAGTGTTGGTTTGAGTCTTTATATATGGCGATGAACAACCCCTACGTATCCGGAGTAGATTGCGTTTATACGACTTACACAGGTGAGAAAAAATACACCCAGGCATCTTGGGTTGATGTCACTGGTATGTCTGTGGACTTGAACTACTCAGGGAAGAAGTTAATCCTCTGCAGCATTTGCATTGGCACGAGCAGCCATGCCAACGTCGGCTTTCGGTTCCTGGATGAGAATGGTGTATTGCAGCCCATGCGTACAAAGACAAACAACAGGGAACCGACGCATTTCTCCACAGAGCCCAACACCCAAAGCGCCGATAATCTTTCCGTCTCTACCTTTCACATGGTTGCCGATTGCCATGGAAAGGTAAAGCTGCAAATACGCGTAGACGACACTGGAAGCGTTTGCGTAAATAGCACAGAAAATCAAAGGGATACAGCCTATAATCATGCGACCATTAGCACTTTAACGGTAATAAGTATATGAACCCACACGTAAAGGAAGATTGGTTTCTTTATTACCCGGAGGAAAAGGACTACATAAATGATGAATGGCACGATACTGGATTGTGGGTGGAGGTCGGAGGCCTGGGATTGGTGATGTGTACCATTTGCATTTCTACGGGGTATTCGTGTAATGTCGGGTTTAGGCTTGTCGATGAGAATGACCATCCATTGCTGCCTTATAGGACAAAAAATAATACTAGGAACCCAACCCATTTCTCGTATGAGCACTCTCCAACAGGCGCAGAAGATCTAACGCCAGTAACGTTTCACATGATAGCTAATTGTCAATATGCAAAGCTTCAAGTTCGCCCCAGCGGCGCCGCCAACGCTGGTCTCGGCCGCGTTCGAATAAATGCCGCTCCGACCGATGGCCCTTCGGTGGATGCTATTTGGAACCATAAGGCCATTTCTACTATGACTGCCATACCCCTACTACCAAATTATCAAGGCGGTGCGAATACTATCTTTACTTATCCCCAGTCGAGGATGCCTCGGACACCCGACGATGATAAGCCTCCAGTAATACATAAGGATAAGCCTACACCTTCATCTTCTTCATAAGGACCACGCCGATAGCTACGACTAAGATCCAAATGTTATTCCCCACGAACTTTAACAGTTCTCCTCCGGTTTTAAGTACCAAAGAGAGGACGCTACCAAGCAGCCCAGGTAAAGAGGCTGCCATCTTTTTACCCAAGTCCGCCAGCCCTTTACCTACTGCCTTTACACCTGCTCCCGTAGCTTTAAGGGAGCTAAGGATCACACCTACTACGGAGGAAATGGCAACTGCGAATGCAAGTGGAATGCCATATTTCACCAAAGCTCTTTTTATCTTTTCCTTGGTGGTAAGCCCCAATTCTTTTTCCTTACCTTCTATTTGCGTTTGTAATTCCGCGACTCTTTCCTGCAGGGTCTCTAATTCCTTTTGAGCAGCCTCCCTTTCTATTTCTGGTCGCGTTTGGTCGTTGATTATCTCCTGCTGCCGCTCTATTTGCCCCTCCAGGTCTTCTATTGCCTGTTGAAATTGTCCTATTTGCATGTCTTTTTCACCCATTTCCACTATTATTCTCCTTTGGGTTTCGATGTGTTTCTGTAAGTTATCCCTTAAGCTCTTTATCTCCTCATCGCCTCTGTCTATTTTGCTTAAAGCAACCCTTAATCTATACGTGACGTCCTTCTTTTCTTCTGATAACTTACTTATTCGCTCTTTGTAGCGTACTTCGATGGCATTTTGGCGCTTAGCAAGTTCTACGTTTTGTTCTGAGTGTTCTTTTTCCAACTCATCGATCTCCTTCTTGGCAGTACTCTTATCATCTAATAACTTGCTTATTCTCTCTCTGTAGTCTGCTTCGATGGCCATTTGGTCCTTAGCAAGGAGCCTATGTTGTTCTAAGAATTCGTCGTTTACCTCATCGATTCTTTTCTTAAGGTCTTCATTATCCAGTTCGAGGTCACCATAAGCCGCCCTGAGAGCCGCCAAATCCTCGCGTGCTCTTAAGAGGTCCGCACGCTCCTCCTTGATTTGTTGTATGTCTTTCTCAGCTGCCTTCTTTTGTTCCTCGACCTCAGCTAATCGTACATGCGCCTCTGCTAAATTATGTGCATTAACGGATTGCTCCATAAGACGTACTGGTAGGGTCCGTATTTTATCTATTTTAGCCTCCAATTCCCTTTTCTGAGAGTTTAACGCAGCAACTTCATCCGTCTTGGTTTGAAGTGAATCGGTTAAAGTACTTATTCGCGCCCTTAACTCTTCGTGTGTTCCATAACCGCCTGCAGCGACCGGTAACCTTTTTGCCGCCTCAAAGAGCTTATTGAAATCCAGTCGCGTTTCCTCCTTTGCCGCGGCTTCTTGCTCGGTTAAGTTGGGTTCCCCCAATGCCTTCCTAAGGGTCGGAGGAATGTTCTTATCTGGGTAGTATTTGCCATTTATGTCCTTGATAATGTATGGCTTAGCATTAGTCCTATTTAACCTTGCTATTATGACTTCCTTACCCCATTCGTTATCATCGTTGAACATTACTTGGGCTTTATCTGGGTCCCAGTTTGGGAATTCTTCCTTGATCCTATCAAAGTCGTTCGGTTCTTCATCCATGGATTCGTTCATTTGTTCCTGAATCTGGCTAAGCCATGCAGCGCTGGGGGCTTCGGGAACGGGTCCTAAGTCTTCCATTTGCAAATATTCTGGAACGGGCGTGTATGGGTTCTTAGACCTAAATTTGTCTCTCAAAGAACGCATTGCGGCGCTGATTCTGCTGCGGCCATACTTAAGCCTTAGCTTCTCAAATAGCCCTACTTGGTCTACGTTGTCATTAGGAAGTAAAGACTCGTATTCTTCATCGTTAATGTCGACTTGACCTTCTTCGGTAAGGGGATCAAAATCCGTTCCTTCTGCTTCCATTATATATGATAAGCTCAAAGTTAAATCCTAACCTCCTTCCTAAGCAGGTTGGCGGTCTGAAAGCAGAACGTACCTTTCACCGGGTCACCTTTACTCCTTCTAGCGCCAAACCAGGAGAAACCTTGTATGTAGGTGTACCCCGTTTAACGGATAACCTGGTATTGGTTCCTGGCACCCTGGCTTTAAGGTTCGACCTGGCGGTTCAGCCAGATACCGCAGACATTCGTTATGTTGTTAATAACGTAGGCAGGAACCTTGTTTCTAAGATGAGAATCAAGTTTGCTGGTGAATCCCTGTTAGACTTGAACAGGTACGATCTTTACACCACATACAAAGATTTGTGGTTGACGGCCTTCGACCGCGCACAAAAGATAGAACAAGGAATAGCAAGTGAAGCCATACGTAAGGTAAGAAGCGCAACCTCCGGCGCCTCCGGAGAAGACGAAATAAAGACAGCCTACGGTACTAAATATCTCATTCCATTGGACTTTGAAGTAATAACAAACCACGGTGCGTATTACCCAAGACAGCTTTCTGAACTGCAGTTTGAAGTAACCTTAGCAGATACGACCAACATCCTACAAGGAAAAGACGTAAGTTCGGGGGGTGTGCATCCATATGCTATCACTAATTTGGAGCTGCAGTACGAGACCGTGTACTCTGAAGAGCTGGCCCGTAGCGCAGGCATGGAATACAGCTCGGGCAAGGCATTCCTTTACGACCACGTAGTGATGTACAAGACATTTAGCTTCACAAACAACGTCGAAGAGGTCATCAACCAAAGTATTAATATACCACGACGCAGTTTAACGGGGCTAATGTTGCTGTTTGCAAAAACATACACCGCAGGATTGCGCGACTCCGAGGCGTTCTTTAACCCCAACATTACCAATGTCGGCGTGAATATAAACGGAGTACCAAACAAGGTTTACTCCCAAGGGATAAAACCTGAAGACATGTACCGGGAGGCAATGCAGAAGTTTGGCGATCAAATTGCCCCAAAGGAGTTCTTTAAGGATAAATATGCGTTATGGATTGACATGCGCACGACGAACGATGAGAGCATGCATGGTCAGGGTCTGCGGTTGGTAAATACCCAGGATGGTATTACTTTGGAGATCAAGCGCACCAAGGATGCCAGCGATACTACTAAGATAAACTGCTACATCTTTGTGGTGTCTGACGCGCAACTGAGCGTGGAAATGAACCAACTTAAAAGTGTTGCATATTAAGGTTAAAATATTCCTTAGATATACGATGCTTCGCGTATTTGAAAACAACGACAACGAACTGCAATGCATAGTGCAAGGTGATAAACTGTACTTCAGAGGAAAGGAAGTTGCCGCGGCATTAGGATATTCCAATGCCAGAGATGCTTTGATTACTCACGTTTCGGATAAGTATAAGAAAAGACTGTCTGAGTTAGGAAGTGTCGCGAATCGCGACACTTGTACTTTACACCCACATTCCGTGTTTATCTCCGAACCTGGGTTGTATGAACTGATATTCAGCTCCAAACTACCCAGGGCCGTAGAGTTTCGCGATTGGGTATTTGAGGATGTCCTACCCGCATTAAGGAAGACCGGCAAGTATGAGATAGAAAAGCGCTTTGACGGCCCTAACAAGTTGGTGTTTAAAATCGAAAACGAGTTCGACTTACATAAAAAAGTGGTTGACTACATCCGCAAGTTTTACCCTCAAATGCTCATAGCCCCTGGCCTGGGTGAACTACAAGACACGTCAAACAAGCGCATAAAGTGCTGGCAGAAAGGATATCAACGAGGACAGCCTGATTTACTGATACTGAATGCACACGTGCGATACCGTGGTTTCTGCGTTGAGCTGAAGACTCCTAAAGGCAAAGGGGTATTATCTGATAGTCAACGTCTACTATTAGAAAGGTATGAGCAGAATGGTTACAAGGTGCTGATCAGCAACGACTACGACGACATCTGCCGCGCAATAGCGGAGTATGCACGAGGAATTCGTCTACCTTGTGCATATTGTTGCAAGCGCTTTAGGAATGCGCAGACTCTGGGAACGCATTTAAAGATATTTCATAGAATATATGGACAAGGATAAATTCAATGAGCTAAAGTTCATCCAGACGCACTGGAGGGATTTGCAGGTGGGGGAAATCTACGAGGTAAAGAATTACGTGGTCTTTGAAGACATTGACCGCCTGCGTTTGGTCTTAAAGAATAAAAAAAGAACATATACCCTTTGGGCGCCCGATAGAATAAGGTACGCCATTGAAGGGCAGGATGTTACCCATGTTATGAGTCATGGTAAGAAGGATGGTAGATGGGAATTTGATGTGGTTAATTGGGAGCCTGAGTCTCCTCTGCACTCGTAAGTGCGCCTACCATCGTACGCTGATCCGCCAGGCACCAATGCCCCACGAAGGATCCTTCGAGAAATACCTTGCCACAATGAAGGCAGGTGTATTTTTTTCTTGGCTTAGGAGAGGTAATGCAGTCGGCTGGGGGTTCGCAGGTAATACAGTCCATATATTGAAAGGGCGACCTTATGAGTTCTGCATGCCTTCTCTAAAAGGGGTCCTTATATTTATTAATGTATCTTCTTTTCTTCTTAATAAACGATCAAAGAATATTAATAAAAATAAGATCAGGATTTGGGACTCTTTGCACAAGTCATACTTCACTACTCCATTACAAGGTCCTTTTAAAGGGGTCCTTATATTTATTAATGTATCTTCTTTTCTTCTTAATAAACGATCAAAGAATATTAATAAAAATAAAGATGAGTTCTGAGACTCTTTGCACAAACCCTATCTTACTATTTTAAGCCACCTGCTAATCCTTACGGGCTTTCTTCCCTACCATGTTTTGAGCATGCCAATCATCAAAGCGATCCAAGTACTCCTTAAAACCACGGGGATGATGCTGCGGGCACAAACACTGCCAGATATGATCATCACCTTTCCTTTGACCACCACACACATCACAAAGGCCACACCAATACTCCGCATTCTCCCAGCGTGTACCCTCGGCGCGGTCAAACTCCACGAAGGTATCATCAATCTCCTTTTTACGATGTGTTAACTTCCTTTTGGTTTCCACTGGGCAACATCTCGCAGCGACATCACCATGCTCCTCGCATACGACGTCCAAATCATAATTACCACGACATCTATGTTGATGCCACGCGTCGGTTAAGAGCTCCCCGCAGCGCGCACACACATTCTTTAAGCACACCCTATTTTCTTGGTGGTATTGCAACATTTGGGGCGTGCTAAAGAGCCGATTGCAATCAGCACAGCGTCTTTCCTTAGACTTCAAACACACCCTTCCTTCCACGTGATATCGCAGCGCCTGTTTACTACTAAACTGCCGATTGCAAGTGCCACAGGTGGTGACGTTATCCACCTCTTTAAGACATACCTTCTTTTTTTGGTGATACTGCAAAGCCTGTTTGCTACTGAACTCCCTGTCGCAATCCTTGCACTTCATTATAACTAAGTGTTATTTAAGCCTTATAAGGGATACTTAATAAAGTCCACAACAGACTCTTTTGCCCACGTTGCCATCGTTATCAGCGCACCAAACCTTTCCGCGCGCTTCAGACCACACATTTCATCATACAATTCCTGCACGCGCTCTTTCAAACGGTCAATCTCCTCTCTTTGCATTTCGATGGTGTCTCTCTTATCTTGCATGTCGCCGGCAATCCTTCTTACTGCTTCCACTGGGTCCATCGTATATATATTGGGTCATTGAAAATGACTCCAGAACATATTCCCTGCAATGCTCTGATAGTAGGACCAACCGGCTGTGGTAAAACGCAGTTCGTAGTGGAGCAACTATTAGGACCCTTTAGATACCGTTTCGACTACATAGTGCTATTATGCCCCACCTATGTGAACAACCGCACCTGGACAGGCATAGGAGTGAAAGATGACGACTTCTTTGTGGATATTTTGGACCCTAATGAGTTATCCAACCATTTGAAGTTTTGGCATCGACAATTCCCCAAAGACACTCAGACACTCTTAATTCTTGATGACATTGCCTGCGGGGACGACGTAAAAAGACGCACATCCGAATTAGTGAAGCTCGCTTTCAGTGGCAGACATGACAATATCAGCGTTTGGTTGCTCTCGCAGCAGCTTACCAGCGTCTCTAAGCCTTTTAGGGAAAACATAGGCTCCCTGGTCGTCTTCTACACTCCCAGTCGGAGTGATTTGGAAACCATCCTCTCTGACTACGGTGGTGAGATATCCAAGGAACAGTTGCACGAATACATGCGGCATTTAAAGACACACCAACATTCCAAAATGATCTTCTCTTTGAGGTTTCCGTATTCCGTTAACATATATGGATATTGAGCAGCTCTTAGACGAAGTCCCCGTAGATGAAAGTAACCTTAAGGAACAACTTAACGTCCTGGTGTCATCGGGAAAATGTAAAGAAATGATAGGCAAGGAGTTAACGCATGAGCAAGTTAATAAGTTGTCAGAAGAGGAGGTAAAAAAGTTCCATAAAAGGTACGAAGCCGCCCTTGCAAGTAAAACCACAAACGCCGTAGCAGACTCCGCTATTAAGCTGGCCACTAAACTTCTGGGACTTGCGCTGCCCATAGACGACGTGGAGGCGCTGCGGAAGGACATAAGTGAGGACTATGTCATATCCCAAGAACTTAAGATAACCTGCGGCTGGTTGTCTTTGAAGTGCGGTAAGCTAATGGCAGTCGCATCTTTGGGACTTCACGTAGCTCAGCATGTCGACTTGAAGGAGGTACTAACCTCTTGGAAGGACTACAAAAAAGATAAACAAGTCGAGGAGATCTTCAAGGCAGCACTTGCTGAGGTACCTAGTCAAGTCGATGTAAGTCCTTCTGAAGTCATTCACGGGACTTAGTCAAGTCATTATCAAGTCATGGTCAAGTCGTCGTCAAGTCATTATCAAGTCGTCGTCAAGTCATTCACGGGACTTAGTCAAGTCGTCGTCAAGTCGTCGTCAAGTCGTCGTCAAGTCGTCGTCAAGTCGTCGTCAAGTCGTCGTCAAGTCGTCGTCAAGTCGTCGTCAAGTCGTCGTCAAGTCGTCGTCAAGTCATTATCAAGTCGTTGCCAAGTTACTTGTTAAGTCCTTCAAGTCCTTAGATATAAGATGAGTGACACCGAAACAAAGGCGGAGGAAACCCCTCGAGAGCAAAAGATCACCAAGCCTAAATCTCCGGGCAGAGTCGCTGCGGGAAAGAAGCTCGCGGAAATGAATAGAAAGAACAAAGCCAAAAAGGAAGAGAGGGAAGAGGAAAAAGAAGAGGAATCCTTTTGGAATCCGGGCTACGTTATCGGAGCATTAGGAATTGCTATAGCCGCAGGCAGTCTCTACTTACAATGGCGGTCTGCTAAACCAAAAGTGGAACCAAGGGCAGAAATGAGGTATGTGGAGCCTCCTAAGAGAAGTAAAATACCCGAGATGGAATAAAACCTCCTCTCCTTGTAATATAATGTCGTTTATGAAAACCGTCGAAGATGCAGCTATTATTACTTCTATTGTCGCAGGTATTGGTTGGGTAGGTAAGAAAGTGCTCAAAGAAGACTTTACTGAAGACCCAAGCAAGAGCATTACGGGCTTTGCTAAGATGACTGCTGCAGTAGCAGGTAGCATTGCCCTTAAGGACTACCTACAGAAGGAAAAGTACCTGCCTAGGCCGTGAGGCCCTTATATATGGCTAGCGTATTGGTAGGTGGCGTTATTGCAGCGTTAGCATTCACTGGAGCTAATTATGGTGGTCAATATTTGGATAGATTAGTCAGAGGCAACAAAGGCGATGCCGAGAGGAAAAGACACGATTTGGCGTTGGAGAAATATCAAAGGGACGTGGCGGCTTGGAATGAAAAGAGACAAGCTTACAGGGATTGGTTGGATAAGAACTACCAAGACAAAATGCAGGCGGATAAGAACTTCGAAAACACAGACTACGCCTTTAAACTTTATGCACAGACGCACCCCGACTTTAGGATTAGCAAGCCTCAGTTTAAGAATTACTACCAGCCGTCGAAGAAACAAGAGAACAATGAGTTGGTCTTCGTAGGAGTCGCAGGGCTGGCAGGAGGCGCCGCCTTGGCGTATTTCATCTAGTGGCGCAAAGTATGAGCGTCTAATATATAATGATCGTCTTTTTGGAAAGCGATAAGAATGACTTTACCACTTATTTGAATCCCCCCATCAAAGCCCATACAGTTCGGTTGGTCAGTTGCTCTTTGTACAATTCTTGGTATAATTTGGTCGATGCCTTGGTCATCGTGCAAAAGAAGCCTAACAAATTCGAAGGCGTAATGCTCCCAGATGGACATTACACCCCTATAACGCTGGCTAAGGAGCTCGCCAAACACGGTTATACTCTTACCACAGGGTTGCCGCACGAAATGACTCTCAAACATAATCTTCCTAACGATTTCTCGGCAACTTTTGGGAAGCTTGACGCATTAGGATCTTTATTAAATGCCCCAGGCAAGTCAATTACCGACACGGCAGTTCCCGTAGGTTGGAAAGTTGCATCCTCTTATGAAGTCTATTGCGATTTAGTCTGCAGTTACAGCAACGGAAATCCCTCCCATCTTATGTCTAAGTTTTCACCCAAAGGTAATCCATTCGACCTGGTAGAATACACTCCCATTTCTTTAAACTATGACTTGCCTTCTGATTTGGTAGAAAGCATAAACATCACCATTAAAGTGGATGGAAAGACTGTGGATTTCAACGGACGTAAGATTAATCTCGTCCTAGAATTCATATAATGGGTCGAACTGAGGACAAACTCAAAAGGATTTACTACGGTCCTGAAGGTTATTGGAAAGGAGCGTCGGCTATTAAGAAACTCGCTACCGCAGCCAGGGTATCCGACGAAACGGCTAAGAATTGGTTAAAGAAACAAACTATCTGGCAGGTTTATCTTCCCGTGCCTAAGTACATTCCCAGGCCCAGCTTTACCGTAAATACCCCTAACGAAGTTCATCAGGCGGATTTGCTTTTCTTACCACACGACACGGTGAGAAGAAAGACCTATAGATACGCTTTGACCGTGGTTGATATCGCAAGCAGATACAAGGACGCCGAACCCATAACCAGCAAGGATTCTGGGGAAGTCGCAGAAGCCCTGAGTAGGATTTATAAGCGCGTCTTGAAATGGCCAAAGCTGCTGCAAGTAGATGCGGGAACGGAGTTTATGGGCGTGGTTACCAAGACCCTGAAAGACCACGACACTAAGATAAGGAGAGCCGAAGCAGAGTACCACAGAGGTCAGAGCATCGTCGAAAGATTTAATAAGACCCTGGCCGAGCGTCTCTTTGGATACCAATATTGGAAAGAGCTGGAAGATCCCTCCAAACGTAATAAGGAATGGACACAGCGACTTTCCCAGGTCATCGCGGCTTTGAACAACGAGGCGGCCAGGGCTACGGGAATGAAACCCAAGGACGCCATAAAAAAGAAAGACGTGGAACACAAGTCCTACGTCAGAAGTTCAAGAGCCGTTGGACTAAAGGAAAAAAAGCTACCCCGCGACATAGTGGTCAGATACCTCTATCAGCCGGGGGAACTAGAAGGTGGCAGTAAGAGAGCCACGGATCCTAACTGGTCTTTGGAAACGTATGAGATTTCAAAGTCCGTCACCAAGGAAGGGCAACCCGTGTTATATTACCTAAATGGCCCAAGTCGCGGATTCGTCAAGGAAGAGCTGCTCATAGTTCCTAAAGATTCAAAGTAGTGCAGCACCGCGCGCCCGATTACACTCTAGGCATGTCAGTCTTACGTTGCCTCTGCAATGCCCGCGTTTGTTATTTATACGATCCACGGAGAACTGCTGATCGTCATTCGCTAAGAACTTCCATAGTAGCGGTATGTTACATTTGGCGCAGCGTGCGCCTTTCTTATAGACGTCGTCCACGCATAGGTCGAACGTCATATTTTTTTCTTTGTCGTGGCGCTTGTAGCGAAGGAGTTTCTTAGCGATGTTTTCTTTGGCTACTTCTTCCGGGGTCTCATCGTACCGCAATTGCGGACCCCAGGCTCTTTTTAACTGTTTGGCATACTCCACACGACTTACGGCGGTGTATATCAAATTGCTCCAACACAGCCGCTGGTCTATGATCCACAAGGTTTCTGTTATGGTAATCCCCTGCGCGCTGTGGACTGTCATGCAATAACCCAAGCGCCAGTCTGGATGGGAGGTAATTCTTTCCACCATTTTCATGGGCACCCAAACCTTGTCATGCGTTACTGCGTTTTCTAACCGGGTCTTAGTTCCCGGCACCCAGACGTCTCTTTTCTGCATTCGGGTGTCGTGGGGTTTGTAACAAATGGGCACCAGATGCCCAGGGAAGCGCTCCTGGTGTATTTTGAGTAAGTCTTTCTGTATGCGGGACTGCGCTGCGCGTTTGCTGCTCAGCACCAAATCCTCAGGATGCCAAGAATACAAGAAATCTTCATAAGACTTTGCTCGTACTCTCTTACGGAGTGTTTTGCATTGCTGGGCGTCACTGAGGCCCCTTAATTCCGCTTTCAGATTTCTTATTTGGTCCTTGCTGCGGTAATCGGTGTTAACTTCTTCCGCATGGTCTACCATTTCTTTTAACCATTCGTGGGGCATCTCTCCGGCTATTGGAGGCGGTTGACACGGATCCCCGGCAAATATCACTTGGGATTTCCCACGGAGGAAGTCTACGAACTCCTGTAGTATTTCTAATGGCACGGTGCAAATCTCATCCCAAAGTATCACCGGAGGTATGTCGTGGATGGCTTCCGGTACCCACTTTTGACCATTCCAGCGAAAGAAGCTGTGGTAGGTTTGTGCGTCGTAACCCATTTCGCAGAGTTCCCTTTCCAAACGATGCGTAGGAGTTAACACCTTTATCTTTGGAAAGAGTTCCAAAACCCTGGTGGTCTTACCACTACCACCCGTTCCGTAAAGATAAGAGAAGCGTTGGTAGGAAATGGGGTCTGCAACTGACGGTAATGGATCTTTTGTAGGCGTAACGGAACCTGAAAGATGTTCGCCGCGATATTCTACGCGTTCTCTCCAAGACTTTATTTCTTCGTCTTTGACGCGCCATTGACCACTTTCTGCGAGCTCATCTTCGGTGTAGAATTCTTTCATCTTCTCCAACACCTCTGGCTTTACATACAGGGAATCCGTAGCTACGCGCGGGATGTCCTCTTTGTCAAACCTAAGCAACATTGCTAATAGGTTTATGTGCGCATATGCGAGCATGCTGGCACGCAGGTGGTAATATTGCGGCCTGTGGTCTTGGTAGTAACAAAGTGCATTCCATTTCTTTTCTTTCTGACCTTCTATGAAATAGTCCCATTTCTCCACGGATACCATTGTTCCTTCATCATGCGCGCGCTTTATAAGGAAACTTAATTCGCCTTCGTCCGTTATCAGGCGCCGCTGCATATGTTTTTCACCCTCCTTAGCGCCCTGTGTGAATTTACCTATAACAACCCGCGCTGTGGGGTTATGCTCGGGTAACCATTTTGTGAAGGAGGAGTGACAAAGTATGGCTTCATGCGCAGTGTATCTTAGCAATCGACGCTCTTCGAGGAATTTCAAAAGGGGTATGGGAATCCATTCCTTTTCCTGTAAATGCTTCCCGTACCACGCGTAAATTATTGGATGTAAGCCCTTCGCTAATTTCCAGCTGGTTAATCTTACAAACCCCGTAGCTGGGGCGTCGTAGATGCCGTCTAAGGACACACGAAAGAACTGCGAGTCTGGATGTCCGTAGCGGTCATAATACTCCTTACAATCCCCCAGACCTTTAAAACTTGCAGGGTAACAGTGTTTCATGTCTAAGGAGACGTATTCGTTTTCGTCATACTCCATGTTCCACAGACCTCCATGACCGTGTTCTACGCAGGCTTTGGCTATGTCGGCGAATTCCTTAGGCGTGGACTTCCATCCGTTCCTCTTCTTTGCGGCTAAGAAGTCCAAACTACGAGAGCTAAGGACCTCGTCTGAGAAGTCTTCCCCTAAGGTTTCACAGGCGCTCTGGATGCGTAGATGTTCAATTTCGGGGCGGTATAAAGTACCATCTTGGGTCATAAACTGACTTCCTTCTGAATCCATCAACCATACGGAGTTCTCGTGGATCAATTTTATCAATGGAGAGGTTTTATAGACCTTCGTTTCTTTCTTTTTAGGGAACCTTAGTTCACGCCAAGCATGTCCGTTGTGTTGGTAAATGACTATAGGAGCACCTTTGCCACCGTATTTATGTGTCCCAGAATAGATAAAACCGTCGGTGATGTCCTTTACCATGATGCGCCTTCCTAATGCTGTTTCTAATTTTTTAATGTTATCTATAGTAGCCCCAGCTCCGTAGGTGGCATTTTCCCATTTCCTGATGGCTTCCCTCCTATTTAGTGTGAGCTTACCTCCGCGGGAGGAATCTTCGAAGAACTCTCTTACCAACTTACCGACGCAGTTACCAGGATGTCGCATTGGTTTCAACTTCTTGACGTCAGGTTTCTTGATCTCATACGCGCCGTAAATAACCACGGTGACTGGGTATGCTACTTCGTAGAACATCATGTCTATTCCTTCGAGCGCTCCAGGTCTGGTATTCTTATTCAGAACGAACAAGCTTTGCTTACCAGACGCTCGTATTGGATTCCTGCCCTTTTCTATCATCCACTCGCCGTCTAAATACTTTATAAACGTCAACTCCAAACGGTATTCACCTGTGGGCATCAGATCGATTATCCTTTCTGCTCTTTCTTCTGTCATAGTCTCATCTGTATCTCCCTCCATAAATGTTGTAAAGGCAAAGTCCGCATCCAGGCGATCCAACACCTGAGTTCTGAGCTTGCGCACGGTCTTGTTCCTAATGCTTTTGATGGCGTCCATCTATATCTAAGGAATATCTTAACCTCCGTTTGCGTTACCCAAACACAGCAGCAGTGAGGGACTTTTCCCGAGGCCGGCGGATCGCGCAAGACCCCCTGTAGGGCCTCGTCACGGCTCCAAAAACCCCAGGGGGGGCTGGTGTTTTTCAATATGTGATTTTTAGCAATGCCGGCCGATCGTGAGTCCCCCTCACTGCTGCTGAAGCACAGCACAGCATTATTGGCATTGCTTTACTTAAAACGCTCTCTTTTTGTTTTCATTATTAGTAAGCTGCTGGAATGAGTTGAAAAAATTAACTAAGACAAAAGGGAACAAGGGAAGGTTTTAAAAAATCTACGAAAATCCAGCTTGCTAGGAAACTAGGAAAATGATGTCATCTCTTTCCCCGGAAACTTCTCGGAACCGCCTCGGAAGGGCTTCGTAATTATTTTCGGAACAGGAACTTTGGTTTGGTTGCTGTTGTCGCTGTTGCAGTGTGTTCACCTTGATTCCAGCACCTTCGAACCATCTCTCGTCGTTTAATCTCTTTTTTTTTTCGCTGTTTCATAGCAAAACAATTCAGAAAAAAGCAAGTCGTAAATATTATCTTATGTCCCCTTTTGTATTTCTTTGTTTCGTATTTCCACGTTTTTTTTGTTGTTGTTGTTGTTTGTTCGTTTGTTTGTTTGTTTTTTGTTTGTTTGTTTGTTTTTTGTTCGTATTCCTTGGCGTTATCGGTTGCGACGGGATAGATCAAAATGACGCCTCAACTGACCTGCCTTCTCATATTCATTCATTAAATGTTCCTCTAAAAATGATCTTAACTCCTACACTTAGAGATCAAGTGTCTTGAAAAAGATACTTGGCACGAAACATTATCTTGTTTCATAGCCGAAAGGACAACAGAGAGCACAGACGTTCTTCCTTTCGGATAAACAAACAAAGATAAGAAAAAGTATACTTCGGACACAAAATAACACAGTCAAGAATAGTGTTTTACAACTTCCCTAGAGGCATCAAGAAATAGAGATCAAGACAGTCAGTTTTTTTTATTTCAAATTGGCTAAGAATTAACACTAAAAAGTGTCCTTGACATTTTGCGTTAATTATAAATCGGCGAATAGTCTAGGTTCTACCCCTATTATTTATTTTTTAGTTTATCTATTTTTCGGAAACCTTGACATTCGTGCTGATGCAAAACATTTGCGAATAATCAAGTGCTAGCTCTATTATTTATTTACTTTATCTATCTTTCGTTTTTGTTTATAAAGATTCAAACCCCTAGAGCGATAAATTTCAATTTTATATTGCTTTTGACGCACGGCATATTTTCTTTTATACATATATATTTCATCCTAATTTTAAGACTTTTTGAAGTAAATTCTAATAATTGTAATGTCAAGTTCGAGTTCTTCAATTATTTTGTTTATCTATCTTTACGTAGAAAAATATACAAAGAAAAATCAAATGGCAAAATGAGCTCACTGCTGGGTGGATGTGATTTAAGTCAAAAGTATGACGTCACACCAAACAACTCAAATCCCTTGCTCGCGGGAACGTCTTTCTTGATACCGGATGACAAAAACCGTTTTAAATCAGTCAACAGCATGACTTAGAAATTCCTGTTTTCGAATCCTAAGTGACTCGAGGTGACGAAAACAAGACCTATTTTTCAGGAATAAGAAAATTAAAAAGCGAGCGACTAATGATGATACCTTGAAGCAGCAGAAGTCTGATTGATATTTTATGACCTGGAAACTGAATCAAGTTTACCTAAAAAATATAAATAATGAAATATAACAGACTTTATGCGAGGTTTCGGCAGAATAAAAGCACATTCCCACTAAGTCCTTTTCTAATATTTCTTTCATTCAAAAGTGATTACGGCTTATATTGAAAAGGTAAAAGCCTTCAACAGCGAACTTGATTTATCTCTTTCCATACTTCATTCATTTGTTAGTTAATGTGGCGCCTAATTTTTCACGAAATTCCATCATTTTAAGTCTAATGTTTTTCATTCCAACTTATTTCGCTTTGGCTTGCCACTGATTGCCTTTTAGTACCTCCAAATTAATAAGGTCTAAACATTTTATTTTCGGAAATGCTTCAAGCAATAAGCAATATGAACGATATATTTCCACTTGAGATTTAAAAAAACAATGACAAGAACTCAGTTATTTCAATATTCATCCAACGAAAAAAATACAAGACTACTCGGCATTCTATTAATTTTCTAATCTATTTTAATCTATGCCACTCGCTTAATTTCAGACTATATTTGGTTTTAAGTTAAAGCAAAACTTAAAGGTTTAACACGTATTTCATGAAGTCTTTCATACTTGTTTTGAAAATTGGTTGAACGATTTTACTTTCATTTTTTGACGAGCGAATCATTTTTTCAATGCAATTCAAGAAGTTCTCGTCGTCCCATTATTTCGTTTTAATGAAATAATTGAGCACTGAGCACTTATTTTGGAAATTCCACTCATCACTATTTTGTGTAAATATGTATCGACGTGCAACATCAACTTATTTTACTTATTAACTCGAAAACTAGACCATCTGTAATTGAACAACAGACTTTTAAAAACGTCAGAGTACGTGGTTCAATTTAACGCTGATTCAGAAATTAAAAATAAAAACAACTTGTTTTTGATTAAGCAAGTTTTGATTATAATATCGGATCAAGAGAATATGAACTATATTATGAACTTTCGCCTTTTGGGCAATTTTCTAAATGAGGAATACGAATGTGGTAATCATTTGGCAACAAATCTAGCAAAAAATGTAACTTACAGAGCATTAAGGTTTTCGAGCATTCTTACATATAAAAATGTGGTTAAATTTGAACTAGGAAGTCAACAAAGGCTCCAGTGATTGTCCAGTTATTTCCAGACTGGCAGAAATATTCTTCTATTTGAAGATTTTCAGCACTTAATTTACCCTAAAAACACGTGGTTTGTTATATGCTACTCTAATCCTAGATCAATTAACATTAAAAGGTAAGACAGTGAATTGGAAAACAAATGTTTGCGAATAATTTTGGGTCACAAAAAAAAACAATCTTCCTGATTAGGAGAAAGAATGATTGATGTCATTCATCATGAAATTCAAAATGTACTTTTCAAAGCTAAAGAAGTGTGAGAGCTTCTTAAAAATATTTTTAAAACTGACGAAACTGGTTGAGTTGAAAACAAACAAAATGAACGAGAATGTTGACAAATGTAATTAATAGGTTTTTCTTGTTGAATATTGTATCGTACGTTCTAGACGATTTCAAATGCCCACATTTAAAGCAGTTAAACTAATAATGGTTTTTAACATTGTCTGACCCTTTTTCGTACACTTTTTTTTTTTTAATTTTTAAAACATTTTCGTCTTTCGGCGTTAGAAATGACTAGAGCATGGAAAACTTTATCTAATACAGACATTTTGTCAACTTTGACAGGCAAACTTAAAATTTCTACGACAACAACACTTAAAAACACTAGTTTTGAGAAACTCGTTGGCAGTTTTATAATTAATTATGGACCTTTGAGGAGAGAGTTAATGAGAAATGAATGTATATATATAAATAAACCGGCAGACGACGCTAGGATTATGCGGAATTATGATCTCTGTTATGCAGCTCAATGAATCAACACTGACAAAGTGATCATGAATTACAGATATTTTCGCCCTCAAATCGATTATTTTTTCCCCTCTGGGCACCTTTAAAATGATATTTCTTTAAATGTAAGGTCCGTATTTTATTTACCTCGGAGGCAAACTTCGGAAGAAAGGCAATAGCTACGCATTCATGACCTTTAGTGTACAAAATTATCGTATGCCAAAAAGAAAGGTTATAGACTATTCTAGACATTTATTCCAAGAACGATGTCGTTTGATACATTTGCACGTCTTGGTACAACATTTCTAATGCTGTTATAATGCTCATGACCTTTCATTTGACCACCGCTGTTATCGGTACGTTTATTTTCTTATTTTCGTTGCAGGTTTTTGATTGTTCTTTTCTAGTGACGTGGATAACCTTTTGTGGCCATTGACTACCACTGACAGGGAAGTCTGATATTTTCAATTATTGGATTGAAAGGGTCTGAGAAAAGCACCAATTTTCTATAGTTCCTTCGGATTATTTAGATAACCGCTGTCAGCTTCACTCACTATATACCGGATCTCAAGAAAATAGATGCCTTCGATCTGTTCGCGCTCGAAGCAAGTATTTGAGTGGATCTCGCGGCGGGAAATCCAGCCCATTCAGACTCTAATCAAGATTTCAGATATATTAGCATATATAAAGACCGCAGGCAAGTCAGTTTGTCGGTCACTTGGAAGCAAGACTCCAAGAACTCCGAGAATACTATGAATCTAACAAACCCAGTCAATAGCTATGAACCCAACGTCTCTGAAAAAACATTTCACGTCTTTTATCTAGTGATTATAACATTAGCCATCATCATTGGTAACAGCACAGTACTTTTGGTGATTCGACTTGATCATCGACTTCACAGTCCTACGTTTTACTTTCTGGGAAACTTGGCTGTAGCTGACATATTGGTAGGGGTTGGTTATGTTCCATTCTACATTATATCTGTTCTTAACCAAGCTTGGGTCCTTGGTTTAGCTTTGTGCAGAGCTCACACCTTTGTAGTCTCTACAAGTTTTAATGCCTCCATCATGACTCTATGCGTTGTAAGCGTGGATAGGTTTCTCGACATCTCTGATCCTCTAAGGTAAGGATTAAGCTATAATAAACAGTATTGAAAACTATAGGTCAACTTTCCTTTTAGCTGTAACGTAAGAAACAATATGTTATTTCTAAAAATATAAATTCATAATAAAGAAGTTCATTAGCATATCGTCGAAGATATATCGAATACGAACAGATTAATATACATTAAGCGCCATGCTATGAAAATGAGAAAAATAACAGAGGAAGAACAAATAAACTTGACTATTTATTTCAGTGGTTCACTTTCCTCCTCTACCTTTGTTTTTTTTTTTCACTTCAATTTCCTCTTAAGAACCGTAAAACTAGAATTAGTGACGATTCAAACACAACAATATTTTCATCTTTTGTTATACTTTCTTGATTCTGAATCGAAGAACAACAAAATAATTAATTTAAGAGCCATTTTGTGCGCAGCTTTTTGATTTAAAAAATGACGCATGCTGTTAGCCGTAAAGCAAGTTTTTTAAGCAGCTTTGAAGTAGGACTACTCATTTTTTCAACAACGGTGGACTAAATCGATATCCCTGACATTAAGATCAATATAATTAACCAAATATACAAAAACCTGAACTGCAAATGTACAGTACAGTCATTTAAAACTGAGTTTATTTTTGACGTGAAAATGAGCCGGCTACTATAGGCTTAGCTTGTTTACACACTTACTAAATATAAAAACGGGTGCGACTTTCAAGCGACTTGATTACTATGATAGGTAAAATGACCCGCTTCGTCAAATTCAAATTTTATTGATTCCCAGAAAAAAAGCTTATAGGCTCATCAAAAAGAGGGCAAAGCTACTCACAGATCGAGCCCTGAAACAACCTATGGGCTTATCTAAGTCAAGGCACACCTACTCACAGATCGAACCCTGAAACAACCTATGAGCTGATCTATGTCAGGGCATACCCTGAAACAACCTCTGAGCTGATAGAATTTAGGGCGCGGCTACTGAGCTTCCACAGAGCGAACTGGAATTTACTCGTTAAGTCAGTTTTGTCGTAGAGCCGAGGAAAACCCGAGAACACGCGAAAAACCCTTGACTCAGGGAAGAGACTCTATTCACAAGTGATGCCGAGTCTAGGAATCGAACGTGAAAGGCGAGTGCACCATCTCTACACCACCCTTTAATTCTCAATTCCAGTGTCGAAAAAAGATGTGCGCAATCTCTCGCTTTAAATAATTCCCCCACCTAAGTTTTATCGTTTTTCTTTTTTAGTTTAAGTTTGAAAATTTATTGTTTTTTCTTGTCTCTTTCTTTTTCTTTTTACGAAATTTTCCATGCATTTTAATTCTTAAAATTTCCTAAAATTTGCGCAAAGTTAAGTTAGAGCGAGAATAACTATCAATTTTTTCTTAGGTAAAGTAATTTTAAATGAAATTTATTTTCCTACTCCCTATTTTGTTGGTCAGCGGGTAGAAAAACAGCATGAATGTCTTAAAGAAAAGAACAATAGGGAGATGAGGAAGAAACTGAATATACGTAATTGAACCTTATTGAAGTTGTGCTCTTCTGTTAAACATAGCCCCAGGGAAAGTCATCCCACGAGCAGAAAAAAGACAATTCAGTTAATTAATAATTAATAAACTGCTTTCTAATGAATTCTTGAATTGAATTCACTTTAACTATGAAAACCGAAATACGACATCGAAACAACGTCATTGGTAGATATAATTGCATTGGTATTATAATATAAAGGATTCTTACCTTTTTGCTATTTATTATCTTATCAGTATTTTTACATTAGAACCAGAGAATATGAAGTGAGCTCGGTTGTCATGGATACGACAAGGAAAACAAGGAAATAGGGGAAATAATGATAAATTCCTCAGCTTTAAGCGTAGTTTTCGACATTCCGTTGAGAAGCTGTGCAAAGCACGATACTTATAGGGATTGGAATTACCGTGTAAAGCGGAATACAATACGTTTTTACCATGACATGACACACCACAAATTTTTTAACCCTTTCAAGTTTCTTCAAGTATTTCGTAGCATCCCGGTTTACTCGTTTTGAGTGCATTTTTCTAGATATAAACTACTTTTCCAACATTCTTATTAAGCATTTGCAAGCTTAATATTTCGATCGAGGAATGTCTAGTACCTTCACCTGTCTCGAAGACTGATTATTTGCAATAACTTGTCAGACTGCTCTTAGCTATAAGGTACAGGTGAAGTAGTTACAGTGCACTACTCCAACCAAAGCCACCTCGACAAATTTTCCACAAATTATCCAATCAAAAGTAGGAATCTGAACAATAGAATTGCTACAAATCAGACAAATATCCATGGTTTACGCGGCTTAGAAGACTGCCGGCACTTTTGTTGTCGAATATAAACATGCTGTTGCATAGCAACATAGTGACAAGATGTAACTGTGTCAGCCTGATAATATATCTTTGTCTGGAAGAAACAAACTGTAATCATAGAGACTGTGTTTTATACTGTCTCTATTTTTCCCCTGTCATATTTGAAGTCGTACATTACTATTTTTCTATATCTTTGGTGACAAAAATCACTAATTTGCGAAGAAAATATATTACAAGCTCTCCTCCATCATTTAGTCTTACCAACCGGAAAAACGGAAGAATATCTAAATTCAAAATTTGCCGCTAATCTATTGTCTAAATACTTAAACACTATTGGATAATATGTGGAAAATTTGTCGTCACACTGTAAGTAGGTTTCAAAATTAATACCAATATTCTTACTAAGAATTTGCAGGCTTAATGTTTCGAAGAAGGGTGTCTATTAGGTGTCCCGAAGACTGATTATCTAAAATAACATCATTAAAATAACTCGTTTAGTTTCAAAACTAAAATCAAAATTCAGGACTTATCGGTTAAAATCAATTAAATTCAGATGCATTTTTATTTTTCAACGAAGACTGAATTCATTTGTGGAACAAGATGGTGGAGATTTTGTCCGCGTTTCTGAATTGTGACCCACAATTCCAAGCGCGACAAAATTGTTACCAGGTCCCTTTGATATTTAGAGAATCATGTAAATACTTATCGTGCACATTCATTCTAACGCAGGTATTATGGTCGCATGACGCAGAAAAAGACCAAGATTTTGATAGCTTTCATTTGGCTACACTCTATCTTTTGGGCTTCCTGTCCCCTGTGGAACTGGGGCGAGACTCTCTTTGATGTGACGACACACACTTGTCGACCAAACTTCGCGCCAATTGAAACGCCTGGTAAAGTTTACGGAATCCTACTAGCGATCTTCGGCTTTGCTATTCCTGTCATAGTAACCATCTACAGCTATTTTAGGATGTTTCGGGTTGCAGAGGATCAATCAAAGAAGATCGCTAAAGACTTTTCGATGTCACACAGCGCTAGCAGAAATACCGAGGACACGGGTAAACGGACAAACCCTCGACCAGCGAGAGATAAAAAGGCTCATAAAACTATTCTTATAATCATCGGAGCGTTTTTCTTTTGTTGGTTACCATATACGTTTGGTACATCTTGGAAAATCCTGACTGGTCAGACGTTGGCACCATATTGGTTAGCCAATCTTGGACTAACACTGGCTTTAACGAACAGTTTTATAAACCCGATCGTTTATACTATAAGAGACAGAAGATTTAGACGGGGTCTTCAGAAAACCCTGTGCTCTCGTCGGAATCCTTGGGAGAATGGCATCCATTCACGTAATGAAAGTCAGTCGAATATAGCCTTGGCTCAACGTGTTGATCAAACGTTGTCGACTAAGACCGCTGTACAAAATGACGCAAGACAAGAGAATTCGATGATTGAGACACGATACTATTGAGTCTATTCGCCTATGAAACAATATTTCCCCTGACTTAAGATCTTAAAGAAAGACGTAACCAGAATCAAAGGTAGTGTTGGGTTTTCTCTGTTATGTTAGGGTCCTTGTGTGGTTGCCAATCTCTAGTCACCGCGCGCCATCTTGAATTTTTAAACCTCGACTGAAAAAGTAGTTGAATTTTGCAACTTCTTGTACTTGGTAAATAAGTTCCTTGACAGAAGTAAAAAAAATTGTGTGTGCTAAGGAAAAACTAGAAATAACTGTCCATGGTTTCTAGTTGAGCTGGCTCATTTTTTACGCGACTTGAAGTTGTGCGGAAAAGGCTTGTATGGCACTGTTCTTCTTTCGTTTCATCTGTGGCTCGTAATTTACTTATTACGCTTGTTCTCATTAGAAATAACTTAAATAACTTGTGCTCGGTACTCGTTGAAATTCAACTGCGGCTTCGCACTTGGATTTTAACCCATGTAAAAAAGAATATATGAATTATTATTTATAATTACAATTATGCATGCATAAATCTATATTGAACAAATTATTTGAATAGTAAAAAAAATATTATAGAGTAATAATGTATTAATAGATACTCGCATGACGATATCGTTATGATATATATTACTAGTTCTCTGAGTGGCTCGAAGCCAGGTGTATATACTGCTCTTCCCAGTAGACTGAGAAAGTTGTAATTTTTTAATCGCCTTCGTAGCGTCTATTATGTTATCCGCAAGTACATTTCAAATTGACCACGTGATGCCAATGTTGTACCACGAGGACAAGTTTTTTACACCACGTGATCAAAATTCAGTCAAATTACAGCGTAACCTGTACATTATTACATTATTATTATTATTGTTATTATTGTTATTATTATTATATTAAATATACACGAAAAGTAAGATAAATATTAAAATCTTTGTTTTTCCCCTGAAAGTACTATTTGAAAATGAATCGGATTCATACAGTCAGGATAGTACCGCTCATCTTAGCACAACAGCGTCCTAACTAAGAGAACTAAGGTTTGTCTTAATTAAATCAGTCCAGGTTCCTCTCGTCTTAGTACGCTCGTGCAGTGACTGGGCAATGGACACAAGTTTAGAATATTATAGCATTCCCCTCATACGTCACCCATGGTTTACCTGCAAAATCAAACCAGGTCTCGCTCATCTTATTACGACCGTACCGTGCAGTGGCTTAAGAGAATGGGTACAAGTCTCAGTAGTATAGCATGCCTCTTATACGTGATCTACGGTTTACCACAATCTAAACCAGTCACCCTGGATGCCAATACAATGACACTCTCATTCTGATGACGGAGGTTTAGATGGGTTTTATGCTAGAACGCGGAAAAATAATATATTGCGCATTTCAAGGTCATCCTGAATTGTTTCCGGCATTTATTAATTACGATCACGTCCGGTCTTTAGAAATATTAGTCGGGTTTTACTAAAAGAAACGAATAGAAAAATAAGAATAAAAATAATAAAGAAAGTTACAAGTGATAGTGAAAGCGTTTACGTGTTTTGGCCATAGGTTTCCTAATGATATTTGCCGGCTGAATCAAGTTGGTTTTGGTCGATTTAGATGATAACAAACACACACGAATTCCACTGACCAGAATAGCCATATAGTCGCAAAGGGACTTTTCTGTTAACCCTGACGTGTAAAAAAAGAAATTGTATTGCTCTTAGATTTTCGTGCCACAAATAATAAATAAAATGAAAACAAGTGTGAGCTTGGCTGGTGATACTAATTACTAATTTAGATTGCAAGCATTTCGTGTGCTAGCTCATTCATCATTATTTTCCTAAAATATCCTACATATTCACAATGATTTGACTCAAGGCACGTGAGATAGTGAGATAACAAAGGCAATTTCTAGAACTCTTTTTGATTCGATAGATAATCCAATTAGTTATTTCAACTTGTTCTAGTTCGTTTGATTGTCAATGAGGATAACGTTAACCGGTGGAAAAGCGCGCGAAAGAAACTTTGACGTCACGTGTGAGAAAGCCTTTTTCCGCTAAACATAGAACTCTTGTAGAAGGGACAGATCAAGCCAGATACTTAGGGGGGGGGGGGGGCTTGACCGAATTTTGCTTGACTTGTAAGTAACGGCTCATTTTACTATAAATTCATTACTTTGATCAAATATTAATTAATTTTAATTAAAAATCTTTGGCGCATATTTTTAGCAATATCTAAGTTCAAAAAGAAAAGGAAAATATAAAGAAAGAAGTAAAGTCATCGAATAGGAACTTGATCTCGTGAGAAAAAGTCCGGATCTTTCTAGATCCAACAACATAGCATTTATCTAACACCAAATTTATTAGAAGTTCCTAAAGTAAATAATCCGTCACAGACGTCATTTAACTTTGAGGAAGTCATTTACTTTTTTTCAAACACCAAACAATACTACTAGCTGTACTAAAAAAAGTATCGACGAATATTGGCTGATGGCGAATGTGTTTTTCAACTCGTTGAAAACCGACTCTAATATCTAAGATCTAATATTGACGAGAATAGTGAAATGTGATAGCAAGACAAAATTATTTAATAAATTTACTCATTGAAAAAATGTCAAATTTTACTTTAGAAAATAAATTTGTCTTGTATCTTGTCAGATAGCGACACGATACATCTTTAGCAGGATCAGTGGCTTATTGATTTATTTGCGATGAAAAAAACAAACAGTCTCAGTTTTAATCAGCTATACATATATAATCATTTGACTGAGGGTCCAACCTCAAACATTTTCTGATATATCGAAGTGTTTACAAGTAATATTAATGACCTAGAGCTTGTATTTTCGAGTTGAGTGTCTTGTTTTTTTCTTGTGACTATAGAAACTGTGTAGCCCAAGAATTAAACTTGAACATCCAAAATTTACGAATAGCTTCCGCTTGTTCAACCTTATCGAGTAAAAATAGAAATAAGAAGAAATTTTTAAATGGTGTCTTTTTGGACTCCAAAAAAAGATGAATGTTTTTTCAGTCTGACTTTCGACACTCACTTTCGGCACTAATTATCGGCATTTTTATTGGTAATCTTTTTATCTTATTGGGATTTTTCAGCTATATGTACGGCGAGATAAGAAACTGTATATATTTCTTTAAGTCAAGTAAATTTTCAAAGCTCCTTAACTATTACTTTTACCCAAGCGAGTGTTTAGCGGGTTGTTCCCGCGAAAGCTGGCGGAAGCCGATCGAGAACTCGCCCGACCGGTTGTTTTATACTTTGATAAGTAAAACTTCGAATAAGGCTGATAAAATTTGCCAAATGAAGTCGTGCTTTTTTCGATTTATAGAGAGTTTTGTGATTATTTAAATCGTTATTTACATAACACAGGTTATTGTTGGACTGATGGATTAATCTTCTGGTTCTCGCTTCCGCGCATGCACATTAAGGACCTGAGGTCTCTAAAGAAGCCACCACAGACAAGGCGAAACATGCGAAATTGTAATCAAAGCCAAAGTAAAACAATGTCCTACTGTCCGGATCAAACGAGCCAATCTAATGGATTTTACTAATGGTTTTTCGATAAATTAGAAAAAAATGGAGATATTATCAAAACAGTGTCTGAATCTCGTCTTAAACTAGACCGAACATTCGCTCGAAGAAACCGGTCTACTGAGGGACCAATTAAATTCGTTTTGACTACTTTCTTAATCGCATAAAATTATAAAAAATAATCAAATATTTATAATGATTGAGTATCTAAAACATTGCGGTTTCTCTTCTCTCTTTATTGAATTTCAATGTTTGAGCGAGCGATCTCACAAGCTGACAGTTCTTCATTCGAAATACGTAATTTCTTTGCTTACGTCATGAAGGTTTGGTCATATGTTTTCCATGGATCAAGTATAAAAACCTCGGAAAATCGAGCTAAGGTCAAAACACGGAGTACCAAAGCTTTCGATATGAACAACTCGCCTGATTTCTCGGCAGAAAGTCTCATAATTCCAAGTAAAGACCCTGCGTACTATCCAGGCACAGGTTTAATCGTCTTTCATGTAATTGTTCTCGTATTTATCTGCATTTCGGCCATCATTGGCAACAACCTTGTAATCAATGTGGTTCTACGCGACTACAGACTCCATGCTCCAACATTTTATTTCGTCGTCAACCTTGCTGTAGCAGATATACTAACTGCTGTTGTTTATATCCCTTTCTACGCTATCGCTGTTGTCAAACAAGAATGGATTTTCGGGAAATATTTTTGCCAGGCCCACACGTTCCTGATCAGCACTGGAATCAATGCTTCTATGGCTACGCTCAGTTTTATCAGCGTCGACCGGTTTCTTGATATTAACTACCCACTGCTGTAAGTATGGTTTTTCCACTTTTCTTTTCTCTTTCAATTGTTTGTTTTGTTTTTGCTTTATTTGCATATGCATAAAAATTCGAGTTGAGTGAAAGTATAATTTTCAATTTTAATTTCGCTCCTGAAAAAAGGTCAAGTGGAATAAAATCAACAAACGGCGAATTGCATAAAAAGAAAAAATGAAAGAAATGAAGCCTTACGAATGATTGCGAATGCGACTCTTCGTAACATAAACAAGAGTCAACTAGTCAATATTTCATCTAGACACTCAAACCTAAATTTGAAATAACTCACGGCGACCGGAAATCCTCCTTTATTCCACGTAGTACTGAGTACTGGTAGGATTTTAGCTCTATATTTTCTTTGAGGAAGTCCAAAGAAGGAAGCCGCTAATATATAATAATATTATATATATATATATATATATGTAGTATGTGCGGCCTTCGGAGTCCAACGGGTCGGGTCGCTGATTTGAGCCCTGGTCGCCACATGTGAATTGAGTTTGTTTGATGTGTTGTTCTCTCCCATGCTATGAGGGTTTTCTCTAGATTCTTCGATTTCTTCCCTCCTTAGAAATCATCATGTGAGCTGAGCGTCGCGTGCATAGAATATTGCATGAAGTGGTAGTGCGTGTGAGCAAAAAGTGTCCCAAGTTAGTGCGAAAGCACTAGAACGACTAGACACTTAAATAAAGATATTAATTTTTTTTATCAAACACAATACTGAGTGGAAATAAAGTAGCGTCTTTAAATACCAAAACAAAGTTTATCCGGCATTCAATATAACGTTTTTGATTCTACAGTGTTGCGTATCTTACACAGTCGCAATTCATTTGGCATAGCCGTTATGCCTAGAGAACTCTGAGACAAGACAACGCCATAGGAAGTCATTTTTTATGCTGCTTGATCTAAATAAGTTTTCTAATGACAAGTAGTTGTTGAGAGCAGGATTCCTCATCACGGCCAGTGGTCAAGACAGCCGGCTTTTTGCAGCTGTTCAATAAAGGCACGAACTGGTGATATACATTCATTGATATTAAATGAGAATATTTGTGGTAAATAACCTCTACAATCGCAATAGCAACATTTTTGTTTGGATCGACATTAAACGTGCCACCAAGTTAACCAAAAACCAATGACCTTTTGCCGCCGTTTTGGAAACTTAGAACTTGAAACTATCACCATGGTAACATGCAGTACCACTGTCTCTCTCTCCATTGCCGGGTTTTATATCTAGCGTAGTAAATGGGGAGACTGGGCTGGATAAAATGAACATCCTTAATACATCTAGTCGTAAAATCTAATTGAGCTCGACAAATGCAGCCTGATTTTAACCAAATTATCAAAAAATCACTGGAAAATGGAGATATTCAGGATTGTCCAGTTTCGACCCAGTCCTCCCACGATAAGAAACTCGGCAATGGTGGCACGCCGTTATGGAAAAAAGTGTGTTACATTGAAAGATGCATCACTATGGGAACTGTCTGTCATAATAACTATACGACTTTAAAGTCTATTACCATAGCATTTAGACTTATGTTCGCATTAAGTTTATGAATCTTTAATACTTTCTTTCTTTGACTACTTTCTGCCTTGTTTATCAACCAGAAAACCTTGAAAGACACGAGACGCACACGTAACGTGTCTGCGGTTTGAATACTTTCTGCCTTGTTTATCAACCAGAAAATCTTGAAAGACACGAGACGCACACGTAACGCATACGTAGTACATCTACGCCCATTCTGCTCCGATGATAATCTAGTTCTGAAATTTCGAGGAAGCAATTTCTTTCATAATGCATTTCTAGATTTGACTTTGAATCACCGTCGAGTTAAGGCTGGCTGGCAATCATTCGACACCTCCAAATTTAATCTAGCGCTACACTTCAAACCTTATACTATTAAGTCTTTTAAGACTTAAAAAAGCCGGTAGCTTCTAGCGAGTAGAAACCAGTAGATAGCAGAACCTAATGACTTTTGATATAATTGCTTTAAAGTCATTTTACCTTTAGTAGACTAAGAGTCGGATCACTCTGCTTGTTAACATAGATAACGAAAAGAAAAGACGCTCATTTTCCAGAGGGTATTAGTGTTTATCATCGTCAAAGTCTTTAAAATCAGTAAACGTGATGAGAAGAACAATCTAGAACATCTAGATTTAGCCGGATACAATAGAATAAAATATAGGATTGCGTCTGATCAAATTCTTTATGGTCGTTTGGGACAAAAAAGGACGAAAAACAATGACGAAGACTCGTACGTACTGCATGATAAGAGAGAAAACAGCTTTTCCTCGAAAACGTTAAGCGTAGAGACAGACACACAGACCGTAAGACAGACAGACAGCCCGACAGACAGATAGCTGACAGACAGACTGCCAGACAGTGGGCTGAATATAAGCGAGACTGAAAAAGACTTTCAGGGGACAGGAAGCGGAAACACAGAAAGACATAAAAACTGCATATGCATCTCAACTTAGACATCTGCCTGCCGGACCGGCGGATAACAGGGGATCAGACAACAGAGATCCTTTTTTTCAAGGAGATCAAAAGGAATGCGGCCGTTATGATAAAAAGAACACGTCTTAAAAACTGTTATTTTGTTTGTTTCAGCTACCGCTTGAAGATGACATCAAAGCGCATGCATATGATGCTCGCCTATGGTTGGGTGCATTCAGTGTTCTGGGCAGCAGGTCCACTATTGGGGTGGGGAAACTACACTTTTGACCCTCACACCAACACATGCCGACCTGACTGGGCAGCTGTCGGGGTCATCCATAAATCCTACGTGATTCTTTTGTCAATATTTGGATTTATTTTACCCGTGTTGGTCATGACCTTCTGCTACGCCAAGATCTTTTCAATCGTCGAGAAACACGTCAAGGACATAGAGAAGACCTCGTGCTACGCTGCTTCAATGGAGAGCATCTCTCATATCGATTCCGCTATCCCACAATCTAATGAAACTCGACCAAAACGTGACTTACGAGCCCACAAGATGATCCTGGTGATTATCGTGGTGTTTTTCGCCTGCTGGCTTCCCTATTCCATCATTGTCATGAAGAAGGTATTGCTTGAAGAAACATCAGGTTCCTATTGGTCAATCAATGGTGGACTCACATTGGCTTTGCTGTCTACTGCGGTGAATCCGCTGATCATCGCTATGAGGGATCGCAGATTCAAGAGGGGATTCATGAAGTTTTTCTGTGGATTGAAAAACGCTCATGACCCTCATAATGCCATTTAAAGCTTTAATGTCATATTCTGAGCATGTCGGATAGCTGTGTCAGCGGTAGTTCCTCAGTAATCACGTGACAACTAAATTTGCTTAAAAAAGAAGCAAACTAGATTTAAAATTCCAGTTACCATATTTGGGTATAAATGAATAGATTTGACCAATCAAAGAGCTACGAATTTTATTCAATAAGAGCCCATGCGTACAAATTGTTCGCTCACAGCAAGAGCAAATAGGATTTACCGTACAAGCTACTGCCATATTTGGGCATGATTAAGGATAGGTTCGACCAATCAGAGTACAGCAGTATCAATTGTCAACCAATAAGAAACTACCACTTCCCATAGTCGTTTTCACAACTAACCCTGCTGTGTGGTTCTCTTCCCCTAGATACGTAGCAACGTTAAACTCTTTCTTAAAATAAAAAAAGATAATAAATAAATATCTGTAAGACTTAAAGTCCAATTAAAAATGTAAATATATTTAATGAAATAAGACTTCAAAATGTCCATAGCTTTATCTAACTTGTTTATTATTTAGTAGAGCTATAAGAGAAACAACTTAATTCAAAAAATATTTAATGTGCAACAAGTGTTTCAGAATGTAATCAGAAGCTTTCCTACTTCAAAATTTGGCTTTCGTTTGAATATCATTTTCACAGGTGTACATACCCCGTGGTGGACAGTGTTCTTTTGTTCCTCTATTTTATGACCAGAAATGTTTCTTCTTTCAAAGAGAAACTTTTACAAAGCAGGGTAATAATTGAGAGAATAAATACTAAAAAAAGCTTGCCGTATACTTAATCTGTGGCAAAGAGTAACAGGTATCACTGCTTCAAGCGATTTTATTGGATCATGAAAAGAAATTGTATATTGAATAGGCCATTTGCAAGGGGGTTTCCAGCCAATATTTTAGGGAGGGGGGGGGCTAATTAATTTTAGGGGGGCTAAGTGAATTTTGTTGGGAGGGGGGGGGGGGTTAATTGAGTTTAGGGGACCATTTAGTTTAGGGGGAGGGGGCTAATTGAGTTTAGGGGACAATTTAGTTTAGGGGAGGGGGCTAATTGAGTTTAGGGGGGCTAATTGAGTTTCTTCCGTCAACACAACGGAAAACAATAAAAAAGCATCCATTTCTTCAGTTTTGTCTTGTTATTTTTTCTGCTGAAGGGGGGGGGGGTAGGGCTTATGCCCTTAATTTGTAACAAACAGTCAAATGCTGATGTTATCATTTTGATAATTAATCAATTCAGCCAAAGTTTCCTTGGGGAAAGCTCTGCTGGATGGCAAACAAACTTTAAATTGATTTGTAACTTGAAATCAAAAGTATTTTATAAAGGAGAGGGGAGAATATTTTGAAAGTGGTTTTAGATATATCATATCGGTAATGCAGCAAAAGTTATTAGATAAATTTCTAAAGTTTTTGCAAATGTCTTGCAAAAGGCCTATTAGTGAATAAAAGTCAAATTAAAACGAAAGAAAACCAAAAAAAAAATTGGTGAAGAAAAATGACCACTATTAAAATGAAAACATTTACAATTTATTCAAGGATAAAAGCCCTTACACAATGGTTCTTAAATATTTCAATCCCAGGAGAGCTGTACAGTAAATCAGAAGTAGGTCTGTCTCTTTTTCTTGGGAATTAAGATTGATTGATAGTTGTGAGTTTAACACAAATAGTCTAATAGTTGATATGTAAACAATACTTGTTACAAGAAATAAAGATCTCTGATTGGCTATCCATGTGCTGTCTTGTAGACAGGTTTAATTAGACTGGCTGCATCTCCAAGTCAAAGGCATTTGAATCTGGTGATGATGACCCACTGAGGAATGAGGCGTGGAGGAGGATTGTGAAGACTGAAGCACCTGCAAAAAAATAGATGTGGTCTTGAAAATCAAATGATTAATGAGAAAGGAACAACCATCTTCTATTTTCACAGGTTGCCCAATCTTGGGTTTTTTGTAAGTATAATTTATTATACATTATTTGTTGTGGGCTAACCTGGAGTTCTAGTTCTTCAAGTTTTCCATTTGTGTGGAAACATATTTAAGATATTCAAAATAAACTTACCAATAATCCAGAAAACAGTTGAACCAGCAGAAGCGAGAAAAAGTAATGGTAGACAGAGCATAGCAATCAAACCATACTGCTCCATAACACTGAATTCACGCCCTATAAAACACCATAAACAAGGGTCAGGGTTCATGGTGGCTGTTTTATAGAAAGAGTTTTTCACAAACATCCCTCTGCAACTCAGTATACCCTCAAATCTTTGCCTTGCTGGCCATTTTGACTAGTAACAGAAACAAGGTATGACTCTTTACTGGTCTACTGGTAATTTGGTCTGTAATTATGCTGGCTCTGACTGGCAAATATTCTAAGTTTTGCATATGATATAGTGTAGTAAGCATGTTTAGATGTTGGGTCCAGCAGTTTTTGTATGACTGTGAAAAGCTCATGGCATGAACATGGTCATCACACAACAAGGGATACGTCAGACTAATCACATTAAACAAGAATTTACTCTTCATCCAATAAAATGTCCGAAACACAGCTTGGAACACGGCGTGGACATGTTCATGCCAATGTCACAGCACTGTTTGACCAATCACATTGTGCTAGAAAAAAATCCCCGTTGCTGCAAGGCACACATACAACACCGACTTTTTCACATTCATATAAAAACTGCTCTAGTACTTACCCAGGATTTTAATCGTTCTTCCTTCGTTTTTAAACGAGAGGTACCAACACCCTCCACCTCCAATAGAAATAGCAACGAGTAACAGAGGATTGGTCACACTGTGGTAATAGCAAACCAAACAGATTTACTAATAGCCCACTTCCAAGATATGCTTCACTTGTTATGCACAAAGGTTTCAGTATGAGGCTATGCGCTAAATGCTCAGTCATTTGTAGCAGGCGGTAATAATAAATTAAATTTAGCACCTAGCCTTATGCTGAAAATTTTGTGCATGACAAGCAAATCATATCTCAGAAGTGGGTTATTAACTTCTAAAATAAATTGAATAAATAACATATCTTAGTAAAAACTGATCATGATTCCGTTCCAATTATATAGAGTAACAAAAAAAGTAAATGTTGAATTACGTTTAAGAGAAGGTTCAAGCAGGTGCTCTGGAGTTAGTTGGAATGTATGACCTCAAAAACACTTTACCACTGTTTTCATTGCTATGAGCTGATAGAGGAATAGAGCAATACACTGCCATCAGTCAGAGTATGTGAAGCTACCAAACAATTTAATAGATTGACAGTAGTGTATTGCCTGGTTTTTCTGTCGCTACTGTGGTCTCAAACAGCATGTAGCAGCACATATTACATACGATCATATCATAGTAAATGTACACCTTCAAATCAAACAGTTTCTAGGTATCGAGTCCTCTACATGAAGAATGTTCAAAGCTGTCTACGTAAACCACAGGTAGCCCAAACAAGCAATTTATGAGAGTTGAAATTAAATATTTAACTTAAAAATTTGTTGTAAATTTAGTGCAATCGTTGTAAGAACCTTCTCTTGGTGATGCTTTAGCGCGCTTTGAGGCCGTTTAGTGTTGTTTTTTTTCAAACAAAATCCGTTCTACTCAGCCAGAAATTTTCTGAAGCAAGTAATCGTCGCTTTAGTGGATTATGCTTAGGAGATTCAGTGTAGGACCTATACAAGTGTACTTACACACAGTAGATGGTAATAAGAAGGACCATTAGAATGTAGTTACTTTGATATTCTTCGACATTTTTCACGACACGTCGACCAACCTCGGCGATACTTTTCGGCTTGGAAAACTTCGATGTACTGAGAAATTCCCTCCAAGGCTTTATAGTGGCTCTTCGTTTGCTGAGCCATTCCTTAGCGAGGGTAAATTGTGAAGATTTAGTGATCGGAGCAGCCATTTCAATGTCTCCAGTTAGTTCTGTCGTGTCTTTATCGTCCGCCATATTTTGATGGAACTCGAATCATTGCAAAACATGATGATGTCATGCTTGTTTACGAGTTTAGGTACCAGACCTCTGATTCTGTTTATTGTCAAGAGAGGCTGAGGCGAGTTCTACTGCAGGAAATGAAAGGGAATGAAAGAAAGAAAGAAAAATGAAAGGAAAAAATGGGAAGGAATAATGCTCATTTTGTGGTCACCGCGAGAACAGTCATTAATATCAATACACAGGTGATAAAATTACACAAAAATACAGCTAGGATACCTGAACCAAGTAAAATTAAATTGATAACGAGCTATTTTTGTATGTTTGTATTTGATGTATCCTTCGTAGTGATATTACGATCGTTGAGCGATTGTGTCTAACAGCAGTGACTAGTGACATTTTACCCTTGAATTTTTTTCATCTTCATATGAAGTTGTGCACATTTTCAGACTAGAGTTCAGACACTATATCTTCATGAAACAGTACTAGAGTGAAAGTATTGAACCAGTGAAATAAAATAGACACGGCAGATAGACACGAAATAAAACAATGGAATTAGGGTCTACTACTGTGAATAGTTTAATATCTATTTTACGAGTTTAGTGACATCACCCTATATATAACTAGCACTATCAATATATCAGCTGATATTGATGGAGCGTCCTTCAAACAGCCCCATAATGCAACGCATTTCTACAACTCTGGAATGGCGAATAGACATTGTACTATTTTCAGTGTTAGTAATTGTTACTGGGACTGGTCATGCTTGTTCCTCCCGGAAAGCACTAGCTTTAATTTTATGACCCCCCTAAATATTTGTACTGAGTGATTCCCTATTTTGTCACTTTTAAGCTGATATATACCCCCCCCCCCCCCCAAAGCTACGGACACACAATGTTGCATGCAATGTATGTTGCGAGCCATGACACACGACGCACTTTGTTACACGCAACGTCGCTGAAGTAGAAAACTATCCTACTTCAGCAAAATTGCCTGTAATGTTGCGCGCATTGTTGCACCGTGTGTCCGCGCCTTAAGTTTAAAAAAAAGAAAAATCAAAAACATGTGAACCCCATAAATCCTGTTTCTAAATTAAAGTGTGATAGTAGAGAATAGTTCTAAACGATACAGGGAAATCACAAAAAGTTTGTCTGAATTTTGTTTAATAGTCAAATTTAACATTACGATATTGTTTGTACAAATATGATTTAAAAACATTACATGATACGCAATTACACAAAAAGTAAATAAATGTTTTTCCTTATTTCCATTGTGTACGTGGCACAATCACAAAATACAACTGAAAAGAACTAACGTTTTGTCAATTCAATATTATTTGGTTTTAGCATGGTTTAGTTTCAGAATTATGTGTCAAAATATTTGGTCATTTTTAAAAATAAGTGTTTTTTTCTGAATTGGCTTTATCCAGTTGAAAGTCAGTGATGTTTTAGTTTAAGTTAATTGAACTCAGTTTAGTTTAAATAGTTTCGGATTATGTTTCAGTACTTTGGTTTAGCTTCCGTAGGGTTTAGAATTTCGTTAGAGTTTAATAGTTTAGAATTTCGTTAGTTTAGAATTTCGTTAGAGTTTAATAGGTTAGAATTTCGTTAGTTTAGAATTTCGTTAGAGATTAATAGTTTAGAATTTCGTTAGTTTAGAATTTCGTTTAGAGTTTAAAAGTTTAGATTTCGTTAGTTTAGAATTTCGTTAGAGTTTAAAAGTTTAGAATTTCGTTAGTTTAGAATTTCGTTAGAGTTTAATAGTTTAGAATTTCGTTAGAATTTCGTTAGAGATTAATAGTTTAGAATTTCGTTAGAGATTAATAGTTTAGAATTTCGTTTAGAGTTTAAAAAGTTTAGATTTCGTTAGTTTAGAATTTTGTTTAGAGTTTAAATAGTTTAGAATTTCGTTATGTTAGGATTTCGTTAGAGCTTAATAGTTTAGAACTGATTTAGCTTTTGTGATAAGTTTAGTATAATTTGGTTTTAATTTATTTCTGTGTTTTTAGTTCCAAGATAGAGTTAACTAATTTTGGTTTAATGTTTAGTTTGTTGCTTACTTTAATATTTTTTAATTTGCTTACTAATTGTAGAGTTGGCTTTTAAACATTTTTGTTTAGTTCAGAGGTATATTTCTTAAATATATGTTTACTACTTTATCTCAGTATTAAGTTCAGTTAGATTTTACTTTAGTGGTTTTAACATTCATTTAAAAATTATTTAAAAATTATTCTTAGTAAGTTGCAGATTTTTATTTTATGAATTGCATGATTGTGTGAAGTCCATCGATCTATGTAACAACAAATAGTTAGCAATATGTGCGGAATATATTTCATAAATGTATTTGTAATTGAAAAAAATATATGCATAATAAAATATTAGCGCGAAGTTGAGTAGCAAAGTCCGGTGGAAACGAAGAACAGGACATCGAATTCACTCTGAAAGAAGAAAAGCACATTCTAGTTTAAAGTTTAACATACAGATGTCGAAAATAACGGACAATAATCGATAAGTGGGAAAAACTCACATTCCTTTTTAAGATTTCCAATTTTAACTCTTATAGCGGGCCAGATCATATAGGTTAGATAGCTGTGACCTGTGAATTGATTAATCAAACACAAAAAGAAAGAGAAAGATAATGAATTGCTGTTAAACGAAAACACTTATTCAACGATGAAAATAAGAGAAAAGAATACTCTTAGGAATACACGGTGCTTCTCCAAGGAAAACCACATTGATAAATCGTTTTATGGCAACAGGATTAACGGGTGGCAATGAAAAAACCTGGAAATATGGAAAAAAGTTTAAGATATTAAGTTTTGGAATTTAATTCACTTTATGAGCGTTTTTACTCTACTGTAATGGTAAGAGGTACAGTGGCTTTCATTTTCAGTGGCAACACTGAGAAATCTGCATTGGCCGCGGGATGGTATAGAGTTACGCTGGTGCAATGGTCACGACATCACTAACGGTCAATAGGGAAACGTCTACGATGGGATAGCTTCCCATTGCTAAAATAGGAGAGAGAAAATAAAGCAAAAAATAATGGAGAAAAAATAAAATATTAGTTTTAACACAACACGTAGCATGCAGTTCAATTTGGGAGGGGGGGGGGTCGTTTTTCAGTTTGATCTCCACTGAGACTGAGCTGCATTGGGTAACCGGGATTTCCTGAAATAAGTAGATAGAGGAAACTGAAACTGAAGGAAAAAGTTCAATGTTGTGCAGCGATTAAGCATCGTAGACTCTTAGTCTGAAACGAGAAAAAAGAAATTTAGGAAATACCTGAAAAGAAAATTGAACTCGAATGTTAGTATACCAGTTGTGACAAGAACAGACGCCCAGGAAACAACCAAAACCAAACCCCAAATTTATTGAAATAATTTTTATGCTTACAAAACGATTGAGTCACTAAACTATACAAGAATCTAACTAACCAAAATATCCTAGAGCCTTATTGACAACGGAGTTTTACAACGAAAAACTAAGAAATGTTAAAATAATTACACCACATGCCGAAAGTATTAAATTTATGCGCATGCGTAACTTAAAAATAAGTGATCTGTAAAGATCGAGAAAAGAAAAATGTTAGTATCAAGAACCCTGAAAGTGAAAAACCGTTAGTTAAATTTATCGAAGTAAGATTTATAAAAGTATTTCTGAAATGAGGAAAATAGAGATAGTGCTGAAATAAAACTGAACAATTAGTATCGATTTTGAAAGTACGAGTCACAACTTAGAGATATAGCTGGTAAAGTACGAGTGAGCAATTGTAAAATAGCCGAAATTGAATCGAAAAGGGGGTGGATATTCCACGAGATCACAACAGAAGTAAGCGAGCTGTGTCAAGCAGCTCATTAAAGATAGGGTCACAAACCCTACCGTAAATTACTTACAACCACCGGCTCAGGAATATCCAAGAACCAAAAATCCCACAACCATACATCTTTATTGATAAAACTATCAATTATAATTACGAAAGAATCATTAGTTTATTATCAAATATATTTATTTTTACAACGATTAAAAATTAATCTATACAATAAATGTCGAGTATCAACCTAGCAATGAATCCTTTCGGATTGTTATCGATAAATTATTCACTCCCAATGATGATTTTTCTATAATGATATATAATAACTTATGATAGTGGAGACTGACAAAAGTATAAATTGCACAATCACTCTCTCACAGAACACTAAATAAACACATGACCTTTTATTAATAGAAAATCCTATAAAATATCAAAGTAAATATCGAAAAAGATAGTATTACCCTAAATGAAAAAACCTAGGAAAATCGAAATACGTCGAAAACCAGGCCAAAATAAATCCGGCGGAAACCACGCAACTTAGAAGATCATACGATTGCTGTTCTTCAAGAACAACAATATTTTGAGCCCCGTGTTTTGAAGATAAAACAACGTGAGAGACTATTGAACACATTTGCTGTGAACAATTATCAATATTTGTATCAATATTTAATATTGATTCAAACATTGAAAGACAACAATCAATCATAATAAATATAAGAAATACTTTAATAGAAAATTATATAAAATTCTAGGCTAAGAAGCTACCACTGATGAAAAGCTATCTTGGGCTCACAACCAAGTTTGGTCGTTCTTGGTAGACTGAAAAGCAAGTTGAATGTCACGACAAAGAATAGATAAATTTTCATTAATAGATTAAAATTGACTCTACATAAAAAATCATTACTGCCGTGACATTCCGTGAACCAGGTTAATATTATTATCATCTGGAGGATTGCTATTTCAATGACACATGTATAGCCAAGGTTTTATTGTTCCGAAAAAGATTTAGACAAAAAAAAAATGGATCACAGTATGAAGAAGGAGGAAGAAAGAAAGAAAATGGAAGGAAAAATAATAATAATTGAAAATATATAAGAATAACCATATGTAATACATATTGTAAAATATAATTATGAATAATATTATCAAAATTTAAACTACGCAACCACTTGAATAATAGATGAATAAAAAAAAGAACAGTAATAATAATTGGAAATATATAAGAATAACGATATGTAATACATATTGTAAAATATAATTATGAATAATATTATCAAAATTTAAACTACGCAACCACTTGAATAATAGATGAATAAAAAAAAGAACAGTAATAATAATTGGAAATATATAAGAATAACGATATGTAATACATATTGTAAAATATAATTATGAATAATATAATCAAAGGTTAAACTACGCAATCACTTGAATAATAGATAAATAAAAAAAAAGAACAGTAATAATAATTGGAAATATATAATTATAATAATATGATAATGATAAAGTCATAATATATTAATAACGATATAATTGAAAATATTATAATAATGTGGTGATCATAATATAACGATATTAATACAGTAATAATAGCAACGACAATATATCAATAGTAAGAATAATAATTTAGTAATAATATTTGAAAATATATAAAATAACCGTATGTATATTCAATTTAAAATATAAATATGTAATACACAATAATTAAAAACTAAGTCTGTAATATTTCAATCGAAATAAACTATCAATGTTAAATAACAGACGATTGAAGAAGAAAAAGAGAGAGAAAGAAAGCAAGGAAGAATATCAAGAGTCGATGCCAATTCTTTTTATATTTTTAACCGTTCAGTAAACAAAATGCCAATCTTAAATTTAGATACCGCGAGAATGGTAATTTTCCCCATTAATCCAAGACCAGTTTCAAGCTCCCTCTTGCCTGCTCCGCGCCCCTTTTCCGTTTGTGACTCCAGAGCCGACAAAAGAGAACCCAAAAACAAGATCTTGGTCAAACCTTGGCTGTGCCAAAGTTATTGATGTTGCAGGTAACCAAGCAACCAGTCACTTTCCCCCTCGCTATCGTGGAGAGAAAAAGTGACCGTTCACTCGTGTCACATAATACATGGCCGGCGCTAACCTTAGAACCGAAAGACCGAACTAAACCCTATGCGCAGTTTAAGATGGTGTGTGAGATGAAAAATACCGACCAGCACTGCATAAAAGACAAATAGCAAATCCTCCATTCTAAATCAAACAAGACGTTTTAAATAGATTTGTTGATCCAGGGCGTCTCCAGTGATGTCCAGCGTTGCCTAATTGAAAAACTAACCTAGAGTTGGCCAATTGACCCTGGCAAATGCCAGTCAAAAACGCTAACCCCACCTAGATTCACACGTGGTAGCTTCTCCTAAACATCTCTTAGGGCTTCGTATATTCAAAGCCCTGCTAATCCTATACCTAGTCCTAATATTCTTTCTTTGACTTGCATATAAAGCGTAGAGCCAAATTTAGGGACAAAATGTTTTAGGAATACTTATTGCAATTGCATGTCAAAGAAATGTTTTATGATGTTCCATATTCGATTTAGGAACCGACCAAGCAACCCTTTTTAATAAAGCCACACCGATAACTCGAGCAAGTAAAGAGCAAAAAACAAACTCAAAAATGCCAACGCCGAAATACTGAAGTTTTTGGAAAACGTTTTGTAACTTGCTCAAGAATCGTGTGTTAATATTTACTCTTTTTAATAGTTGACCAAGCCACACTTCAGTTGTACTTCATCTTGTTTATCTTGCTTGAGGCCATTAATACCTGAAGAAAACGTGTACTGAATAAGTGGATTTACATACTAGTCTAGGAAGGGTTTTTCATGTTAGACATGGTCCCAATGCAAAAAATGCAAGAGGCCTGTACAAAAATGGTGTGCGGTGGGTTTGAAAAATATTTCTGAATAACTATTAAAGCACTCCTTTCTGTATTTGATAAGAACGAATTTCCACCACTCAAATAAACATTTAAACGATTTCTTGTTTTACCATTAAGTCTTTCTATTTAATTCAGAATATTTCAGTCTTCGAGAACCGTACGAGAAAACAGTTTATGACTTTCAACGACATTTAATTAATTTGGAAGTTATCTTAATTGTGAACGGCTTTGCATTTCCAATTCCATGGGATAACAGCTGAACTTTACAAATGTTTGATAAGAAATTATAAGAAACTTCTTCTAAAAAATTAGTTTTAGAGATTAAAATTGGCAGGACGTTTATAGATATTAAAACCAAAGGGTTTTACTCGCAAACTTACCATTTTCCATCCAACTGTTCCATCTAAATTCGTACAGTGAATGAATCTTTGTGAAGGCAAAGGTTTTCAAACCCTTGATCATGTGATATTTTAATGTCAATCACACCATTTCATCCAATCATATGGTACCATTAAGAAATCGCATGATGTTGCACGTGTATACTGTATTTTGATTGGTTTATACGAAGAATGTTGATCAAGGGCGAGATTACATGTAAATCTCGTGCATGGCTTATTACACTGAGTCAGTGTTTTGCAGAAAGGTGTAAAAAATGACGAGAAGCTTCATGCGGTACAAAGCTCGTGCTTGCGATACGTTTTCATCATTATAGGTGCAAAACATGACAATTTCTTTCGTAAAACCAAAGTTATTTCGACGCCAATTCGCACTTGTCGCCTGAGTTTTTAAAGAAAGTAGTTGAACTGAAAAACGAAGGAAGGAAGGAAAAAGACAAAGAAAAGGAAAGAACCGAAGAGAAAGAAAGAAAGGAAAAGAAAGATTTCGTACAAGATTTTGTACAAGCTTTTCTAAAAGAAAATTTAACCCACAAATTATGTAACTGTACTTTTTTTATTACGAAAATAAATAACACTTTTCAGCATTCTTTACATTAATCTTTTCCCAAATCAACGCTATCTCTGTAAGGTGGTACATGTAATTTCTCAACCTCATCTTCATTTTTTTGGGTTATATCCAAACCGTCTTTATATTCGTCTTGGTTTTCCGTATCACTTGGCTCGCTGTTTCTCGTTCTTCTGTGTTTGTGTTTTTTGTGCTTCTTTTTTGATTTTTTGTGGTGTTTGTGTGAAGAGCGGTGTTTTCGTTTCCGATGGTGACTGTTGGAGGATAGAGAACTTTCATCACTCTCAACGCTATTCTTTTCTTTTTCTTCCTCTTTAACAGTTTTCTTTGACCTACAATCGACATTAAATTTTCGAGGTCTGAGGAAAAAACTAGTCGAGTTGGCATCGCAGTGCATTGTGGGGACTATTTTGGGGACGAAATAGACTATCTTGGAGATGTCCTCTAAGACAGTCCCACAATCCACTGCGATGTCAACTTGACTCAGTTATTTTTTTGAATAGCTTATACTTCTAATGGGACGAAAGGAGAGAGAAGGAAAAAAGGGATAGAGCAAGCGGAGTGGGGAGAAAGGGGAAAAAGAGGGGGAAATTGAAGGGGTAATGGGAGGACGGGAAAGGGGTAAGAAGAGGAAAAAAGTGGATGAGGGACGCGAGGAAGAAGAAGTGTCAAAGAGATGGGATGTAGAGTGGGATAAGATGTAAAGTGTGATGGGATATAGAGTGGGATGGGATGTAGAGTGGGTTGGGATGTAAAAAGGGAAGGAAAAAAGGGAAGAAATTGGATTCAAGATCAAGTTGATCAATTTAAAAAAACTCTGAAGACTTTAGTATCCTCACCTTGGATTGTCATCTTCCTCGCTGTCACTGCTTGTACTCCAGTCGTCACGTGACCTCATGACATTCAATCTCTCCGGAAGATCGTCTTGTGTTTCATCATTGTTCTCGCTGTCTGAATGTCTTTTTCGTTTTCTTCTGTCCTTGGTTATACTTCTTGAACGCAATTGTCCTTTTTCACTGTCTAAACAGTATTTGTTCATATCTGCATCTTCATCACGATCGTTACGCCGCTCACGACCTTTATCACGTTTTCTGTAATGCTTTTTTTCACGTTCGCAATCACGTTTTTTATCGCTATCGCGATTTTTGTCACGATATCTTTCATGATCACGGTCACGGTAATCATCACCATTATGACTTTCACGGTCCCTATCACGTTCCACGTCACGACCGAAGCGGTCACGCTTATCGCGATCTTTACGACTATAACGCTCGTGGTCCCAATCACTTCTGTCCCTACTCCTCCCCCTCTCATAATCCACACGACGTTCTTTTCTTCGTACGCTACTTTCACCACGATGTCTATCCCGTACGCTACCCTCCCTCGACTCTCTTCTCCAGTCCACCGAGCTTCGTTCGGATCCTCGTTCACTGTAGGGCGTTCGGCCTGGAGACAAATCATCTCGGTCCATGTTCCGAAAGGCATTGCCAGGGTTACGGTACACGTGTAAAAAGTTACAATTCTTGCCACGTGGGCATTGTTTGCGAGTGAACAGCCCTGAGAAATAGAAAACAGGCAAACTCTTAAAAAAGAACTTTGTAGCCTGCTATGTAGACATCTAAGCCCGATGATTGGTCGAACATCGAACATACTCTACAGTCCGACTGTTTTTCTGTGTTCTATATTATATATTTCATAGCCCAATGTTCTTTGCACTCACCACATATAGCAGACCTCCATTTGGTTACGGGTGAATATTCACAGGAAAGTTGTTTGCCGGCGTACCAACGACCATTGAATGCAGCAAACGCTTGGGCGCATTCTTCCTCACTGAAGAAAACAAAAGAAATGTTAATATAGAAAGCAACCAGTACATTAATGAGGACTGACCACATAGGATGAGCAGCAACAACCCCAACATCGTGATTGGAAAGACCACAACAGCAACAGTAGCAAATAGACCAAACGCTAACAAATAAGTGACATAAAAGACGACAACAGGAACAGACGGTAATGATAACGCCGGATGACGAGACGACAGCAACATTATCATCATCATGCCAGGGGCGGGTGCATCATCATTATCACCAAAAACAGCAGCAGCAACAACAACGAAACGACGTAACATACCTTGAAAACTGGACATAAACATTTCCCCTGAGATGTGGTTCATGGTTACAGCAAACCTAAGAATATAAAAATAATACTTAATAATACTTAATAATACTTAATAATACTTAATACTCCAATAGACGTTTTAACACCATAGAACAAGCTCCATAGATTCATATTACTGGTGTCTTTAGTGATATTCATGGCTATATTAGAGGGTATTAGACGGTATTAGAGTGCATTAGAGGGTATTAGAGGGTATTAGTATTTACCTTAAACTGGACAACCTTTCCCACTTTCTCAAATTCAGACAACACATCATTAAAGAATGATTTGTATCGCTCATAAGCTTCTTCTTCGTCAAACTGCAAGAAAACAATTTGAATGAATATAGAATATTGAAATCTCATGCACATAACCCTGGAGAATGACAAGGTCTATTATTTATTGTATTAGTTACCTCTAGTCCTGTATCATGGTCAGCCTCATCTAACATTGTCTGTGATAACCTGATATCTTGGTACATGTATGGGATCATTAATGTTACGCTGGACTGTAACCGTGGATGCATGCGAGAACACCTGTCAATACAGACAAAATAACAGTTGAGCATCAAAGATAAATAATTATTTGCGGCAATGAAAACTTGTCGTACTGATAGTGGTGCTACAAGAAATATTTGCGCTGCAACTTGCAAAGCAACATGCTGCTTGAAGTTGCATACCGTATTTATGTCATCCATATTACAGCACCTTAATTACCATTAAATCTACATGTTGTAATAGCTGCTCTGTAGTTTGCAATGTACCCATATTAGCAGGTGGTAATATATGTACGAGAAACAGTAATGATGAAAAGGTAAATTATAAACCGTGAAAAGATGAAAAACCTTACTGACGTTTCAGACGCTAGTCCTTTGTCGGGGTAAAAGAGGTACGAGAAATATTTGGTCAGAAACTGGCAACATAACATGCTGCAAGACAAGTCACAATATTGTACCCCTATTACCACACCCTAAAATCTATTTACTAACCTTTCACCAAACCTACAGGCTCCAGTCTTGAGGTAAAATGAACAGTTCACTGTATCCTAGAAAACAAGCAAAAAAAAGACTTAACTACTGACAGCAGTTTGAAAATATATTTCCAACAGCATTAATGCATACCAGTTCTGTGCCGTAATTCTGATTGTTTGCTTGTGGCGCAAGTGGGTTATGCCATGCCCCCTCTTTAGATGAATCCTGAAGAGAAACAGATGTTTGGATTAACTATGAATATTTAGCAGCACCCAAGATTAACTCACAAAATATAATGGTTCCGACTTATACAATAGAGAAACAATCATCATTGCATAAGTTTTCTCCAATGGAATAAAAATTTTCATTGGATGGCCTAGGAATTGATAATTTCAATTCAATTTAATCTTGTCCCATAAACAACTACACAGTATCTTTCTTAAAGAGTACTACAAGGATTACGAGGCAATTTTGTATTCTTTTTGCAGGACAGTAAACTATTAAAACAATTTATGATTAAGTTTCCATGATAAGAGTTAAAAATCTGAGATAATTCCAGATAACTTTTAAGCTTGTGGGACATAGCAGTGCTAACGAAGGAAAGTTACTCAGAACCATGAATCGTGTAGGCTCATGAGACAACACAGAAAGCCCATTGCCAATTCCTTCCCATTGCAGCAGAATGATAAGATTTTCTTGCAGCGATGTTTAGACCAAATTTTGTTCTCTTTACTATTTACCTGTTCTGGTCTGGGCGTTTTTTTCCAACTCTCTAAAAACAGCATTCTGAAGAGCAAAATGAGACAACAACTTTAGCAAACATAGGAAAGTATTTCATTACATTTAAGCTCAATTTGGAAAAAATTTTTTTACAAACCTCATGATTTTAAGAAAAAATGTACCAAAATGAAGAAAGTGTCAATCAATAGAAAAGGAAGTTTTTAAAATGCTATTGAAATACATTTAAGGAATCCATACACAGCTTAATTGTTCATGAAGAAAAGACAACCAAACTAAACATTCTTATAAATATATAAGGTTTTTAGCTAAATGTTTTTTTGGCCTGTGGGAAGCCCAATTTTTCCTATTCGTGGTTAAAACAAAACTAAATTGAGAGTTTTCAAAATTTTCTCCATGTTTGCGACAATAGGAGGGTTAATAGTTAACAAATAATCAGAAAATTGTCTGTCTATAGTCAGCTTCTTGCCGATCCTTTAGAAGTCGGACGTGTACATCATATATGAAAATCATGAATGAGTATGAAATCTGTTAACACTAAAATGAGAATGCTGTGGAGTAATAATGATACTAATAAAAGATACAAGATCCAAGTCAAGTAGCCATGGAATCGAACAAGGTAGTAAAATGCCACACCCAATGCTGACCATGGACCTGCAAATCTGCTTGCTGTCAATCACAATTGACTGAGGGTCGTGTCAGTTAGGTTAAGGATTGTACAATTCAATGTTGGAATAAGCTAGCATGAGGATTCTATTGGCTTCTTGAAGGTTGCAAGGAAAACTGTTGACGAGTAGGACTTGCGCTGAATCATTTGGTTGTAAGAGACTCCATTTGTTTCTTCCTTTTACAGTTTTTAGTTTTTGAATCAAGTCAATTTGAATTGTTTTCCAGTCTGTTTTACCAAAAGATTTCCACTAGAATGAAAAAGTAATGTCAAGATGTTGTCCCATGAATCATTGCCCTCCTACTAGTTACCAGTTTTCTATGCAACCTCTGAAAAACCAATAGCTAGCTGTATATTTGATGAGAATATGTATTACTTTTGATGATAATTACACTCTGGAAAGCAGAGTAAGGTGAATTTAGTTTCTAATCAAGTTATAATTTTGCTTTTTAAGTGGATATATTTAGGTAAGTGATAACGAATAGCTGGCCCAACTGTAGAATCACCTCTTTCTTTTCTATCTCCTGTTTTTTCTTTTCTTCTTTTTCTTTTTTACTTTTCTCTTCTGCTTCCCATTCCTCTTTTATTCTCCTCTGTAGAAAACAATAAAATCCCATCCATAAGACCCAAGTAGAAATTCCAAATGCTGTATTGGGCTCGACGTATAGCAGAGGAATCCAAAACAAGGTGTGATGAATAACATACCTCTTGTTCAAGTCTCTCTCTTTCTTTCCTCTCTTCCCTTTCTTTCATTTTTTTAAATGCAACCTGGGCTAAAGCTTCTTTTTCTAGCCATAGTTGCTCTTCTCTTTTACTGTGTAATATAGAAAAAATATTTGAATCAATATCAGTGAACATGGAACTGGAGTTAAAAAATAATGTTTGGAATTAAATTCTCTACTTACCTTTCTTCCTCATCTTGCTTTCGTTTTCTTTCTGCTGCTCTTTCTTTTGACTCTTGTTTTGCTCTGAAAATTAAAGCAGTATCTTTTAAACCAAACATCGAGTAGGACAGAGTTTAATGGTTTTCCCTTGATTAAAGGGTTTTCTCCATATCATATTCTCTGTTCAATTCCAAATTAATCTGTAAGATATAGACATACCTGGAGTTTGATTATCCTTGGCTTGTTTTGGGGTATTGATAAAATGTAAAGATTTTTTTGGGTGGGGTGTTTTGAGGCACTAAGAGAGTTAACTGTTTGTGTCAAGGTATAGTATATATGCATCCTCCAAAACCCAGGGGAAAGGGGGGGAGGTTTTGTGGCTTGCCTTTTTGCTCCCAAAAAAATACTCCTGGAAACAAAGTCTTTTAGAGCTTGTCCCAGAAATACTAATTCAAAATAATTACGCCATCACATATTTGCTTACATATACTTCACCTCCAAACTTGTTTTACACATTCAAAAGTCTATAGTAAAGTTTGGTTAATACTTAGTACATGTACAGTATATACAGGCAATGAGAAAGGTTATCAACAATTCCAATATTTGAGATCAAACTATGGAAATTAGATCAAAATTAAGATGAAGCAATCCTTTTATAATGTAACACATGCCTGCATATAAAGAAAATCTAATATAATATCTTGAAATGTTTGTCAGATGCCATAAAAAGATGTTACCTACAAACCTGTAGATTGGGTCATTCTCATATCTCCATTTCTCTGTCGAAAAAAAAATTATCAAATTAATGTCTTTTAATAAATTCGCTTACATATCCTAATAGATATACCTTCCACTGAAGCTCTTATACTCACATATTACCAAATAAACCTGTAATACATTAACTTTTCACGAATAAAAATGATAATTTTTAAAAACGTCTCGGACCAACCTTCTTCCTCCAACTGCTTTCTTTTTTCTGCTTCTCGCTGTCTTTTCACACGACGTTTCTCTTTGCGTAGAAGTCGCCTCCATTTCTTGTGACTGAAATAATAAAGTTAAAATAAATTCAAGAGCTATAACTTGGATGTCATTTCTTATCAACGAAGGCACATGTGATTGAGTTACGTTTGCTCTATTTTTCTACATTACAAGGCAAGAAAGCCTTATAAGCCTAAAGAGCAGATGTTCATCTATTGTGTATATACTTAATTTTAGTGCTAAAGTACCTCAATTTTGTTTTTTCTTGGTTTGTTTTCACCTCATCTTCAGCTTCATCTTCGACCGCCATCTTGAATCTTGCTTTCTTCACTAGTGCCAGACCCATGGACAATTTTACCAAAGGTAACCCATAACAGTTCTGAAGTCCATAAGACGCCAGAGCTTCTGCAGATATCTGGCTCGTATATAGCGGTCTTTATACATCTGCAATAATTATTCATAGTTTCTTTTCTTGGGGAACTTGAGGTCGAATACTACAGGATCCAAACAGTATTTTTTCTTCTAGTTATTGATTTAACTGTATATTATGGCCGAGGGCGGAAAGAGCAAATTGAAATCTATTAATTTGAGGGGAATGGATTGAAGTTTCTCTACGAAGATAGGATACTTTGAATAGATTAAAACTCATTGTAGTTGAGAATTTGTCAACCACAACAAAAATGAAAACGTTAGAACCTTTTCAACAAAACGATATGGCTTTATATTTTCTATGTTGATTGTTATTACATTGTATTTGAATATAAATTCTTCTGTCATGGATGTAAAAAACGCATATAAACTATACAGAAAAAAATGACATTCCACGAATGAACTAGATGTTTATCAGATTGGTAGGGCAGCCATTTTGGTGTGGGCGTATACTTATAGAATATGGCCGCCACTCTCTGTACTATCACCGCTAACTAATGACACATTCAAGGCTAAGGTTTCTTTCGCAGACTTCCTGTCTTGAATGGGATGCAAGCATTTGTAAGAGAACAAAATTACCAGGATTTGTCGCCATTTTGCAACAAATATAACAAGGTAAAGTAATTGAAATTCATCCAACATGGCGGCTATGACGTCACATGTCGGTAATGATACCAAAAAATCTAGAAAATCTAAAGCTAAGCGAGCAAAGCAGATTCTTCGTAGACTTCTGCTGTGCTGAGCATAATATGCTTCTTGAGTTGTAAACTAACCGCAATTTGGAGTGAAAAACACATCCTTTCAAATATGTAACAAAAAATTCAGTCTCATAATACTTTTATACTACTTGTGCGACAAGTCTTCATAATGAGTAGAAAATCAGGTTTAAAACGATCAATGGACATCACTCTTAAACCAGATTTTCTACTCATAAATAAATTAAGTTATCTAGTATTAACAAATGATATTATCGAATCAAGAGTATGGTACATTTGAGATAAACGAGAAAGGATGGTAAAATGCGCAAGAGAATCTTAATATCTTTCTCTTGGATTTAGGATTTGTATTTGTATTTGTCATTTAATATTTTTCTTTTATGAAATTAAACCTAGATAATTCGTTAGAGCCGAATAAGTCTCACTATTGAATAAAGAGCCACATGTAGGTACATCAAATTTTATTCAAGACGGCAGTTAAGTAACTCAGAGATTTCCTTAAATCGCATAAAAATAGACTCAGATTCAGAGTCCTTACTGCGCAATCTCGAAGAGCCTGCGAAATGAGAATGACAGGGGTCTGGAGTCAAGAGCTCATTTCCCACAGATTTTTCTCACATGCACGCCACGTCTTTCCAAATGCGGTGACTATTCAATAGTGAGACTTATTCCACTTTACCTCATTGGCCAGCCAATTTGAGAATTTTTTTATATACGACCAACAAAACCAAAATTGAGGACCAAACTTCAATTCTCTGTCACCACTCGGTTCCAGATTCCTCAGATCCAGGCTCATAAATGACCTAACGACCCCTGGGAACTAAATTATAATATATTTACAAACTTAACTACGAATATCAGCATACTTCTTTTCCCTCCAGACTCATCCGGCTGTCTTGGATGCGCGGAGAGTGGGGGGATGGGGGGGGGGGGGGGGGGGGGGGGCGTGTGATTGTTTAACTCGTTCGCTCTGTGTGTTGTCTGGAGGGAAAACTAGGCTTTTTAGTGTTAGCAATCCGAATTCAGTTAATTTGAAATGAAGTTCCTAGAAAACTGAGCTTGTTCGTTTGTCTTTATGGCTTCTCTTGTTTCCTCGTAAACCGAAGCTTCTTCTCAGTGCAGACGTTCTTTGTAAGAATCCTACAATAGATTCCTTGGTGTCACCGTCTTCTTTGATGAAGTCTTCACTGGAGACGGGGGGAGGAAGTCTTAGTGTTGGTGAGGGAGGAGATTTAAGAGCATCTGTTTGTGACACTGAGCGCAGGTACTTTTCTCTTCTCTCTGCTAGAGAAATGAAAAACAAACACGTTAAAAAATGTGTGGTTTTCTTACTGAATTTTCCTGTTGTATCAACTACAGTTGGGTTGTACGTACACTACAAACATGGTGGCCATGCATACGGCTTTTGGGAAATCATTGCGAATGCAAATCACTTCTACCCACGTCATTAGCACTGAGTTACTTTAGAATGCTTACCCACGGATTTTTTGCCTTTGATAGACGAACTTGCGGATCTCATGACGGCTCGTCTTGTGCTCTGTGAAATTTCTAGACCTAAAAGTACGAAAAGTACGATGTTGAGCAAATTAACACTTCTCCTCCAGACCTAGTCTTTTCTACTCCTACTTCATTCCCAGTCTTACTCTGCCTATTGATAACATTTGAGTAGGGTCTGGTTATGAAGATAAGCTATTCCATTGTGACATCAAAAGCGAAAATTCTCTAATAATATTTTCTCAAAAATGTTTGCGCATGCCAATATTGGTAAAAGCCGTAGGAATATCCTTGCTTTTGTGTCGAATATATGTTTCATGCAGTAAAAATTCTTTGAGAAAAAGTTTTTGAGACCTTAGTAAAGTTATTAGTGTTGATATTCTGATGCAGTGTCTACGATTGCGCCTGCAATCATAAAGTCCATTGACAACGGTATTGCTCTAAAAAGGCTCACCTGATTTCACTTCTTCATTCACTTTTGTCCTTTCTTTTTCGAAAGCTATCTTCCACTTTTCTTTCTGCTCGGGTTTTTTAGTGTAGACAACGTACCATTTGTTGTCAGTGCTGTTGTAGATTTTCCATGCGTTATTTAATGGTTCGTTCTTGTGGGTCTCTGAAACACGGAAAATCCATTTTTTGAAATGATGTACGAATAGAGAAAATCGTATTTAAAAAAAATCATACGACTACAAAACAATCACAGTTCGGTGACCGTGATGGAGAGGTATCTGAGTAGTATTATTCTGATTGGGTCAATAGTGATCTGTTCTTAGGATGTCATCCATCGTGAAAGTGTCTCTGTGTGTCGTGCCGTTACACGGTCACGTGGGCATAAGAATATGTTCTAGCTAGTAATAGAAGTGTAGATGACACGATTGAAAAACGTCTGCGCATGCTCTGAATCCGTATGCAAATTAGTCACAACATAAGTAAATTTGACTTTCAAACATGCCTGATAAATTGTACTTCACAAAATGCCAAAACTTACTGTCCATGCTTGAAACTTTAGGCTAATTCTTTCATATTGTGTTTGTTAATACAGCATTTTATTTTTTTACAACTTTTTTTATACTTTGAGAAAACATAAATTTTCTCACTCAAACTCTTCGAAATTCTTAGGATACGTGCTGAAATGCACGCATGCGCAAACGGTTTTCTTTAGTGTCAGTGTAGATAAGAATTTAACTGAGAACGAGAACCAGTACAACAGCTTTAAGGTATCCATTTATTAAACTCACCTTGACCGTCCTCCAGCCATTCAACAATAGCCGAGTCCATGTCTATTCTACCTTTGTACGTGAGGACGTTTTTCCTGAGAATATCCTGCAAAAATGAAAATCACTCATTCAGACGCAAAACATGAGAATGTTTTTGCGTGAAATGCAGATTTCATTTAGTAAAACTGGAAATTGTGTTCTCGTAACACTAAAATGGCTTCCAACCCCAAGCGCTGTAATTGGATGGCACACACTTTCCATGAATTTTGATTGGCTAAGGGAAGGAATCCATTTAAATGTCACAGTGTACAACGTTCACAAGGGAAGCATAGGTGGTGCTATTGCGCGACCTTCGCAACGCGCTGTGTTCTTGAGTTCCATCTTTGGGTACTCCTTCATATGTATGTAGAATACTGCGCGCTTGAAGTTCCTCTCCTGTGCTTCCAGGATTATTTCCGGGTTCTCTAAATTTACTTCTAAATTTAAAATTAATCATGGAATGAGGGCAACCGGTTTGTTAGTTATTAAATTAGCTCTGGATATTAACGCTGTCTTCGTGGACGACTTCACTTTTGAAAGTCAACTAGAAAACGCACCTTTTTGCAGTAAATCAGTTGGTGATCGAAGAGAAAGCAGATGCGTTCTTGAGTTGTTCCATTTGATACTTTGTACACTTCTCCTGAACAAAAGAGCTCCGAACTTCGTTCCAGAACATTATCTCCCTGGAGAAAAAAAACGAACAAAATGAAAATTAATGGAAAATAGTGGTTCAGTTGTTCATCACTGTTTTTATCATCACCTTCATCAGTCATCGTCATCATTATCATCATTATCATTAACATCAGCATCATCATCATAGCGCGATTATCGTCACATCACCAGCATTAAAATCATAGCCGTCTTCAACATACATCATCATCAATATATCATCATCATCATATTCACCATCACCATCATCACCATCACCATCACCATCGTCATCGTCAACAGGACGATTAATAACTAAAACATTGGCGCCAGATTAGGGCTAATCTACCATCTACCACTCGGAGCTAGACTGGGCTATATGTATCAAGTATTGCATGACCTTACGAAACTGAAACATTAAATACATTACCCACCTCCCATCCTTCTATCGTGCCTTGCCACCTGGCTATCTTGTTGATAATTTCTACTTTTCTTTTTCTTTCATTTATCAACCCCGCCACGTCCTTCATAGTTTTTAATGCCTGACTGACGGGCTCGAAATCCGGGTGAGAAGGATGAGTGTGTTTCAGTAACTCCTGCAGGATTATAAAAGGCATTCTAGTTACTAAAGTAAAAAACGAATAACAGACAACAGTCTTACAGACTGTAAAATGTTCCACCAGTGGATTCTTTCTCGCCATTGTATGTGAGTAGAGTTGCTTGTTGGTTCTTTCGAGGGTATTTTATCTGTTTTTTTTTCCTTTCGTAAAAACCACCGAATTCGAATTCCAATTCGATCATGGAACGAGAGTCCCAGGCTTGCAAGCCTTTACTGGCACAAAAGTTCTCAAAAACCAGGGACGATAATATATATTTTTCTTTCGTCCTCTGTCGAGAGCTTGTGCAGCCTAATGATAAAGTGTATTGGTACTTACTGCAAGCTGTAACGGATACTTGCATATCTTCTGCACTGGTGTTAACAAGAACCCATCCAAAGAGATGTTTATCATCCCTTGTAATAAACGACATGCCTGAAGAAGAAAGAAAAACGTAAGTACTTGAAATGTCAATGATGCCATTAATGACATTAGGGGTGGGGGGATGGGGGATGGAGGAAGGGTAATATAGACTTTGGTAAATAGACATAGTGAATATAGTCTCCCCCCCTCACGAGAAAATTTACAACTTTTCAGCTATATTTTTGAGCAATTCCAAAATAGAAACGAGGGGGAAGGGGCAATCACACTTAGTGAACCTCACCCGGATCCACTTTTAAATGACATCACTTACTGTCGACCAATTAGATTCATTTTAAAATCACGTGATTTGATTGGTTAATTTTACCTCAAAGAAGTGTTTGTACTTGTTGCTCTCGTTTAAGGTTTTAAACTCGGCGATGGCTTGAGGATGGTTGTTACAGTACTCGGAATATATGCTAAAACCTTGTTTCTGTCGATCCAATAGAGATTAAACTTTCAGTAACTGTTTTTTACAAGACCACAGGAAGACCAAAACCAAGAAAAACATGATCAAGTTATAAGTATTACAACTCGTTTATACATGTAATATGCAAAACGAAGCGAAGTGAAATCTTTCAACTTTGGGTTCCTGTGTTCATAAGATCGAATTCTAGTCATTCTTACTGCTAATGCTCGACCGAATGACATTTTCGTCGAGCATGCGCAGTAACAACGATAGGGTTCTGGTTCGAGTGCAATTTTGTATATTGAAGAGTTAACCTAATATGGTATACTCAGATTGCATTATATTCTGATTGGGCTTCCTATGGTGATAGACTAGACTAGACAAGACAAACAGCTGGGGGACACAATGTAAACTTGACTGATCCCAACTAATCCCTGACTTACATTTGCTAAGAACACGGCGCCTATTTGACTGGCACATGGATCGTCTTTCACGTAACAGTTTTTCATCTGAGCCAGCAGTTTCTTGTGGAAAGCGTAAATTTTCTCTATGTTGGAGAAGAGCGTGTACAACTCTTCCTCTGAAAACATGTCGTTTCGCTTCTGTGCTTGTTTTAAATAACCCTGAAAAATCAACAAAATAATTAGCTCCATCGCATTTACATATCCAAGCTTTGTTGAAATATGTGTCGAGTAGGTTAAGCCAACATACCACAGGAAGCCCAAGATCTGTTTTTTTATATACATTTATGACAATGTAGTAAAATTTAAAAATACTATGTATCTTATTTTAAAGTTTAGAATTCATTTTTTATTTTGTGTCTTTACGTCATTGTTATATAGAATCGATTTGGAGGATTCAAAACATTCTCTGAACCAATCACGTTGCGCGATATTTCTACTCATCCAATCAGAATGCTAGTCAACGGCCCCGTCACGGTCACGTAACGTGCGTACGGTGAGGTTTTCAAACGGCAAATACGTACCTCTACAACGTCTTTAATGTTTTTCACGTATGCCTTCTCAGTTTCTAGCAGTTCATTGACCACACGTGCGCGCACGACCTCTTTGGTCAGCAGTCCTTCGTTAGTAAACCTTCTGGTTCGTACTGGTTGAGCCTGTTGGTGTTCTATCTCATCGAGCTCTTGAGATATACGAACCTGAACGATAACAGAAATTCATTTAATGAAAGAAAATATGGAAATGGGAAACACGAAATAATGAGAGATTTCTCGTTCAGCTCGTATCATTAAAAAAATGCTGCGTTTAAAATACATCTGGTTTCAACATGTCTCACGGCAAAATTTCTTACACATGGTCCAGAAAGTAGTTTTCGTTTTTTCATGCAACGAAAAGTTGTCAGAAAATACAAGTTACTCTGGCGTGTGTCAATGCACAAAGTGTCCTGCAATTTGCACAATTTTTTCCTCGTAAAACAAGTTGCGCGAGAAACCATGAAAGCGCGTCAAAATAAGAGCGGTTGCTGTCGAATCCCTGACCGACTGCCAAAAACACGAAGCTTTTTACCTAAGATATTTTTGCAAGTTTGTTTTGCGCACCAAGAAATGACAACCAATCACTGCAAAGAATAACCTCATTGTCAAGCAAGAGTGTCACGCAAGAGTGTCACACAAGTGTATATCATGAGCGGCATACAAACTCTTACCCGGACAAACGGTGCAGGGAACCAACCAACCATCTCCCCGACCTGGCCAAACCACCAATCAACGTTGGTCATGCTGATAACAGTGATGATGTCACCAGCCTTGAAACTGAGCTCCTCTGGGTCCATGGTCACGTGATCCCACAACGCCTCCGCGAACGCTTCAGGTGCATCCATCTCCTAGAAAGAGGTTAGAGTGTTTTAGTATTCTTTACTCTAGGACACTGTTTTTTAAATTACTGATCTACGTCATTTGGGGGCTTCACGAACTAAGGTCTATTTTTACGCCGGCACGTGTTTGTAACGCGTACCGCATCGTGACGAAATCGGCAGGTTTTTTGGCTTGAAATAAATTAAAATGAACAACTTTCGCGAAAAATCCCGTTACGTCGCCCGACAAAAACGAAATGAAATTAAAAAAAGAAAGAAGAAAGAAATGGAGAAAGAAAGGAAGGATGAAAGTAGAGAAAAAGGAAGGATGAAAGGAGAGAAAAAGAAAGATGGATGGAGAAAAAGAAAGAAAAAAGATGTAGAAAAGAAAGAAAGAAAGAAAAGAAAAAAAATTACTTTGAAAAAAGTTAACCTTGGCTGTTTTAAAAATTCAATTTGCCTACGTTTATTCTCAACAAACTTCTTCTAACTCTCTTTTGTTCTGAATGTGTAGTTTCCTTTTCAATAATAACTTCACCTTTGCTTCCCAAGCATGGCTGATTGATTCTAAAAATTATCCTAACCATCCAACATAAAAACTACTGATTAATATTTTACATTTTTACAAATGAAATATTTACTGAACTAGAAATAAAAACACAAGAACCATTGATTAATCCAGTGCCTGGACAAGCGATATGGCTATAGTTTTAATTTTAGTTGCCTAAAACATGACACGGTTTAGTGGAAGGACAGTCACATGATAGTACTTTCGATATCAAAGGAAACGTGACACTTGTTTTCAGAACGGGCAATATCGACGTCTGGAGGGATAAAAACCTTGATAAAAAGTAAAAATATACTGACAGCGACGATGAAATCTCCATGGGAAAAGTCGAAGTAAACTACGAACACGATGATAAATCAATGCAAACAAAAAAAAACACTCTAGAACACTATATATTATAATAGCAAACCTCGACACATGCGAGGTTTTATTTTCAATATGTTTTCCTTTGGTTTGTCGCTATAAAGTTGATCATGTACACAAGTTGATCATGTAAACAAGTAGATCATGTACACAAGTAGATCATGTACACAATGTTTATGTCAATCAAAATTTTACTGCATAATATCATGCTGCATAATATACGCTGCTTGTAAAAGCTTTTTCTTACTTTGAAATAACCAAATTCAATGCAGATAAACTTTGTACTTTGTCCTTGTCTAGTTGATGAAACACAAAACCTAACTTACCCCACACAGAACGAATCCGTCTAGGACTGTTTTCACTCACAGTATGCAATCAGTTCATGTCGAAGGTAAAATTACTCCACAAATTTTGGAAGCTTTCGACTTTGATGGACGCTAGCGGCTGGTTCTATTGGAGACAGGTTTCAATAGGTGTTGAAATACGCTGTTACACTTACGATGACTAGGAGGGCAGCTAGACAAATGACTTTTCTTTAGCCCGGTGGGGTGCTAATGTGTTTCAAAAAGCTACATTATTTCACTATGGAAACCTCACAGTTTCAGCATTAGTACGTACGTCCCTCATCGCACGATACTTCGCTCTATTACTCTCCATTAATAGCTTTAACTTTTTTCTCTTTTTTAAAAATGGCAATAAGGCTTTTTCGATTTAAAATTCTATACAAATTTAGATTAGCCCCATGACGCCAACCATGAGTTGTCAACGACTTTAGCTCTAATTTAAATATAGTATCGTTGATGTGATGAGAAATAACTCACTGGTAAAGGAATTCCTCAGTTGGTGACAAGAATATTTCAATGCTCTTTCATTTGAAGTTTTTTTGTATAACACATGTTAAAAGCCTTTAAAGTGTTCCTTTAGAAGCCTTGACAACACGAGCACTTGATGTCCTCACTCAAGAATAAAGTAAATGTAAGTATACGTATAATCTCGATTGCTAAGAGTAAAATCCATAAAAGCTCTTCTTTTCCAATGCGACAAAGGAGTCTACTCGGAGAGCAAACAATTGAGATAGAGGGTTTATAAACTAACTGATTAACAAGCTACAAAACCTTTGACTTCACAAATTTCTAAAATCTGTAAAATCATTCATGAAGTTTCGAAATGTTTGTACTCCATTACTCGCTCTAAACACCACTTGGACATCTCTACAACTTTCCATAGGCTCCTCGTGTTAACCTCTCACCAAAATGCGAAGATAAAAAGCGATTAAAAAATTTCTACCCACGAAATCACTAAGATTCGTTTATCTGAGATGGTTTTACAAATTGAAATCCAATAAACAATCACAGCAAGAGAAAATGAACTATTCATATTCTCTTGATCACAGTAAACTATTAACCATTAGCATAAATGAACTGCAAACATTGCTATTTTAGACTTGTTAGCGAAGACATTGTATGTATGGTTTTGGTTTGCTAGACAAATTTAAGAACTTCAGTTTGCAGCTATTCATAAGCTCTCTGTGAAATGATAATGATAATAGTTATACCTCTGTTTTTTGGAGCCGTGGACGTCGTAAACCTGCTGGTCCATGAACAGTTTCAGTCATTTGTTTGAAGAAGTTATCACCAAGTCACGAGTGCTTTATGAGTCAAAACAGTGTTCTGACCTTTTGTTATAAGCTGTCTTTTACGATTCCAACAACAAGGAACAAGCTTAATAAGTATTAGCTTAGCGAGGTCTAAGTTCGAAGGTGTTTGTTAATATGCTACGTAAAGCCTACCAGCACCAAACAATGGAAACAAAGTTAATTATAGGAACAGTACTGATTTAATTCATTTCCTTTGAACTCACTTAAGCGAAAAGCACTACAAACCATAATATTGATACGTCCACAGCGAAATAGTCAGGTAATTTAGAATAAATTTCTCCAGAAGTTACATAAGAGGACGGTCATAAAATCCCGGGTTTTTTTTGGTTTGCATGTTTATCGTGCTTGTATAAGGAACAATGAATTTAGTGAAATATTAAACCATAAAAATTACACATAAGTGGATTAGCGAACCGTACAATACATTTAAGTACTGAAAACAAGATTAAAAATGTCAAAAATTAAATATAATCTATGAGTTTAAAGTTTTCACCGCGGACTACGATCCGAATGTTTGCCGAAAACTAAACGAATATTCCAAATATGTTAACATGTTCAATGGTTGAGCTCGCCAACGTACAGGCGTACGATAAATCCCACAACAATACTGACAAAGGGCTCAAAAAGATTAATATTAATCTAAATGCTGAATTCCCTAGAGTTTCTCATGTCGAATAATTAGTCAATATGATATAAGTTGTAGATTAAAGGATTACCAACCATTTTTTAAGCAAAAAATAAAGTACACACAGTTCATGTTTTGAAATACTTAGTAAGGTTGACAAGAAACTGTTTTTAATACTGGGAGTATGTGGACCGCGTGGCACTAATGAAATAGTTAAAGGTATAGAAATATAGATAAGTTGTAGTGCTTGGGAACGAGGTTATTCCGACCTCGATGGGAATCAAACCCACGACCTTCGGAATTGTACTACCGATGCTCTTCCAGCTGAGCTAGAGGTCAGACTGAGAGCAGGCCGGGGTGAAATAGATGTTAGCTCGCGGTAATTATGATGCAAAGATGAGAGTATGTGGACCGCGTAGCACTAATGAAATACATGAAGATATAGAAATATAGGAATAACAACAACTTAATAATAGAATAACTATAATAATAATTAAAATAAATAAAATAATACCCGTTTAAATATATTGCTCATTCGTAACAAAAAACTCCGCATTAGCGGCCAATGGAACTCGGAGCATTAATTTTTTAATCGATTAATTTCTTCTGGGTCTAAATTGGGTTTGTTTCCTGAAGTAAGCATTACATTAGAGTTTGTAAAGTCTGGTTTCACTCCGCTATTCAAATTTTTCACCGCCTGCAAAACTCGCCGAGTTATAATTCTATATGGAAATTAGCCGTGCCCTGACTTAGATCAACCTAAAATTGTTTCAGAATATCGATAATATTTGAAGGTTTGAAAAATGTTACTGCGCATGTCTAGAAATTTGGCGGAAAATGGTCGAAAGCGTATTTAAAAAGTACGTAAGAATCGTGCAAAAATATGCGAAGTTGATGGAAAGTTCTTGGAAATTTCTCTCCCCCTTATCAACTTTTGAATGACGTAATAAAGGCTCACGTAAAAGTAAAAAGAAAATCACTTGGGCTCAAGTTCTGACCAAGATTAAAGTGCTACTACGACGAAAATCGCTCTAACTTGGATTCAGCTGAAACTTCCTAAGAATACTCTTTAAAGGTCCAATAATCACTGTATGAAGTGTTTTCTCGATATTCAGGACGAAAGTATGATATTTTTACGATTATTTTTTGGAGTCTGTGACGTCATACACTCAATATCGAACATCGCTCCATACATTTCTTTGTAGTTTATGATCAAAATATCAGTAGTAAAGGGAGAAAGAAATACCCAAACACCCCAAAATATAAATTATAGTCACAAGTAATGTGAAATAAGCACATTAGCTACCCTTTGGGCTTCACAGGAATAAAATAAATTAAGGATTTATATACAAAGAAATATACATACATACATACATACATAGTTTATTCAAATCGCAAATAAATTGTAGACAAATAGTAAAATACAAGTAAAAGCAGAGGCCAGCAAAAAGCGATACAAATAAGACAACAATGCACAATAATAGGCGACTTGAAAGGAAGTTATGAGGTTACCCCTATGTGAAAACTCCCAAGAAAAACAACAAAACATGACAATAATGCATTATAAAGAAAGAAGTAAACCCTAAGCAGCGTAATTAGCGTTATTAATGAAATATAAGTATATGAATGTGAACTAAATAAAGGAGAGACAATCTCTCCGCCACCCTGAGCCACACACCCGCACGCACACCCACCAGACAGATTTTGAAGTCTGTCCGGCCGATGAGCGCACACGCGAGAAACCCAGAGCAACAGAGAACCCGTCTCCTCCATAATCTAGACTCTACTAAAAAATATACTAATCGATGTGTACTGCAATATGTAAACATTAAACACCTAAGTGAGACTTCAATTTCTGCTTAAATGATCTAAACCCATCGGTTTCAACAATGTCTTTAGGTAGATTGTTCCACATATTAACAACTCTGATGAAAAATGAGTATTTGTAGCAGTTAACTCTGGCTGCTTTAACATAAAGTTTGTAGATTAATATATGTAGCAATGTTTGATGTTGATTGTATGACGTCACAGACTTCAAAAAATAATCGTAAAAATATCATACTTTCGTCCTGAATATCGAGAAAACACTTCATACAGTGATTATTGGACCTTTAAAGAGTATTCTTAGGAAGTTTCAGCTGAATCCAAGTTTGAGCGATTTTCGTCGTAGTAGCACTTTAAGTTTATAATAATAGTTATAATAATGGGATTCTTATATAGCGCATTATCACATTGTCTCAATGCGCTTTACATTGCAGTGGAGGACTTTATGGGCTGCATATTAAGGCGCTATTAGCAGCCGTGCAGCTTACCTATCATGAGTGATTATACCATTTTTAGTACCGAAATAAAAGGTCTTTAAAGTGTTTACAAACATTTTTATCTTCGAGGGAGAACAAAAAAATGTTTAAAAATTTTAAAGCGATTTCGTAATTTTCCAACAAAGCAGGCGTAGTTAACTCTTTTTAATTACACTGAAAAGAAGACATGCATGAAGAAAACGCATCTAGAACACGTCCACGACATCGAGTTAATTACTTTTTAAGCCCCTGTTGTTGGTTTTTGTTCTCGTTGTATCAAAGTATTGTCAGTTTATGTCATTTGTTTTATCGTAAGACTGTTTTAAGTCTGTTTAATTATAGTTTAACGTAACTCAACAATACCAGTTTGATTGATGGGACGAACCCTTTGTTGGTCACGCAATCTCACATCTTGGTAAAGTAGATAGGATATTGTGTGACCAGTTCTAAGCTGTCGATATTCGATAAGCTCTTGCTTTTTTATAACATATATTGGGCCTGCTAGAGTAACACATCTCCTTAGGTTCTAATATATTTTCTAGTGAATTTTCAGGCATTTTCAGCAGCGTTTAGGCTCAAATCGCATAAGGTCACTCCGTCTAATGTCAATGTCAAGCGCTAGAAATTTCTAACCAAAAGTACAAAGTCCCAAGAACTAAAAAATATTTACGTACAGTATGGCCACTTCTTAAAGTAAACACTTCTTAAAAGCTTTGGGAGTGAAGGATCGCAAAACACTTGTATTCCTAAAACGTCTCTTTGTTATTGTGATGGTAATGTCTTGACAAACTGACAAATTAGTTACACGATATCGTGGGAACATTTGTACCTTGAGAAGAGAGTAATTTATTGCTAACAAGTACTTAAACAGTTTAGCATTATCAAGTATAAACAGTACACGAAGGCAACAAGGTACTACATCGATCGAAAGGGATTCGCACTTTGGCTATGATTGATGAATAAATCCTTTTACACGCCTATTAGCGATCATTATCATCAATTATTGGCCCTACTATTTGTCGTGTAGTTAACATTCCCTCTTTTCCGGTAAAGCGAAATTATATTGATACTCGTAGAGAAAAAAACAACCCCGTTCTCGCATTCAAAGCAGCAGGCGATAAAATTCAGTCTCGTTTTTGTAATTCAACTGAAATACTAATGAGATCTCTTATTCGCTTGAGTTGTTATCGATATTGTCTCCAAGACATTTCCGTTAACAATTTATATATTTCTATTAAATATCGAGATATTTTTAGAAAGTACAGAAATTCCTTTTACCTCAAACATGGATTCTTCATCACGCTGCCTCCTAAGGGTACTCGAGAGCTCGAAAGAAAGATCTCCCGTAGAACGACCAAGCCTCGGGTTCCTCGATAGACTTGTTTTCTTTTTTTCCGCATCAGGTTCAAGAAGGCCCGAAGACGGTTCTTCTTCAATCGTCGGAGATTTGGATATGTCTTCTAGGGATGCTTTGAAGGGAGATAGGAAGATAGGTGGAGAAAGAAGTTTATCTGATGTAATAGAAGTGGTACTACCCATCTCACTCGATGAGTTTATAGCGTCTAATGACTCCTGACTTGTCAGAAACTCAGTGCTAAATGATTTGTATGCTGTTAAAGGCACTGGTGCAGCATCACTGAAGTTACTCATTTCTTCTCCGAATGAATATCGTTTTACGTCGTCGCTCGAATCCACGGACGCTAACAGCTCCTCTGTAGGCATCGATAAACTATGTTTCGATCTCGTTTTCCGACTCACAAACGATTTCTTCTTCCGCAAGATAACCTCGGCTTCAACAGGTGAAAGTTCCTCTAAACTTTGAATTCTTGGTCGAACAGCTGGTGGGATTTGAGGATCGTTTGGGTACGTCACTGCACTCTTTGATCGCTCTCTTTCCAGCGTCGACATACGCGGGATAAGGGGGCTGTCTTGAGGATTCGAACCATCTACCCCCATACTATACCGTCTATAATTTCTCAAAAATACACTACCATTTTCAAAACTTGCAGGCGCAGAAAAATCTTCCGAGTCGAGTGCCTTTAGGTGCGGTCCACGGGACATTGGTAAGGGTCTACTGATGGTAGAGTCATGACCTGAGTCGTTGGAGACCTGACTTGCATTCTCGTAATCTGATTCACAATTGAACGAACAATTCTTAGCTCTCGGTTCCATCTTAGTTGCAGTTTTGGAGCTGGTTGACGGACGAAATAATCCTTTATAGTCGCGCCGAATTGGCAGTGGTTTCTCTGATAAACAATCCACACTTCTACTTAAACTTTTACACCTTGCTTCACTTATATTCGATCTATTCGTGGAACCTTTCTTCTCCTTGCTTTGATGATGAGATCCTAGACCGAAAAGCTTTCTGTGCTTCTTACCTTTGTTCGGCGGATCGTGGCTCTTGGGATTTATAGTAAGAGTGTGTCTTTTAAGTGACCATCCCTTCATCATATGACTCATATTTTTCTTACTAACTTCTTCTGCTCTCGTAAGAGTGTAACCAGAAAAGGCTGCACGATATAAATCCGGTGTTGAGCTCGTAGCTTTCAGTGTGCCTCCTTGCTCTAAAAAGTCACCGAAGGACGATGAACGCTCCAAAGTACTACCCTGTTGGTTTCCCATAGTAACCTTGTCTTCTGCTGTCCCCTGACAATAATTAAACTTCAATGGAAAGTGAATAGGTTCGTTCTCTTTGAACAAGTTGTAACAGCTCTGGCTCGCGTTTCCACTTAGAATCACAAGGGTGTTTTCTACTCCGTCGTTGTTGACGTAGGTTACTCCAAGTGAAGGAATATTGGCGAAGCTTTGAGCGGACATGCTCATTCGTTTTGAAATGGAGCGAATATTATTAATTGATGTCCTTTGATACCGTAAATGGGAGCTATCAGTTTTGATAAATGACTTAAAGTCCTTCAAGGATGCACGATTATCGTTCAATTGATAATGGACGAAATCAACCGTTGACGATGACAAAGGAACGACAAGTGACACAGACCTCTTTTTCTCTTTTACCAGACAAGATTCTCTGCGTCTTTTTAAAATTGCAGTCTGAGAATCAAAATCCGAGTTTTCTGTAATATTTGACGAGCTTTCCAAAGCCAAAAAATCTTGCGCTCCACAGAAAGTTCTAGCTTTTTCTCGAAGGTTTCCGCGATCCTGACAGCAAATGGAGTTTCGAGGAAAAATCAAAGACGCTCTGGAGCGTTTGAGTGAATTATGCCTTTTGACATTTCGCGTTCCATCATTTGGGTAGAAGTCATTATCATCGAGGGATTCAATCGAAGATGAGCTGCTAAGCGTAGGATCACATTTTCTCTCGAAGGCACATTCAGTAGGAACACTTGTTGAAGACTTGGCTTTCGTAGAATGAAGAGTCTCAGTTTTCGTCAAATTCCCACGGTTTGTTTTCAGTTCGTTCTTGGAAGTACTTGAGCGTTTAAACAAACTTGTAAGTATATTTAAGCTTTTAGGTCTTGAAAGAGACGTTTGGGTGTTTTTCTTTCGCCACCTACGCTTCAAATTAGGTGAACTTTCGGCAGAGCTTAGCTCTTTAATGACATCATAGCTTACATTGTGGTTCTTTTCCTCTTGAGGAAGACGCGTTTGGAGCTCCGAAATGTTGTTGTGAGAATAATACTTTCTCCATTCGTGGGTACGCTCGTTCAAGTCCCGGCTATCAGAGAGTGTTTTTTTACGCATAGAGTGCAATTTGCTTGTTGACTTAGGCTTATCGCTGCCTTGTTTTTTGTTCTTTTCTGACAGCCGTGTGTGTTTTTGTTCAACGCCATTTTCCCGCCAAAACATTACTTTGTTGTCCTTTGCATCACGAGTAGAAACAGATGGAAGCGACGTCCAATTCTTCCTGTCCTTTCCACTTGACTTACGACTTTCTTTTTGTCCATCTTCGACGTCTTGTATCAAGTCTTTGCTCGTTTTTTGCTTTTTTGGTCTCAGAGAAGCACGTAGAGAGTTTTTGAAACGTTGAAGGCGGTTCTTCCATCTTGGTATGGAAGCATCATTAGAGTCATTAACTTCACTATCTAAAGGCATGTTAGAGCTTGTTGGCTCATACTTTGATAGTTTCCGTCTTCAAGGTTGGCGAACGACTTCACACCAGCCCTAAATTAAATAATAATAAAAATTAAGAAAGTTTCAGAAAAAATGCTTTGTTATCTACATGTGTGGGCTCAGTTGTCATCAGGGTTTGATTTTAAGGTCAAGGATAATTTTATTATCATAAAAAGACCCGCCATTTTGACCCTTTAGATATGATAGAGTAGGTTAAATTTCAACTGATCTCATCGTTTGTTCGCTATAACTGGTAGCTATAATGAGACAAAATCGTGGATTGATTTGCGCAATTTTTAACTGGAATTGAGGGAAGAAAAAAGAGTCGAAAAAGAAATAAGGAATGAAAGGAAAAGAAAGGTAAGAGAATAGACGAGAAGAATAATGGGAAGGGAAGGGGAAGGGAAAGGGAGGGGAAGGGGAAGGGGAAGGGGAAGGGGAAAGGGAAAGGGAAGGGGAAGGGGAAGGGGAAGGGGAAGGGGAAGGGGAAGGGGAAGGGGAAGGGGAAGGGGAAGGGGAAGGGGAAGGGGAAGGGGAAGGGGAGGGGAGGAGAGGAGAGGAGAGATGAAACGTTAGAAACGGGGTAGCCTCTCTGTAGCTAACGAATCCCCTTGGTCCAATATAAACGATTTTTTAAGCCGACTGTCATTATAAATCGACTACTTGGTTCCAACTAGTCTCACAGTGGAGCCCAGCAGTATGTAAAGTATTCACCTAATTATAATATCTTAAAGTCACGAAAGGAAGCCATTTGAAAGTCACGGTCTACCTGATTGGGTGCAACAAAAGTTGCGTCGTGTGACATGGCTTATTGTATGCAAAATCAATTGTCTGCAACTACGTGCAATGTAGAGAATAGAGAAAAGAAATGAAAAATACCAGCTATGAAAAACTGAATCCCGACAGGCAAAGCGCCTCACGTGCCTACAAAATCTCTGAATATACTGAGAACGAAAGAAAGCATAGAAAAAGATAGTTAACTAAATCTCATGAAAGCGCCGGGCTAAACCTTTCTGTTATTCACTACCAAGACCAAGCCTAACGCGAGAACTTGTTTCAGCGAGTTGGATAGTAAGACAACAATGTAGGATCAACATTGCCGGCTTTAATGAACGCAAGTTTGTACTCCAAAGAGATGGAATTTTAAGTCAGTTCTCCAAATTCTAAATGAATTATAACAAACTTGTGCCCTTTTACCAGTTTATAATCAATAAACTTGCTTTGTAGTTTTCTTCAAAGATATATATGCTTTTTCTTTAGATCAAACCACAACTCGCTTCAGTTAACAAAAACGTAGGAAAAACAAAAATATACTTAGAAAGTGTTAGAGCCCGGATCTCCAGCACAATACTCGGCGTACTTATCTTTGTGCCTGTAAAAACTTCAACTTTGAGTCAAAATATTTTTATACTTCTGTTGCTTTGAAAGACAACAATATTGATAAACTGGATCGTGTTGCAATATTCGTAAGGACTTTACATCCTTCCGGCCAACACATTCTCGATCTCACTCAAGAAACTCGATAAATTTTCAAGTAACTTTTGTTTAAAATTCAAAGGGGTTGAGGAGGTTAAAGATAACAGAAAGAAAGTTAATTAGAGTTAAGAGAGTGTAAACGAGAACGAACTTAATATCTCATTTTATATTTACTTTCGCTTGATGTTAGGGATTTTATTCATACAAAAACAACATGGCGACTCAAAAATACAGTGTAACTGATTTGAATATTCACAAGCATGTGCTATTTCGCTTAGCAAAATTAAGGTTAAAGCAGCTATACTTAATCTTACATTAGGAAAGAAAGCTGCACAGTTTATAACATATAACATGGGCAATTTGAAAGTTTGACAAAAACTATATGGCGTTGAACTTTACTAATGCCAAATTTATTGCTTGACCAAGTTCACAAGGTCTATTGAGTTTAGAAGATTCTATTTAGATAGATGGTCTTGTTGAGTTAGTATTTTTTTTCGAAATTGAGGTGGAAAGTAAAACTAAATCAAGACATTACAGCATTTTCTTCGTTCATTTTCTCTATATTCTTTATCGTGCAGCATGGAGAATCTTCTTTATACGAAATGGAGTACATAAAACTTATACGAGAGGCACTTATATACATACACAAACATTCGATATTATCATCCGAATCTACGAACTTTAGTGACTTTTTATTTACCTACGTATAGAAAACATGTCAATGCTTTTAGAAGCGCTTGTCTTTATCAAATGCAAGAAGCGAGGGAACTAAGATTTTATTTTTTAGAAATATTTTAACCTCGATAAAAGGAAGTTAGTAAAGCAATAAACTGAACTGTTTTGTTTGGTATCGTGAGAACCCTAATTCTGTCAACTGTAACAGGTAATATTTCATCTAGAACATTTAGAGGATGAATATTAACATATTTACCGACTTTCAAATTCAAATCCAGTTTGGAATACAGCTGAGGTTTGTCTTTAAGTATTACTTTACTTACCGATTTATCTAGAAGTTTTAACGCTCTAAAGTGCCATCTTCTTCAACCGTTCGCAGTCCCGATTCATGGCAAAGGAATTTATCCCAAGGGTAATGATCGGTGAAGGTCTGGTCACTGGAATTATATAAATCAACAGATCTCTAATCGCTGTCAAATATCGCTGTCAAAACCAAAGAATGAAATGTTCGCACTTTGAAAAGTCACTCAGCAGGGCAGACACCCTCAGGATGCTGCTGGTCTAGACTTTTTTAGTATTTTTAGCGACAGGACAACGTTCGCTGTCAACACTGCGCACTGTAATGTCACGCATACGTGCACACGTTACACAGAGACCATGTCGCGCGACATTGCGCATAAAATATTCACTTAACACTTAGTATGGACTTGACGTAACGTTATAAAAATTTTGAATGGTCACAATTAATATGAACGAAGAATATCTAAACACAAAATACAAAGAAACGATCGAGCTCGTTTTTGAACATTTAACCCATTGTCATTTTTCCATTCTTCGCACGTGTGCTTGAAAAAAGTAATAGCAGTAATATTAAATCATGGAATGTTAAAATTTCTGGAACATTGCCACCATCCCCGTTGGACATCTTTATGAAAATTATTTCCTGTCATAAATATTTAAAATGCCAACTTTACTTTTACATAATAAAAAAAGATCTAGCCTGGAATCTTGCTGGACGAGGCCTCGAGTTTACAGGACACAAAGATATCGATCCAAATGGAGTTGATAAGCTTACCATGATAGATATTCCTATTTTTGGTCTACCCGTGTGGTCAAGCCAGTTAGTTAGACTTTCATATTCGCGTTCCTCAAAGAGAGTCAAGCAGGGAAGAAAGGGAAACGCGATGTCTGGTTTCTATGCCAACAATATAAATAACTGTCATTTAATTGAACACCTCCCTATAGATATCGATAAGCAACATGACTTTTTTTTCATTTTCAACTACCGTTCATGAAAAATCGAATCTGTATAGCTTTCAAGAGGCATCTGGATGAAACAAGGGACAACGATATTTCTATGCTTATATGCAAATCCTCAGGTCCAGCTTTAACGTCGAATTTCACATGTACCGAATGAATTCAAACAATAGGTTTTGCTCATTTTGTATTAAATTTGGCATATCAGTTTGCCTCACTCTCACCGCGCGTTTATGTTTCGCCGACCGGCCCTCTCCAGGATCGCTCAGTCAAGGCACTTGTCTCGTCTCACGACACGTAGCTGTACTTACATGTAACTCTCCTCGACGCTAGAGAGAAAATGGGATGGTATAGTTCACCGTATGAAATTGGACTTATATTCAGGATCTGTTACCTAGGTCAAACTTCAGTCGCATCAATGTGGAGAACCTGGACTTTGTGTCCAATGAACGCGCGCTTCCCGTCCATACAGCGAATCCTTTTCTCGGATTGTTTTAAATTTTTATCGTAATTATAGAATTTATTTCATACATTAGTTATATGGGAAATCATTTACAAATGTCAATGAAACTGTTAGTACCTAAATAAATCAAAATTTCTATAATTTATCTCAAGCTATATTTTTAGAGTTCATCACCTCGCACAAGTCTTTCAGGCAAGTCGCTTGGTTCCTCACCAAGCCCACTGGGTTGCATAAGTTTACCAACGAAAAGAATAGACCCAGAAAAATGGTGACGAATGAAGAATATAAATGGGTGATCTGCATGGAAACCTTTATTGAAATCTAAGGATCTTTTCATCATGGTGACTCCTGTAGCTGCTGCGGCTTCTGTTCCTCTCTCATTTACATCCACATGGGCTTTGTGAATTACATTTGAGACAAATAGTCCATCACTATCAGTAATTCCACTCAAATCAGCTTTACTAGCATCAAAAACATCATTAATCCCAAGTTTTGGTAACACATTTTTAAGGTCAACTCGTTGATTCAACTTGAATCTGGGGAGTGACACAGAGACAGTTGTGTTTACCATAAGCGCCATCCATCTGTCTAAGTTCTCTTGGCTCAAAGACTTCTCTAGTCTTGATATTCCATCCAGCTCCTCTGGAAGTACAAGAACCATTGAAAGCTTATCTCCGCTGTATGGCAGCTCCAATACATGGCAATGATGTTCCTGATCAAAGTAATACTTATGCATCGATTTCTTGGTCATCATGTTGACTTCTATTTTATGTTCTCGGTTCCCTGTAGCATAAAACGGTGAGTGGAAGGTTTTTTCTTTATCGAATTCGTTCTTCCAAGCCCCACTGAAGTAGATAGCGTTAATCAATGCCAACTTTGTAGCAGAATTCAAGACGCCATGTGGAAGAAAGTCTTGGATTTTTCCATTTGTTTGTTGGTGGACCCAGTCGTTCACATCTTTTCTCACCTCATCAGAACCCTTGACAAAATCTACTAGTGTTATCTCAGACTCGTAGAATTCTTTAATAGCACTAGAAAACTCGTACAAGGGCTGTAAACTGTCATGTCCCCATATTCGATTGGCCAGTTTAAGCTCAAAGACCTCGTCTTCTGAATTATGTATCGCTTCGTGTAAAGTTTTGAAAGCGGTATGGATTTCTTCCCCATCGTATTCATTCCAACCAAAAGTATCCGAGATTTGAGTAGCTGTGTTTCTTCTAGCGCCAAGATACACCATTGCAAGGGCTATTGAAATACTAGTGGGAGAGAAAAACACATTCTCGTTCTTGGACTCTTCGTTTTGTCCGCCGAGGAAGTCCAAGAGTTTGAAAGCGAATTCATTATTTGAGTGAACCAATTCCTTGATAATTTCAGATCCAGGGCCATGTTTTTCCCCCTCGCAGAGGAAAGACTTTGATAGTATTAAAATAAATGCGATATTTAAGGTTATAAACAGCTTCATCTTCATGGTTGGTACAAAGAACTGCACTGATTGCAAAATTAGACAGGCGTTCCTGGAAATTCCTTTTCATTGGTGTATTTTCAATGACGTAACTTTTTGGTAATAATAATTCATAATAATAATATATATATAATATATATATTAATAATAATATGTTTTGGAAACATAAGGAAAGCTGAGCAAATAGGAGACAGAAATCAAAGTTAAAGTTACGCGGACAAAGCGCATTGGTAGCATTGATAGCTTTTTATTAAATTTTATTAAGCTTTTTAAATCTGTGTGTTAAAGAGAATAACTGCACAGAACCAATAGAGGGGACTTACTATGACAGGACTACACGTATTCAAAAAGATATATGAATCAATATTTGGCTTTATAGATATAATGACCGAGTTCTTGAATGGTGGGTGTCCTGTGGTATGTATCCTGATTGGTCACTTTAATGTTGCTAATAATAGATATCGAAAGAGCGTTGTATTTATTTCACAATCAAACAAACAGCAAAAGAACTAGTTGAAACCTCGATTTTTTCTTGTTCTTGCGACTAACATGAGTGCAGTAGCTACAGCGGTGAATCAATTCGCTGCGGACCTTCACACAGTATTAAAAAGCCAGGAAAACTTCCTTGGAGATAACTTATTCTACTCCCCGACTAGCCTGAGTATTGCTTTGGGGATGGTGTACAATGGTGCCCGAGAAATTACTGCAGAACAAATAGCCCAGGGTTTTCACTGGAAAAACATGAAAATTGAAAAACTAAACGAGTCAATGAAATCGTTTAGCGAGGCCCTAACATCTGCAAACACCGCCAGCAATAAGCTAAACACAGCCAATCGACTCTTCTTGCAACAAGACTTTCAAGTGATTCAAGAGTTCACAGATTGTTGCAAGAACTTCTACGACGCCGAGACTGCGTTGGTCGACTACAAAAAGGATTTCGAAGGCGCCCGGAAGATGATTAACACTTGGGTTGAAGAGAAAACGAAGGAAAAGATAAAGGATTTGCTTCCGTCGGGCAGCTTAAACACACTCACCAGAGCCACTTTAGTCAATGCCATCTACTTCAAGGGGACTTGGGAGAAGCAATTCGACAAGGCACACACATTTGACTCTACTTTCTTCACCAGCCAGAATAAAGAAATGAAAACCAAAATGATGTTTCAGAAGTCAAAGTTTAAATTTGGTGAAGATAAAAACCTTGAATGTCAGCTGTTAGAAATGCCGTATACTGGGGGAGATTTGTCCATGGTTATTCTATTACCCAATGAAATTGAAGGTCTCTCCAAGCTAGAAGAGAAGCTGACATACGATGCCCTTCAAGGTGCCCTCACGTCAATCACAAAGGCACGCCCCTTTAAAGTTGAAGTCTCCATCCCAAAGTTCTCAATGATGAGGCAGTTCAAGTTGAAGGACATTCTTCAGCTGATGGGCATGAGTGATATGTTTGACGAAGTGAAATCCAACTTCACAGGAATAGCCAAAGGTCCTGAGAAACTTTACGTTTCTCAGGTATACCACAAGGCATTTGTTGATGTAAATGAAGAAGGAACAGAAGCTGCAGCTGCGACAGCTGCTGTGATGAATACAAGGATGATGGTGCAACCTCTACCATCATTTACTGCTGACCACCCATTCTTGTTTTTGATTCGACACTGCAAATCTGATGCTATCCTCTTCCTGGGCAGAGTTGTTAAACCGGAATCCACAGAATAGATGTTGAGATTATTAGAAATTAATATAACAGTAATGATGAAAAGGTAAATTATACACCGTGAAAAGATGAAAAAACTTACTGACGTTTCGGACGCTAGTCCTTCGTCGGAGTAAAAGAGGAAATTAATATAAAAAATTAATATAAACATGTGTTTAATCTTTCAAATGGAATAAAATAGCATTGTAAAACAGGTGTTATCTGTGGTTACACTACTGTCTTGATAGATGGACAGGTTCTCAAGGAACAGACCCTTTAAGTTTGGCCGTAGTGTTTTACCCATTTCAGACCATGTGTCATTCCCTAGAGTATAATTTCTTTGTTTAATGGTTGCTCATGTGAAGACTGTCACATGAATATGGATACAACTCAAACAAAATTTGATTTTAATAATAATTGTATTGTGTAGGGAATGACACATGGCCTGAAATGGAAAAACCTTATGCCCTAGGTAAACCAATCCAAACTGAGGTCAAAATTCTAGTTACTATAATACAGAGACTCAGAAATGCAATATAAAGACTTTATTCATTGAAATGATACTCATTGATTTCTTAGAAATTAGTGTATACTTTACCAAGGATCAATAAATCAGGTAAAAATGTATTCGTTTATGAAAGTTGGTTAGTTAACTAGTAAAGAAAATGCAAGCAAATATAACCACTAAGTCAACACATCTATCCTTTTTTCTCTTCTTTTTTCAATGGGCCCTTCTCAAAATTGTCTTGGATCATAGTTAATATTTACTATACTTGGCTGAAAGGCTGACATCGAAATGCAAAAGAAATGCTTCAAATTCCAATGAGATAAAGTGATTTCCTGTATTTCCATATTAACCTTATGCCTTCAAGACAATTTTCTATGTAAGAGGGAAATGTTCCAGAAAACAACCATACCTCCAAAAGAGAGTAGGGTGGGATTTTATTTGAAGTACTGCTCAAGTTGATAGGTAAGGATATTTTCTGTATCATTCCAGACAGCATCAACTGTGTTATCTGAACATTGCAGTAAAAAAGGCAGGAATTTGCAAAGTTTTTAAAAAGATTTATGTCCTAAAAAAGGTCAGAAATATCTAGCAAACTAATCAAGAGATTCCATGCTCCATACTCATAATGGCTGACAAGTGCATGAAAACAAGGTCACTCGGTCATTAGTACACAATAAAAGATGAAAAAGCACATGAAATGCATTTATAGAAGAAAAGTATATAGAAATTGACCTTTGACCTGAATTCACGCTATCCACTTTAATTTGAATGAGAACTCAGCCTTGCTAGATAACTGTGTGACCTCGTTTTCATGTGCTCATCAGCCATTATGAGAACGGTGAATGCTGTAGTAAACCTTACATGGCCCTGTTCTGAGTTCTAGAAATTAAGGAGGCTGGTAACAATGAGATACACAAAAGTAATGATTACTTGTAAAAATATTTTTAAAAGCAGCTTTAAAACAAATCATTAAATATGAAGGCAGATTATTTCTATGAAGCCTCACTTTTACCAATCACTTCTAAACACTCAAAGGAAGACTATACTTCTATTCTAAGGAAGGTTGGTGAATGTTTTGTTGCATGTTGAATACCGAACCCAAAATGCATCGTGGGCAATGTGAATGCAATCATTGTAAGGTCACAACAACAACAAATTTTTCCCAAACTTAGTTAGACATTATTTCAGTATATTTTCTCCGCTGTGCTGACATTATTTATATATCAATACGATACACTTCAAGCTTAGTAAATACCATATGACAAAAGTACCTTTACCACACTTTTTTTTAGAAATAGCTGTATTCCATAAACTACCTATGAGTTCCACCATTTACATGGTAAACCATGCAATGCTCCTTATGATAATTTAGCAAAAAGTGAAAAAGTTTTTCTAAGATTTGAAGTACAAATATATGCTTAATAATTTATTATTGCTAATGAATTAATAATATTGACAAGTTGTTAATAAATGCTTCTGTTTTCTGCTTGCCGCCACGCTGGAAAATAAATATCTACGCCTTATTCTTGTTGATATCTGTCATATTGCATAGTTCCATCATTAAGGTATATATTAAACATCTCGACATTATGAACAACAAAAAAAGTCGTTCTCATAATCTATCTTTGCAAGTATAATTTACAGCCAAAGTAAAGAAAATAATCCCAGAGTCGACATCGGTCTATATTGTGTCAGCTGTGAATTAGTAAGGTGTTTGGAGGTTGTTGTTAGGGTGTCAGTAGGTAATGAATGCATTACTGGCTAATTTACTATTGCCAACTTAAAAAATCACAGGCACCCCATAAAGTCAAGTTTTCTGACCAACATTCAACTTGATTCTAAACATCAGGTTCTTGCAACATCACCAAGATAGAGCAGTTTTGGTTTAACTGTGAAAACCTCAAGGCACCAACATGGTCCTGACAGGGCAAGGTATATGCCAGACCAATCCCTTTGAACGAGAATTTACTCTCCATCCAATCAAATGCCCAAAACAGGGCACAAACTTTGTGCATTTCCAGACCAATCACATTGTGCGAGAGAACTCAGCCAATTAAAAGTTCTAGGAAACATTGTGGTTACGGCACAGCACACATATTGCACTGAGCTTTTCACAGTCATGCGAAAACTACTCTAACTACCAACACAAATGCAAATTCCACTTTTTTCCTTGAATATCTAAATGAATATGATATAACTCATCTGACAGTACTGACAATTGATGGAAGCACCTTTTGATCCATTTGAATGACTTGATGCAGAAAGACTTTTACTTTATTATTTGCCAGCTAATAGCTCGACTGAGGTTTCTTGCTCTTTGGTTGCATCAGAATCATTTTCATATATGACTGCCAAATTATTTTCAAGCCTTCAGCAACACCTTGCACATTGCAAAATCTTCCATTTTACAATAGCAATTATTGTCCTTTTTCGATAGTAATTGTCTTTTTTCCATAGTGATAACCATTAAACTCAACCAATATTATTTCATATTTTCCAGGATGTTACAAGAATACCATTGTTTTTTCATATATTAATAGGCATTAATTTACTGCTGTGTGTTGGTATGACAACCAAACCCTTTCAGTCAATAAAGATATGTAAAGGTCAAGATTATCATACAGTTTAAGTATGAGAGTGCTTGATTATTCCAAAACGACAGACCAACCGACATGCCCAGATAAAAGAGGATGAGACGCTACTGGTCTTTTCATAAAACTGATGTTAAGGTGTGGTCCAGTATCTGTGAAGAAATTCTGGTGGCACAACTGATGCAGCCAATCAGATTATCGCAATTACCAGAGAGTAGTGAAGAAAAATTGCATTGTCAATCAATTCCTTTAAGGAATTATTAGAAACAGTACGAACAATACTTGACGACATACATCCAAGATAGCATGATAGCAGTTCATCATGATCAGCATCATCATCATCAGTGGCACAGAAATGAGTAAATGTCCAAATGTAGGAGGAACAGGCCCATACTTCGTCTCATCTCATATTTATCTATTTGTCCTTCGTGTTTCATCATGTTTCATCTTTGAATTCTTCCCATTTCAAATCAGGTACAATTCCTTTTAGAGAAGTTCGTATGAATTTTTCCATTTTTCTTCGTGCCATTTGTTCTTCTGCCAGACTTTCTCTTAGAGACATTGTTTCCTGTTGAATCATAAAAAAAAAAAAACTTTATTGGTTTTGTCTTTAAATATAATGACTATTAATCTTGTGTTCTGATTGGTTGGGAGTGCATGATTAATGAGAGCACACAGCACTCCAGCGCACTTTCAGTTGCATATTAATCCTATCCAAAATAACAGTGTTATTGTAATTTGTATTTTATAAAAAAAATAAAATATGTGCTTGCTGTGCTGTATGGAGCCATAAAGCACTTGGGGATTGACAGAAAACTTGAGAAGAACTCCACTATGCCTGGTGCTTCTCCTAACACTTCTCCCATATCCTGCCATGCTTTATAACAGCACATGGCATGTGTGCGAGTTTTCTTTTTCTTCAATTATCTTCATCGCCATCTGTCATCATTATCATTATCACTACTATTATGAGAAGAAACTGAACTAACTTGATCCAGCTCCCTATCATGATGAAGAATTTTTACAAAATCAAGGCTAACCCTAAAGGCGCTGACACACGCTGCAACATTACATGCAACATTGCAAGCAACTGTTGCAGCGTGTGTCTACCCCAAACTTGTTGGATGCAATCTTGCATGCAAAGAATCTTAAGTCATGTTCTTCTCTTGCTACATTTGCCAAAAACAAATTTTATCATGTGAACATGGCTGCAACATTGCGTGCATCATTTTGAAATTTCCAGCCAATCAGCTTGCACCAAATTTATTACTGCTGACCAAATATCTTAACACAGCAGGATGACACAAGGGATGTTGCATGATTTTGTTGCAATGTGTGTCACACAGGTTCAAATTTGTTGCTTGAAATGTTGTGTACAATGTTGCAACATGTGTCAGCACCTTCAGCAGAAGAGAGTTTGAAACTAGAAAACTGATAGAGAGGCTATGAGAACAGCAGTCTTCGTTACGTCAGAATCATGTGATAACAAGGAGCGATAATCAACCAATCGGAATCAAATCTCTTAATATGGTCATCGCCAAATCAAGAAGTCTACCATCATTAAATCCCAATGAATAATTAATTATCAACACCAAAGTATTTTCACAGCATTTCCGGCAAGGAAATGTAACAGATACTTACATATTGTAAATGTTCTACTTTCTTTTTTAAGCAATTATAATCACCGGGCCCCTCCCTAGAAGCAAAGTAAACAAAACAGTCAACTTTTTGCACATTGTCGATAATTAATAATTTTAAACATTTAGATTTAATGATGTTTAATTTGGAGGAAAATTTTAGCTTTAGGTACCCTGCGAGCAGAGGTTTTTTTTCTGACCCTCCATGGGCTGGCTGGTTGGTGAGAAACCAGCCAGCCCAGGGACGGTCAGAAAAAACTTCTGCTCGCAGGGTAGCTTTAGTTTTTAGGATTTTTAGAATAGAAATCGATTGTAAACTTCTCAGAGCCCCACATTGCAAACAAATGGTTTTATGTGAAATAATATGTGAATCAAGGAATCTTATTTTGTCTGATGCATGATCATGTCTGATGCCTTGCATTCAAGTGCTTGACAATAAATTTATATGATAAACAATGATTTTTATTCTCATGAGAATCAACATGCCTGCTGTGTGATAAATGCCAAAGTTTGTTGTGACATGTGAAGAAGCATATAATCCCTGTGAAAGATACTCAACACGTTCACAATTCTATTTTTAAAGCTAAAATTATTTATATTATATCAATTTTTCAATCTGTTATCACATTGCCTTTTGTAATAATGAGGTCTATGTTAAATGACTTTTAATTGAGGTGAGGTGATTTATGACAGTATTGAACTGATCGTGTAATTTACATTTTTATGAAACCTGATTTACTTTTTTTAATAGATGCCAACTGTGCATTCAATCCCCTTTACCTCCCCTGAAAACACAACCCCCCCCCCCCCCTCTGGCTGGGATTGCACATATATTTTTCTGGAAGTTTATTATTATCTTCTGGAAATTAACCAAGAGTTTAAATGCTTAGGTATTTATTATATCAAATTTCAATGGTCTTTAATCTTGAAATTTATTGAATACAAGAAAACCATTTTATTGAAGACTGGAATATCTGTGCTGATCTGAGTCAGTTGAAACAACATCTTGAGTACCTTATCTAAGTCAAGGCACAGCTTTTTCGAAGATCAAACTTTGAAACAACCTTAAATTTTATGATATTTCTTAGGTATTCATGTCTCTAGATTACTTCATCTTTAAAAATTCAAATTTTGACAATAATTATATATAGTACGCCTGTAGTTTCAATTGTTTTTAGAAATATGAGATAAATAAACATAAATGAACAATAAATGGAATTAAAATGAACTTAAAACAGAGAAATTCAAATACATCTCTTTCCATTATTCATTTCAAATATTCTTGAATTTTCTCTTCCCATTATTCATTCCAATTTATTCTTCCCATCCACTTTTCACCTATCTTAATCATTTCATTATCATCTCAATACTCTTTCCATTATTCATTTCAAATATTCTTGAATTTTCTCTTCCCATTATCCATTCCAATTTATTCTTCCCATCCACTTTTCACCTATCTTAATCATTTCATTATCATCTCAATACTAATATACTTACTAATGGAGGGGATAAAAAAATGTACATGGGGGAGGGGTGGGTGGATAAAAGAAATAGAATTCCAATATTGTTTCTCTTCCTCTCAATTTTAATTTCACCCCCACTCCCCCCCCCCCCCCCCCCTCTAAAAAAGGATACCAAACCTCAAGTACTGATAGATTACGATTTATCTGAATACAAGTTATAGTACACAGCTCACACAGCAATAGGACTATGGAGATTTTTTGTAAATAGTAAATGCAAGCTATCCAATAGACCTTTTTCAAGCTCTAAATTACCACTGTGTTCCTTGATTACAGACTCATTTACTCAGGGTTAGCGTCGTATCGGTGTCTAAATATTCACAAATACCAACGGTAAAGTAAAGAATGCACAACTTCAAAAATATAAACACTTTGAAAACTCAACGGACCTTGACTGGAACATGTGAATGTTCTGCACAAAATCGAGGCTAACCCTAAGCAAGAGAGAACTCGAAACTGGAGTATTAATCTATACCTTGATCTTCTGGACTTTGATCTTAATTTACTGCCAATTGAACCATCAGATTCAGGTCTTTTTTTAGTCTGTTCAGGAATAGTGGTAGAATCGCCTCTGATAGTATGTATGACATCATGCAATCAAATGTAAAATAAAAGGATGAATGATGAATAAATGAATGGGCAAAAAATAAAAAGGATGACACCAATGAAGTTCAGATTTTAAAGGGTTTTATTTACTACCAGTAATTATCCCCTTAGTATCCCATGATGCACTGCTAACTAGAATACACCCAAACCTACCTATTCTGTTTCTTTTTTGATTTTCTTTTCCAGTCACTTCTTAAGCTTGATGTTGACATTGCTCTGGGTGCATGTGCAGGGATCTCTGGTGCTATTGGACTTGCTGTGGAGAGGAAAACAGACAAAATATAATAAACATTCTAAACAATTTACCTTTGGTGTATTGTTTTCCCATTGCAGACCATGTCATTCCCTTGAGTATCTTTTCTTAGTTTAAAGGTTGTGCATGAGAAGACACAGAAATATGAAAATATCTCAAACAAAGAATCTCATTCTCAAGAGAATGACACATGGTCTAAAATGCATAAGATATTATGTCCAAGGTTAGGGCATGGTTAGTTGACATCTTACGAAGTAAATGGTTGAGTAGAAGTGAACACAAAGATACTGCCAAGTGACCACGGTTTATAATCACTTTGTTTGTAACCAACAAAATAAAAAAACCAATAATCTTCCTTTCTTAAAGCCATGAAGAGTGGATCAAATAGATTTTTGCTTGCATAAAGCAGTTAACGAATAGACTAATACTTTTTCTTAGAGTGATTTTACTTGGTCCATGAAACGAAGTCGTATAATCAGTGACTAACAGACTAAGACAAAAGAAAACAATGGAATTATCATCTACTACTATGTTAATACATTGAGTATTCTTTCACCGGCCAAGTAAAACTTCAAAAACGCTACCCGATGAATCGGAATAAAAGTAAATTATATAGAAGAGATGACAAATGACAACAAAAATGCAACAAATTATTTTTAATTAATTGTTCTACAAAATAGTAATAAAAATATGCAACGAAAAAAAAGATAAAAAAATATGCTTTAGATATGAGAAACTTGGTCCTGAAGGACATATATACACAAAATACCATAAGAGTAATAACTTCTAAATTAATCGTTATAATTCTTAAATTATCACTAATCAATAATGTTATTTATCTAAGAAAGTTCATACTACTAAAGGGAAAAAATATTGATTATTTGAGCAATTTTTCTGAATTGTAATTTACACAGATTGAAATCTACTTACAAATAATACAATTTTATTAAGATATTAGTTTAGCAATAATTTCTAATTTTAACCTACTACATCTATGGTGTGCAAAAACTATATCAATGAAAGAATACTATCATTGATAATATAATAGACACTATCTTGTACTACAGCGGTACCTCTATTAGGTGGACAATTTCAAGACTTTGCCCGGGGTCTGCTTGAATAAATGGTGTCTGCATAATACAGGTTTATTTTACTGTAATTACAGTGGTACCAGTATTAGGCAGACACTTTTGAGACTTTGCCAGTTGTGTCTGCTTAATTAAAGGTATCCGCTGAGTAGAGGTAAGCTTTACAGTAAATAGAGTGATACCGGACTATAAAGTGGACACCTTTAGGAGCTTGCCTGTTGTTTAAGAATAAACAGTGGAAGGAAACTTTGGCAGATCTATTAATGCCATTTATTTTACAACCACCACTCCCCATACATGGCACTTCGGTGAGGTTCCCACCACATGCAATACCACTACATTCTATATTTACAACATACAACGCTCAACTCGCATGTTGCTTTTTACAGAGGGAGGAAACTGGAGATCCCAGGGAAAACTCTAGTGGCAAAGGAGAGAACAACTCAACAAACAAACTCAACTCACATGTGATCCAGTCTGAGCCAGACTGGGGGTGGCTGTTACCTTTGGGCCTTTGAATCTTTTTCCTTATTCTTTATTCTAATTATTTTTCAACTCTACAGGGGAATGACTAGCCAAGCAAGCCATTCCTCCTGGTTGATCTGCCCTTAGGAAAAGGAGCTGTCCATTCAATGAAGGTTGTCAAAATATGCGGTCTGCTTAATAGAGGTAGAATTGTACATAAAATAAGATAGCATTGTTTCACAATGTAGTATTTGCACTCTAATGTTAAGATAATGTATCGGCTTGTTTTCCAACACTATAAATTATTTAGACACATTAAGTTTAGAATCCTAGTCTAATCAATAGGAGAAGAGTCGGCTCTTGCCAGCAAAACCAGGGCAACAACCACGAGCAAGAATCATTGCACCTCGAGGGCGGTTCTGATTCAGCAGGGCTTGTTCTTCATCGGAGGAATCGTCTCTAGAGAGGCCGTCTAATTCATTTCCACTCTCATGGATAACATCCTCAGCTTTTGTACCATAAAATGAAGGTATAACAAATACAAGTCTTAGAATGATATGCAACATAAGTACTTCTCTCTAGCTCTATGTCTCTTAACAAGGGCTAGGGTAGTGGGGGTCGAATCCACTTACCACCCTACCCCCCTCAAAATACTTACAAATAAATAAAATCATAAAAATCATGAAGAGAAGAAAAGTAGGAAGGAAATTTAGTGTGCATTAACGATTATGCATTAGATCTTTCTTTGGTTTTCGTTACTTTTTTATCAAGCTTTTCAAGCAAAACCTTTCTCACATGCTTCGTTAGAAAATAGCCACAAATGGAATGCATGTTAATACAAGTATGTCTATTAGAACTTGAATAATAAACTGTTGCAATTATGGGTGTTGCTCATTTGAGAGATTAGTATTTTTATCTTTGTTGACATTTATCTACAGTCCATTTTTTGACCTATTTTCAAGCTTTACTGAATGGAGCTATGAACCTCTTGCAGCATATTCCCAATGCAGCTTGATAGAGCCCTTGTATTTGATGTCAAAGCAGCTCAATTTGGAGGGCAAAACAGAAGAATTTCAATCTCAGAAATTCTTTATGAACTTTATCTCTCATATTGCCTAATGAGAGCAGAGAGAGAAAAGAAAGTGTGGAGTATATGATGTAATAATGCAAATAGCCTATTCATTGCCCTGCAATTAGGAACAAGCTGCTCTGAGGTTCTATTAACACCAAACATTACTGTCTTTAACTTTAATTTGATTTGTTATTAGCATTTTTATTATATATTCATATTATACATGAAACAGTATTATACCATGGTATTTCAGCCAAGCGTCCTTAATTATTCTTTAATCCTTATTACAGTCATTCTCAATAGCATGAGCAGAATCATATCATTTACTGTAGTGACAAAATAGGATTTTGATGGACTTCAATCAAAGTGTTTCCATGACAATGTTGGGAAACACTAAGTCTTCATGGAATGTTACTAAAATAATTTACTTTGTCGTGATGACAATTTTATGCATGCTATTGAGAGTGACATTAAGAAAGACAGAGTAGAGAGGTCGGCATACCTGATACCTTAACTTTCCTTGGCATGCATATATGCGTAACACTCGTGCATTATTAGCAATCATGTACTAGACGTAGTATGACATACATTCTAAGACTAGTTATCGTTATACCTTCAAGCATACTGGCGTGATGACAAACAGAGCTTTAACTTAAGAATTAACTTAAAGATTGATATAGCATGGAAGAATGGAAGAACAGGGAGCATAAACATAGATATGGATAGCATCACTAGGCAAAAAGGCTGTGGCATTACAGTGTGGCGAATTTCTGGTCATCATAGTTGCTAATCGTTAGTTTCTTGGTGATGATCCTTTTGTGAGGGTGGAGGGGACAGAGGAATAATTTTTTGAGGTAGGCAGAAAGTGACTCCTTCTCACGAAGGTCATTACTTTTATTTCATTCTAAATACAGCTGAAAAACCCCAGTTTGAACAAAGAGAGCAGGCACAAGCACAAGTGCTGCCCTCTCTAAGCCCCTGTATTCCTGTATTCTCACTCATTAGGAGGTCAGAATACAATGCTGTGAATACTTTTCCAGAGAGCCAACACCATTTTTGCCTTAGAGACCTGGTCTTTACTTCAATAACTTAGTTGGGTTAAAAAACAAAACAATCAAGTCTACCATAAGTTACTCTCTGTGCTTGAGTAAGTTGTTATATGTTCATACTTTCATCACTAGTGAAGACCAGGCCTACACAATGCTATCTATCATGGATATCATTGAAATCATATCAACAAGGGAACCAACCTATGTAATGTCTGTCTTTAGTCCATCGGTTCTACTTGAGTGTTAAGTGCTAGACAAAATTAAAAGCATAGGTATCTCAATCCTCCATGGTTCAGATGACGGCAGTCATAATTTAACCATCATGCTTTGCAATTATATTATAAGCCACCTTAATTCATGACTAAAAGAATGCCATTTATTATCCTGGTCTTATTTATAAGACAAAGACGAATGCTTTTTGACTACTAACATTAGATAAATATTTACTAAGATTTCAGAAAATACCAATACCACCCCCTGTAGGGGGAATGGAATGGAAGGAATGTTGCTGTAACATATCGAGTGATGCTCTCTTTCCATGCAAGAGGTATAGGTATTTTCTGTGACTGTGAGTATGTTTCACAAGTTTAATTTATTTAAAGATGATTCAAACTAATCACTTATTACAGTTTTGTGCTTATCTTATGAAGTGGTGACAAACAACTCTCCCCTCCCACAATTTCTTTTGATTGTCTAAATACTGTAGGATGTTATAATTAAAAATATTTAAATTTAACGACATCTCCAATGCTTAGTATTGACATTTCTAGGAATATTTAGCAATCAACAAGCCAGCAGGTGCTTTTAGCAACATCATTAATCTTCATGCTTATCTGTAATCTCAAAAAATAATCTTACCAATTTTTCAAAATTATTGAATAAATGATAAAAGATAAGCCAAGGAAAATGGTGTACTTATAGACGGCCACTTGCTACTCTAGAATAGTGTTTTATTTAAGATTTTAAATTTTGGACCGATAGATAAAAACTACAGAAATGATTTGAAATTTAAAGTCAGCAAACTGAATAGTGAAGCTCACAGAAGTTCACAATTGGAAGATTATGATGGCATATTTATACTTTTAGTGCTTTAATACTTTATAACACACAAAGCCTAAACTACAAATGCACAAAATCCAACAGAAGACAGTTGTTATAGAGGGAGGAAATGTTAAGATGAAGATTGCAGAATAGCACACTTACAGCTAGTTATGTTACTAACTAAAGATGATGCTTATAGTGTGCTGTTAAAATACCAATGACTATTAGATGACGGCAATGACTGACAGCTTCACTATAGTAGCATTAATAATACTTGATTGTATATGTCACTGATAATTATTATCGTAAGACCATCATCATCATCATCCTCATCATTATCACAATTAATCATTATCATCAACATAATCATCATTTAATCATAACCTTCATAGATACAAACATTGCCATGGTTGCCTCCATGACAACAATTTCCATGACAACCATGACTATGACCATCACCATGGTAAACAATCACAGTCCTAAAACAAGGAACAAACTTGCCAGAGAAGGGAAATGACAAGGGGCTAGCAACAATACATGCCCAAAGCCAACCGATAAAGAATAACAGAGCAGATTTTGACTGTGAATTATTTATAGTGTGGTAAATGTAGCTTCACAGAATGAAGACATCAGTAGAACTGATTAAAATATACTATAAGTGTTTTCACAGCCATGAAATCTCCTCTCCTAAAACATGGAAACCAATTTAATGATAATTGGCTGATACATGTTGGAATGACTAAGTTACTTTAACAACCTAATTATTTCAACTCACAATTTAAGGTCTGCCTGGCCCGTGCACTTGTACAGTATGCTTCAATCACTCGAAGGATTAGCATATCTTCTTCTAAGACATGACTTCCACCTAAAGGACAATAATAGCAGAATGTAAAAATAAGCAGAAATGCAATGCTTGACAACCCTGGGCTTGCAAATTTGAATCTTGAATGAAATGCATATGCGAGTTATTTGTTTGTCTCTTTCTTTCTTTTTCTCAGGACTATTATCTTAAGCCCTAAATCTAATTGTTAATGCTATCTATGTTACAACAGAGCATTATTACCTGATACAGATGTTAAGTTACTATGTCTGTCCTCATCTGTTGCTTCACTTTTAGTTCGACCTGCGTGCAGAACGTTTCGTAATCGTTAATGAAATATTAAATAATACCTAAATCTCCCAAATGATGGAAAAAACTGATTGATCAATTTTGTAAGAGGCTGCCCTTCACCTTAAAATGCTTAATGCAAAGATAAAATTAAAATCATTAGTTTGTGGTATTTTTTGTTCAAAATTGTTTTAGTTCATTAGGTTAAATCTCTACCTTCCATCTTTTCGACAACCATTTAACTATAAACTCTGTGTAATAACTTATTAGATAAACTGGTGTTAAATACTAAAGAAGTTCCAGAAAATATCCAATCCATGCCCCCTTCCCTTCCCTCTGCGGGAGAGAGGGAGTCAATAGCCTGCAGCGAGAGTAAGGAACCCCTATCCTGTTTGGGGCGGGGCTAGGTAGGGGGTCTCGTCAGTCCCTCTAAAGGAAAGGTAGGAATATTTTCTAGATCTACAAAACTGATTATTTTTATAGAGGGAACATTAATTTGTGTAGAAGTACAGAGTATGTTGGTATGTTTTTTTTATGTACGCATTCAAAATTCAGATAACAATAATGAACAAGCTGAGAATGTTGTCATGGCAGCAGGCCCAGAAGCTTTCTACAGCGTGTTTATCTTATTTAACACTGCCCTTGCTTATTAGACATTAATAGCATATTATTAGTAATAAATAAATAATATTAATAAGTTAAGGCAAAAGCTTTGACTATGTATTCAGTTGGACACAATTAAGTCTTACTTTTTCAGAATAAATGAACAAAGTGAGGGAAAAGAACAAAACAAACAAAAAACATATAAATAGACAACCAACTAAAAGATCCACATGAATATGAAAAAAAAAGGGACCGATTGAGGTCCTGTCCAAAGATAACCAGATATTGTTGAAAACAGAATCTATTCCCTAATTGGTAAAAATATCCACAAATATCAGTTGAATAGGCAACTTGAAAATAGAACTTTTCAAAGTCGTATGTGTGTGGGTGTGGATGGTTGAAAATGATTCAAAATGTTCTTTGTGAAGGAGAATTGTTTTGAAAATGGAATAAGAAAATTCTGTTTACAAAAATATCCAAATACACGAGGACGGGTCTTAACACATAATATACATAAAAAGAAAAGCTAAAAAAGAGAGGAAAAAACCCTGTTGAATAGTTGAAAGAAAAGAAAGGAAGTTTAAGAAGAAAAGGTGATTAAAATTAATGGGGGAAATGTTGAAGTCAAAAAAGAACATTTATTAATAGGCAAAGGAAATTTATAATGTTCAAAAAAAATGAAATTTGTAATACTAATAATTGATTAATATTAACTGGTTTAAATGTCTCAACTTGGTAAATCAAAACTTTCAAGAATTTTAAGAGCTTGAAAATAAAGTTATTGAGTAGACTGGAAAAAGAGAGATTTACTTACATGTACAGTGAGTAGTACAAGTTTTGAAAGTAGAAATTGGATTTACCGTTAGACAACCTACAAGGAAAAGTTAGCAACTTACAGTTTATAATTTTTATAATTTTTATTTAAGCACTGATATATTGCCGATGATGAAAAGAAGTATACTTTAATTTTTAAAAATTTGTTTAATAATTTAAAATTTTTTTTCCAGGTCAAATTGATTGATGTAATGGGTAGTTATTTTATTATCACTCATTATTATTAACATAATATTAATTAATATTGATTATTATATATGAATTAAATATTGATTAATAGACTTTTAACCCTGGAGACAATTTTTATTTTACGATTATATAATTAAGAGTATATAGTTATCTAGTTTTTTATTTTACATGTAATAATATTTTATGATTATGAAATTTAATTTTTTGAAGTGATATACTTTTATTATTTAACTGAATAAAAAATGTAACATACAAAAATATACTATAGAAAATTAATCTTAATTAATCATAATCATTGCCCTTGACATAAAGATATTTAGATTTCTCTAATATAAATAAATTAATCAAGTTAAATGCAATTGCACTTAAGCTAATAACATGATTTATTATTCATCTATATGTAAAGTGTAAGAGATTATAAATTAATACTTTGAAAGAAGACCAGGCTAAGGAAGCCCTAAGGAAGCGTCTTATGGGACATCATTGTTAGTACAGTGTAAAAAGAGGTATTTGATGTAAGATTATTTTTGTATACAGAAGTATTAAAAATCACAGCCTGTATGTACAAATCAATGTTTTGACAAAAGAGCAAGCTTCTCGCAGCAGATGTTAGGTGTAACTTTAGAGAACATTTTCACAATATCTAGGTTATGAGATGAATACTGTTAGCTATGTTGGGTGATTGCTCACCGTGTGATAAAGGTAAACACTGTAAGATGGTGAAATCTGGAGACAAAAGAAAAACAAAGTGATGTTCCACTTTGGTCAAATTAAATTATGGAAACTTATCAAACACGTATCAAAACAAACAAAACAAACAAATGAAATTCAAAATAACATGCAGACAAACTTGTGTTATAAAATGTGTTTGTTGCCATGTTTAAAAACAAATTCAAAATTTATTTAAAAGTACATAAATAATTGATTAATTAAAGATAAATAAAATAACTAGATTATTAATGAATAACATATTATGTTTTGATTAGCAAGTTTAGGGGCATTAATAATTGTTCATACATTATTACTAATGAATCCTATAGAGATAATAGCATTGGATAAATAATAATCATTGATATTGTTATTGCCAAAATAAACTTTACGATATGTTGAAGTACACGATTACCAATTTATTAGTAGCAATAGCTATTAAACATATTCCTCTTTTAGAATGTGTATTGCAAGTGCAAGAGGGTTTACCTAAGCTACATAGTTCAGTTAAGGAGAAACAACGTTTTTTTTGGTAGAAGAGAAGTTGAGAGACAGGAAGAAAAACAGAAAAAAATGAAATTCTAATCTGAAACTCATATGAAAATGAAAAACTTTTGTTTAATGTTGTCACAATCATCAAGGTTTTCACTTTTCAACCAAATTCACAACAGACAAATCCCTCAATTAGTTTTTACAGCTAAATATTTTTAGCACGGTAATAAGGTTTATTATTATTATTATTATTTTAAGATAAAATTCAGCAATAAAACTTTACTCAAAAACATAATATTACATGACGTTTTAATGTTAACTGAACGTCATTATCAAGTGATAAAAACTAAAAAACGTTGACTTATATACATGAATAATAATGAGCATAAAAAGGTGCGAAAGCAAAAAGCTACGTAATTTAAATATTGTACAATAAAATGACAAACAAAGATTAAATGTCGTACAAGCAATATTATAGATTATAGCTATAAGAATTCAAATTAATTTGATTACTGATTAATAAGTTAATATAAATGCAATAAGGATTATACCTGAGCTGGCTATTAATTATATAATTAGAGACAACACATGTTAACAAGAGAGAGGAAAACGATCCATGATATTTAATGTATTAAGTAGAGTACTGTAAAATCCTGGATACAAACTCCTCTAAAAACCCTCAATACAAGTTCCTTAGATACATACGTATGCATGAGTAGCAAAGGTAAATATTTATTCTATAGCCAGAGTGCAAACAATAAATTTATCCGTGAAACACTAATTACTAAATAGTACAAAATAGTGCTAAATAAACAATAGAAAACAATGGAATTTGCATGAGATTGTGCTATGTAGTATAACTAGCATTTCACGGTACTATTGTTTTCAGTCTATTATAAGTTCATTACTGGTTCAATAATATAGGATTCAAAGTGTTATTTATTAGGTAGCATTAAGAGGCAGAAGAAAGGCAACTTCAACTAACAAAATGTCCTTGCCTTGCAGCATGATAGATGACGAAGGAAACATATTTTTCCTACCCCAAATGTTTTGGGCAAAAATAATCCTAGAGTTTGTGGCAAAAAGCTTTTAAATGAGCAACATAATTATCAATTTTTATCAATTATTGAGCAAGCGATGAATGCATATTTTTCAATAGAGAAAATTAAAGAACATAAAACTCTTATTGATACTACAAACCTTGTTTCTTCTTGTTGGAGTGTAAAAGGCCTTTGACAGAACGTCCCATTGAAGTATCATGCTATCATAAAAAGCCAAAATATTATTTTAACACTGGAATAACTTCTGGACTGATTCAAGTCAGGACACATGCATCTACACTACTACTAACCTCTTTAGCTGCAAGGGCATAAGCAGGTCGAAGAGGTGGAGTTGGTCTAAGTTTGGAGAAATCCCATCTCTTTGGTACTAGTGGGCTATGTACTGGAGAGCCGAGAGACGTCAAATCTGTATTTGCTGAATGAGATGTAGACATGGAACGTATTATCTCTGTTGAGGGCTGCAAAAGAGTGATAAATATTCATGATGACTGATCATCAGACTGATTAAAACTTGTTCCCTTCAATTTTTTTTATCAGACCTTCAAAGAATGTCTGGGCTAATCAAAGACAGGGCACAGGTAACTCACAGATCAAATTGGAATTTAGCCTGTTAGGTTTTACAGAGGGAGGAAAATAAATGGAGAACACAAAAAACCTTTGTTAACATGTGCTGCAAGTCCAGGAGTTCCTTACCTGATGTGATGTTGTTAAAGAAGTACTATTAGACCTCTTAGACAAGCCAGTTGGTGAGACATTGAAGTCACTTGTCTTATCTGTTTTGCCGATAAATCTCGAGTCCCACGCTGTTTTTTCAAGGGATTTTGGACTGTGATTTGGAGTTGAGTGCGACGGTTCTATTCCTAGGAGCTCGGAAACAGTTTCTAACCAGGCTGCCTTTTCTGGTGCGTGGTTTGTCGAGATTTTCATTACCTCTCCACTCGCTGAAGACATCAAGAAGTATTTATGAATAACACTCACTTGTTGGATTTTAAATGGGAAAGGAATGGGAAGTTAAAAAATGGGAAAACAATAGGTAGAATGGAAAAATTGGCCTTTTTGTTTAGCAATTATTGGTATCAGATAATATCAGACTGCAGTGAGAGAAAATATCTCCAACTCCAAATGCCAATCAGATTACAAGAGTTTGAGGATTTTGGACCGAAAAAAAATTTATTGCCTATTTACAGTACCTTTGATTTCGAAGGCATTAAGGATCCCCTCTGTGTCTTCTAAAGATCTTAAAGACACTCTTGATAAGTCATGTTTCTTCTGTGAAGGAAAACCAAGCAGTACAACCATTAATACAAGACCTACTTATCTAGAAATACAAGCCGGGTCATGGAAAGCCTACCTCATAACAGAAGCCGTTAAGTCTTGGGCTGACTTGTAGTATGACGAGATAGGATGGAAATAACAGGAAATATCTCTCTTTCACTTCCTGGAAAAATGACGACAAAAATGGTGATGGTCATAATGATGACAGTATTTACTGACAACAATGTTAATGATTGAAAAATAACAATGATGATGGTAATATTCATGATAGTGGTGATGTGATGATGATGATGACAATATTCATGATAGTGGTGATTTGATGATGATGATGACAAAAATAATGGCAAAAGTGATTATGATGATGATGTCAAAAAGAGGCTTAAATTTTTTTGAAAAACATTCATCACTTTTAAGGCAGACACACGGTGCAAAATTGAAGTAGGATGGTTTTCTACTTTAGCAACGTTACGGGGAACAAATAGCATTGTGTGTCATGGCTTGAACATCAATTGTGTCCTCAGCTTTAGACTTAATGAATTCATGATAACTTACCCCTTCATTACCATGGATTAAAAACTGCGACACTAGTAAGCATTCTCCAAATTTAGCAAGCTCCTGAAACAGGGAAAGAATTACACAGTTGAAAATGCAGCATCAGGTTAAAGTATTGACAAGAAGATACAGCTTATTTCATTGTATGAAGACCATGTCAGTTTTTACCAAAATAATATTATATTTTTGATTGAAACTCACTTGTTAACGCTGATGATAAAAGGGTGAATTTCACACCGTGAAAAGAAGAAAAAACTTACTGATGTTTTTGGACGCTAGCCCTTTGTCAGAGTTTTACTTTAACATTACTGTTTCATTAACACTGATGCAGCTTACACTAGTTTTTTTTAGTTAGCTAGTTATCTCTGGTTATCACACTGATATAAATGGAAAGCATGCTCACAGAATTGCTTGCTCAGATATCAACATTCCTTGCAATAAATTTCAACTTAATTATAACCACTACATTTAATACTGAGAATACACAATACTCTGACAACTCTTGCTATCGATGGAGGGAGTAAAACTTGTGTATCTAGAGAACACATTTCGCTCTACTAAATATAATCTAAACAAAGGGAAATCAAAGCTTACTAACCTCTTTATCAAGGCCTTCAATGTCTCCAGTAAGAATCTCTAGTTCCGTTTCCTTCTTCTTTCTCATTTCAGTACAGCTGGTCTGCGATATCAGTATCATTTATTAATTATTGATTATATCAATGAAACCCAAAACCAACTTGTTTTGTTAAAGTAGGTTGGCAATAATTGCAAGCAGCCACCATTGAATTAATATGTGGATTTTTATGGAATTTGATCTCCTTGTTTGACATGTTGGCTGACCAGAAGTTTTCTGATGAGTCTCTTGGCAGGAATGATTTAAATTTGAAGCAAAATAATATTCAAAAATAATTATATATCATTTTCTGTCTTGTGCTGAATGTTCATCAGCTGAACTGAAAGTTTTCAATAGAATTCTTTCTGGCTGACAGCACATGGTGGTCCATTTTTGACCACCATTTAGAACAGCTAATGACTTTCCTTGACTGACGTACTTTTATATTTTGAAAAACAGCTATAGCCTTTTTGGTATCCAGTTGATCGATATGTCCATCCTGTTTTGAAATGAAAAATATTATTTACGCTTATCAAGGGTTTTCAAGAAATATCAACACATCTACAAATAGGCATTGGCTTTTCCAAAGGATGGGGAGGGTCGGAGAATAGTATATTGAGTAGTTTCAAAAAATATTCATACTTCTCCCAAAGGGAGTATTGGATTTTTAAGAGAGTGGGGAGGGTCTGAGAAGGGTATGTTTTTATGGAATCTTTATGAAGTAGAGCATTCAATATCATCCCAGCTAGCTAACTAACTATTCAACAAATCAACCAACCAACCGAACAAATAAACAAACAAAAATAAGACAAACCTCTAAATGTCTTTCCAGCTCAAGTAATAAAGTTGGGTATTTATCAAGGTGGCGGAAGGGCTACAAGGAAACAAAAAAGCATTAAATTACAATTGTAAAATTTGTGCAGTCAATGATTGAATGTATGTGAATGACTGATTGATGTGAGGAATCAGTGAATCATATGTATGATCACTAGCAATTGACAGAATATGATTAATAGTGGACTAGATACCTTGCTTAGACTTGTGGTGAGGGTAAGTATTCCAGGTGCTGGTGCTCCTTTACTTTCAATGAATGCCGACAATTCATCGCTGCAATATAATCATCATATTATCAAATTAACACATATGTATTATTGTATGTGTGATGGTGATGATGATGAAGATGGTAATAATGATGGTGATGATGAATGTGATAGTATTATATGGTGATGATGACCATGATGATGATGCCAATGATTATGATGCTTGGGGTGATGGAGATGATAATGGTAGTGATGATGATGATGGTGGTGGTGATGATGATGATGGTGGTGGTGATGATGATGATGACAATGAAATTTGGCAACTGAAGTTTCAGCTAAACTGGCAAGAACCAGCATTCGGTAATGACAAAATACCAGCAGAGGTTATAAAGAATAAAAATCAAAAACTATTGGTAGAAATCAAAATTACCTATACTTTGTAAGAATTTCCACAGCTCTTGGATGATTTGCACAGTAAGTTAAGTAGAGCTCCTTCATCTGTTATAAACCAGAATATAAAAGTTTTAACCAGTTTTAAATTCAGTCAAACTTGTACAAAAATATAGGATTTCATTTGTATATCTCTGTGCTATTGACCGTAATCTATAAGCAGGAACACTACTGTAGTTCTATTATATCTTTTAATATCCCAAGTCTTTACCTGAGGTGCAATTTGTAAGAAATTTGCTGCAATACGTTGGGTGCTGAGAGGCTGACTGTAAAAAAAAAAAAAAATTAAAGAGATGTGTGGTTCTGATAAATATTGTTTTCCGTTTTTTTTGTGATTTGCGACGTCAAGGAATCAAGTAATATATATCTTTAGATACTTACTGTGCACACTCGTCTATGATACTGAAAAGATTTTGTTGAAATTTAACAAGTTCTTCAAAGTTTCCACATAAAACTTTCAAATCTCTTGAAGAGAGGCTGAAAAGAAAAGAAAAAAATGAGTGAAAGAAAGGAATTATAAACTATTTTTATTTAAGCATCTAGTTGTTCTAGCACTTTCGCACTAATTGGGGACACTTTTCACTCACACACACTACCACTACATTCGATCTTCTACGCACACAACGCTCAACTCACATGTAGATTTTTACGGAGGGAGGAAACCTGAGAACCCGAAGAAAATCCTTGTAGCATAGAAGAGAACAACACATCAAACAATCTCAATTCATGTGGCAACCACAGGGCTCAAACCAGCGTCCCGACCTATTGGAATCACAGCTGTGAAAGATGACACGTTAGCCGCGAACACCAATATGCGACCAATGGCCTAATATGTTTGCAATGTTTACTTACACATTTGAAAATTTCAATGGCTTGAGATAGTTCTGCAGCAAGGCCTGAAATAAAAAAATATATATGGAAAATCAATAAATATAATAAAATCAAATTCAAAGAATGATTTAACCCACCTGGAGTTCACTAACATGAGCCCTTTCTGTGTCCAAAATATTTTGTACAACCTATAAGATACAATAATAATGTGAGAGTTAGCAGTTGAGTTACAGCACATGCACAGAACATTGATTTTACAAAGATTCTTACCAAGTTATGATATACTCTTGTACTGTCCCTTTTATTTGCAGACAGTGCATCAGGGGATGGAGTCGTGGGTGTTACTGGTACTTCAGGACCTGGGAGAATAAAAAATTCAAATGGAATTGAAATTTGGGAGTTGATTTTTGCAGAGAGAAAAAAATAGAAAACCTAGAGAAAAAAACATGGAAGCACTGGAGAGAACCAAAAATCATATCTAGAGTATTCCAAAATGATGACAATTCTGAGAACAGATAAAAAACTTTTGTCTAATTCCAGTGTCCACAGAAATAAACTGACAATTTAGAAAATAAATTTGATAAGGGAAAAAAAATTGAGAAAAAAATTCAAATGTATAGTTCCAAAAATTATCCATACCTCCCCCCCCCCCCCATGGAGGAATTTTTTAAGACACCCCCCTACCCCTGGAAAATCCAATTTTCTTCCATACAAACTCTGTAATTTTTGTTCTTTCTCTGACCTCCCTACCCTTCAGAAATTCTAAATTCCTCTGTGGGGTGGATATGGATGAATTCTGGAACTACACAATTAAAGAAAAGAATCAAGCAAAAGACAAAGAGAAGCAAACTTACTTGAAGAGATTTCCTGGACGTAATTACTAGGAAACCAACCATATTTGCCATTGATAGTCCCTTCCCACCATCCACCATCGACGACCTGAGTTAATAAATATAACATCAGTAACAACCTTGAAGATATACAGTCGAATATTAGCATTAACGAACTGATGATAGGATGAGGTAAGATCTGTGATCCATGTAACAGCAAATTCTATAATAATATGAAGGAAATATGGTACTAAATGTTGAAGAGCATACCTTTGTTACTTCTAAAATGTCTCCTTTTACGAAACAGATCTGAAAGAAAAAATAATAAAAAAATTGAAACTAGTTCTGGGTGGGAGAACAGCGATAGTTGAATTGATAGATGGTTTGATGACTAGATTGACAGATCAATGGGTGAATGGATAGGTAAATGTAAATTGATGAATAGGTAAATGTACAGCCTGTATGGATGGATTATAGGTGGATGGACATACGATTAATAAACAGACGGACGGGCGGATGGATGGGTGAGAGGGTGGATGGATTGGTGGATGGATGGAATGATGGATAGGTGAGTTGGCGGTGATTGATTCATTTGGGTGAATAACGGGATGGGATTAATAAACTAATGGATTGTTCATTTTACTAATTAATTACCTCATCATCATCAGTCCCTTGAAATGGGAAAGTTGCCTTAACAAGGCGTACACCACCACCATAATCTGTCATGTCCTTCAACAACCACAGGCAAAAATAATATTAGCACTAATGTTATATTTGATATCAATGAGTTTATTCATTATTAGTTAGCAAATATTTGACATTTCAATAGTTTCATTGACATATTATTTAGTGTTATGATTCACTCCTTGTATGTTTCTCTATTTCAGATTACATTTCATTCTCTTTAGTGTAATAATTTCTAATGTCGTTGAGTAATAGATTATCATTTCTATGATTAAACCAAAGAAAGTCATACTTGAGCAGTATGGAAGAGGAAAACGTTAAACCCATATTATTATTAAGAGTAAATGGTTTGAACCCAGGTGTAGAAGTTTGGTGTGAAATGTGATCATCCAGGTGAGTGTAGTCTAGAGAAAGACTGTTGTTGGTTGTGACTGACGTTTCGACAACCTGAACGGAAGTCATCTTCAGAATCCAGTGAGAAAATGAGAGAGAAACTGTTTTCTCACTGGACTCTGAAGATGATTCCCGTTCAGGTTGTCGAAACGTCAGTCACCACCAACAACAGTCTTTCTCTAGACTACACTCACCCAGGCGATTACCACATTTCACAACAAGCATATGATTTATTATCTGCTTTTTGCCTTTTCTTTTAAATTTAACTCAATATGACAATATTCTAAATTCAATAAAAGCTTTACTTATATTACCATAACAGAACTTCTAATATTAAGATTTTATGTAACCATGAAATAACCTCTAGGCTGATCTTAGTCAGGGTACAGCTATCTCACAGATAAAACCCTGAAATAACCTCTGGGCTGATTAAAGTCAAATCCCAGCAAACTTTCAGATCAAATTAGAAGTTTGTTTGGTATATTCACTTGTTTAATGAATATATAAACATGTCCACACAAATGTTTTCCGAGTTTTCTGACTCAAATTTCTTTCATACACACAAATTATTATCATGTTTAATAGGGGTATTAAATGATACCATTAACTAACATTTTTCTGAGTGGTAACATGATTTCCAGCTTGCCTGCGAGTCATGCAAAACATATCCCTGCAAGTTAGAATTAATTAATGTTGAAGCTTTAACAAGATTTGCAGTTAAGTATTACTTTGTATTTTATTGAATATTCATTTATATTCATTTAAGTTCCCATTTATTCCCATTTATTGATTTCTACTTCAAACCAATCTCAAAAATTGCTCAATCTCATTGGTAAACTGATAGGAGACATGTGCTTGATATCTGTTAATATTTCATTATTACTACGTTTTTTATTTGTTTATTTGTTTTAATAGTTCCATTTAGATTGATTCAAGTAATGTATTTAAAAGCTAAACAAAAACAAGAAATATTGTAAAAGGAATATTATTATGTTTATCTTTTTAGCACATTTTATCACTTAAAATCAAAGCTTTAAATCTAATTACCCTAAAACAAACTCTGGGCTGTTCAGAGCATAGCTTACTCACAGATCAATTAAAATTTAGCTGATGAGTTGTTGCAACTGGAAAACTGGAGAACCCAGATAAAAATCATGGTATCTTGGAGAGACACAACAAACTCTACTCACATGTGATACCTTAGACCCCAGAGGTGGAAGCCTAGTGTACTATCGCTGTACTTCTTCAAAATGTATACGAGTCATTTCAGTTTGTTTCGCTACATGGTATTTAGTTCAATTCATTACATGCGTGCGAAATTGAATATAGATACGTATGTACCAAAACGAGCATAAAAATGTAACAAACCAACTATACACATGTAACAAACCGAACTGTTATGAAACTGACATGTAATGAAACCACTAGTTACCATGTCCAAAACATGACTTTAATACAGACATGCACCGAAACGACCATATTTTACACATGTATAATGTGCAATGACCTGTACAGAAACTGACATGACATATAAATGAAACTTATGAATGAAAGACAATCTTTACTTACTTTTTTCTCTGCGGTTTGTGCTATACTATTCTCTCCTGTGTTATCGGCATCTATTTGTGTTGGCAATGGTGGTGGCCTGGATGTGTTGGTAGCAAAACCATGACCTGTCAAATAAGTAACCACTGAAAATTAGTATTCTTTACTATTATACAAGTATATCAGGGGCGGTAAGGGGGTTCTCTGCACATTTCATGATAATTAGAAAAGGATGATCACTGTTCACAAAAATTATTATTAAACGTCCAAATTTCACAAGTTTTAGAACATGTTAGAATATTGAATCCAGAAAATATATTTCGCTCATCACTGATCACAAAAATTAAGAAGAATTGTGGTCATGATTTCAAATGAAAAACCCTCATCTTCCCTGATATATGGTACATTATTATAGCTAGTGTACATAACAGTGATATATATATATATATATATATATATTGGTTCTTGGTGTTGAATAAAAATTGAAATACAAAATAATTGTATAAATTTACAGTACGGATGAACAGCATCCAACAATGAATTTCCACTCTCATAATCATAGTTTTTGATTTTTCTCACCATAACCAACAATAATAATAATGCCTTTAGAATTGATCACAAGATTTTAAAGGCTTTTAGCTTAGGCGGTGAGACAGTAGCTTGTTATAAGGATATAATACTAAGTAAACATCTATCAAGATTTGCACAAAATATTGAAAACTTTGATTATATCGATCAGTTTGTTCAAAGGAAAAAAATTATATTATATCCACAATAAATGGCAATTTCAAAATAACATTATGAAATTGAGAAAAATGGGATGTAGCGGCATTAAGCTTGATACAGTATTATCTAACTTTTATCTATAATATACTGCCTAGTCCCGCCTGAATCCATAGACAACATGTGTTCTTTGTTTCACATGGTTTTAAAAGCAAAGATGCGTATCAATTACAGAGATTAGAATAAAGCAGACAAAACGGGATTTTTAGGAGATACTTTTGTTTGTCTAAGTCTGACTCACATGTGGCAAGCAATTAAAGCATTTGAATTACAACTTGTATATATATACATGTATTATATATAGAGTTACAAGCCTGAAGAAAGTATAAAGTGCTCAAGGCGACAAACAAAACCTTAAAGAATGTTGATTATAAATTCAAAACATAATTCTTTAAACAATCTTAAAATCCTAATAGAACAACTTTGAATTCATCACTTGAAAGAAGAAATAATTTATTGAGTATCTTGAATTGGTTTTAATTTCAAAAAACTTAAAAATATGAAATGAAACAGAAAGAAAATGAACATTCGCTGGTATGGTGTTAAGGAAATGGCTATGAAGAAATTTGGTTCTTATCTTATTTTAAATACAAGGGACTGTTCTTGCACTAATTACATCACACTGAATAATCTTCTATTTATCTTTAGCTCTGATATTTTTCGAAAAACATTTTTATATTAATATAACAATAAACAATATCCAACCTTACCAGCAGTTGCTTTAGAAACTCTATGTAATATTATAGATAATTGAACTGTAAAAGGAATATTGAGAGACTTATACTTGCCATGTGAAGCAAGGGATTTACAAAGTTTCTTCAGCATGGTTCTTCGATGGAAAAGATCTTAATTACAATTTACAATAAACGACCAAAAATTCCATGATATGTTATCATCTTTGTAAAGGAAATCTTTAAATAATCTTCACAAGATAACAAGAGACCAATGATACTGAAACAGTAAGCTGCTTTAAGGATGCATTGTACATTTTCTTCAATTAGTTTCAGTTTTTACTGCATCGAGAAATAATTGACACTTGTCAATCAAATGCTAATATGTTCGTCATGACTGAGAGTCTCACCTTTCATGATTCAATACTTGGTGTCAATTTTTTTGTCATAATTAAACATGTTTAAATCAATTTATGACATTTTGGACTATGCTGTAAAATGATATCTTATAAGTCAGCAATTCTCTGTAAAGATTTCGAAAATTGCTTCAAAATTAAAAATTTAATTTGGCATAATTTTGGCCATTATTTCATGCGTTTAGTTCCGGGTTAAATCAAAACATTAGGTGGAAAAAATCACGGGATCTGATCAATTTTTCAGTTCCGATGAAATATATCGAGTGCTGTGCTCGTGAAAAGATAAATCTCAAATACGTAGAATACTTCCAATGTTTTCTCTTGTTACTGAGTGGTACTGATCAAAGAGATTTGACCAATATTAAAATCTCCCTGTTTAATCCCTACCAAGCCTTTGCAAAGCTTGTGAATACACATCTAACATTTAAAACAACTTAATACTAAGTTATCTGATTCCAAGGAGAGTAAAGATTTACGAGAATAAGTAATTTCAAAGTCCAGATACAATCTTTTGACGTAATTTTCGACTCGACTCGAACAAAAGTTAATATAATCACAAGCGAAAGGTTCACAAAAAAACCAAGTGTAAAACAACCTTATGTAAGGACAAAAAACCGGAAATTTAGCTTAATTAAATAAACTGAGCTTTCAGCTTTTCATAATGTCATTCTTTACTTCCAAATGGAGATATTTTCATTGAAAATTTCGAGTTTTGACATTCCTGTACGGAGTGGGTTCCACTTCGACATGGCCGCTCGTATCCTCACCTCATTTTACAAAGGACACGACATTTAAACTATATTTTCTTACCATTTGATATACTTTCTAAGCTTTCGAGAGTCCGTAGCACTTTTTCATATCCTCCTTCGCTTTCCAGGTCATTTACAGCAAAAACCTAACGAAACATAACGAGAAAACTTGGAGATTTGTGTCGAGTCAGTGGAAGATTAGTCGGAGTCTGCTCAATGGAGCTCATGAAATATTAATGTCCTAAGATTAATGTTTATTATAAATAAGCATAATGCCACATTAACTCAATGACTGACAAACCTCTTCGGATTTTACTCCAATTTCTTGGCAGGCTCTCAAAAAGGCCTCGAGGTTGGCAAACCGTTCTTGCTCAGTTGTTGGCGGGTCGTGAATCTAAACTCAAAGAAACCGAAAGACCAAATTTGACAAACAGATCAAATGGGGTTGATCATTTACATCAGAATATTAATACTTCTCATGTTTTTCACACAGAACAATGCACTGGCACCTTCTCAATGACTCCAGGGTTCAACTCGTTGACTAGCTGACACAGTACAACACCGTTAAGGAGAGTTTCCATGAACATTTTTTCGACATTTTTGCCAAGTTCTTCACCGTTGAGTAAACCTAAAGAGAGAAACCATTTTTGTAACCGTTGAACTCGTCCCTCCATCACTAGATACTGTTCTTTTTCGTTACAGGTAATGAGGTCTCTCTATACAAAGTTATGAAGAGTTCATTGGATTTGAAATGCTTTCACACATGCTATTATTTTTACGAGAATAGCAGGATACTTTTGTGGGCGGAGTGAGCTTCAAAGTAATATTTCAGAGTTTCACGCTATTGCTGAGGAATTTGAACAACTCATATCCGGAATGACTTACCTAAATAGAAAACACAGGAAAAGCAAATATGAACGTATAAAATAACTTATGTAGATTGGTTGACCAAAAGCGCGAAGAAAGAAATTTTTTGGTTTCTTCTTTCAGCTTTTAGTGCTTTTTATGTAAAAATCAGTTTTTGTTTGTTGTTGGTCCTTCCTGTGGAACTAAAGGGATAGGATGGGGATGGGGGGGGGGGGGGGGGGGGGGAAGGTAAGTGAAAGAATTTTGAATATTTTTAATATCTCACCAATGATTCCAAAAAGATACGTAGTTTGTGCCATTTGTAAAGATGAAATGTGACCAAAATTTTCCCTACTCAGAACTTGAAGTCAAGAGTAAGTGGCCTCAAAGAAATGTTTCTCAAGGGAATGACAAATGGCCGTTGAAGGATGGAAAAACATTTCCCCTGGCATTAACGATTTGCAATTGGCTAGCCTGTGTAGCTGAACTGTGGAAAGGGAAGGGGGGAGGGGGAGGGGAAGAGGGAGGGGGAAATGAAGGGAGGGGGAAATGAAGGGAGGGGAAAATGAAGGGAGGGGAAAATGAAGGGAGGTGGACTGGAAGTGCCGCCATGCAGGCTAGCCATTGGCTCTAGGTACAAAGTCTTGGGAGTAAACCAGAGACCACAGAAATAAGAGGTGAGAGTGTGTACTATGGCTACAACAAGCTTGATTTCCCCCATCAATTGCCTAAAGTAAAAACATTTGTACAAACATTGAAATGAAACTGTCTTCCGAGGCATACCTTTTATTATATCATATGGATGATGTTCACAATGCAAAAAATATATTTGCCATTTCATTAATACTACTTTAAATTATAATGTAATCAAGTTTGCATATTTAAGCAATTCCAATTCTGAGATGCAGGGGTACTTTATGCACAAACTATTTTAAATCTCAACTTTCCTAAGAATTTATATCGGGTATGAAAGCAAAATATTTTTCACGAAAAATAATAGAACTTGTAATTTGTAGAACTTTGGCAAAATATATTTTCAGATGACATTTTTTCCTTTACTTTTGAGTAAAAATAGAGCCTAGCACAACATCAAACTTTCCATGTACCAAACTGAATTACCTCAAAGAATGCTGCCTCATTATCACCTGATATCAATTGTTTTTAATGAGTTCAGTTACATGGAAAGTTCAACCTTTGCCCTAGGCCTAACTTGACAAAATGTTTGCTGATTGGCTAATTTTCTAAGACTGCATGCTATGGAATTTCCTGGATACTGTGATCTGATATTAATTCTACACAAATTGAAATATACGGATTGAGTATTTGAATTTTCTAATAAAATATTAGCTAAGTTAGCCCATATGGAAATGAAATATTACTACAAAAAGAAATTATATGAAACTACTGTACTAAAAGATAGTTATTGATAGATAGCACAAGCCAGCTAATACAGTTGCCTATTTCACGGTGCACAGAGTTAAGTTAGGGAGCCACATGGACTCCCTATGCACATTGATATCAATGATCAATCATGAGAATATTTAGAGAAGTGAAACTAAAGAAATTGTCACAGGTTAAATGGAGAAAAGGATGAAATATTGGGAAGATAATGAAATTCACCTTCTCTAGAGCACAGAGGTGTAACGTTCATAACTGTAATGAAAAGCTACACAATGTTAAAACTGATGTTGACCAATACACATTTTGCAAAGCAAATGTTTATGACTTTTAGTTAAGGTCAATCAGAACTGCCTAAATGTATTAATAGAAAAATATTCTGGCTGCTCAACTACTTCTGTGCATAATAAAATCAAAGTTGAAGAAAACGTCTGAAAATAGATGTCTTAACACCTTGCACTTCCATTTTAAGCTCTATATTTCTCCTATTTTTTTCTGGTAGCCATTTACAATCTTCTTTTGATGATATTAAGCTCTATTTTTGCCCTCTATAGACCTCCCTGGCTTGGGTGTGCTTGGGTATAATGTTTTCCGGTTTTCCCATTTCAGACTTTATGCTATTCCCAAGACTATGATTTCTTTGTTTAATGGCTGTGCTCAGTTGCACATGAGAAGACACATGAATATGGATACAACTCAAACAGAGAATCTAATTCTCAAGACCATGATTCATTTCCTAAGTATCATTTCTTTGTTTAACAGTTGCACATGAAAAGACACATGAATATAGATACAACTCAAACAAAAAAATCTTATTTTCAAGGGAATGACGTGGTCTAAAATATCCAGGCCCTGTATTTCCTAAGTGAATGAGTCTGGGATAAATCTTGGTTAGACAACCTTAAAAAACTTTCATTTCGTAAAGAATTCGGTACAATATGAGAACGTACATCATGAGTTTTTTAAGCCGTTCAATAAACTCGCAGATCGTGTTTTATCTGGTATAAAAGCACTCGGCTATGCCCCGTGTTTTATACCTGATAAAACACTCCTGCTAGTTTATTAAACAGTACATAAAACAAACTTAATAATTTTTTACCACAGTATAGCTAAATTATTCCATACTTGATTACATCAGTAGAATCTTTGGTTAACATCCAGTTCTTATCCTATTAATGAAATTCATCATATTTTTAATCAAATTTTGAAAGACTACATACATCATAATGGTATCTCCTATAACAGAATTTTTGTCTAGTTCAATAAAATACCAAGCTTTAAATTATTTTTTCCTTCTTATAGGAATGGAAATTTGTTTTGCTTTTTGACGTTTCTCATAATTTCTGAAAATTACCAAAATTTTGTCACTAAATTACTACAAAAAAGGTAAAATAAATCAAAGCTCATTTTCTAAAAGAACTATTAATTTACAGTCAAAGTGACATGAACTGTCAAAACAGAGCTAAATTAGCCAATCATTAATAAGCACAACTACATTCCAACGTGCCGAAACCACCTGATAAACATGTGTGCCATACATCGGTTGCAGCTCATTGAAATGTAACTTGATCCAAAAAAAGATAATTTATTTCACTTGCTTGATTATGAAAATGGTAAGAGTCTGTAAATTTTGTGACTGTCTGCATTGCTAGCAGTCCGTGTTTTATTTTTGAAAAAATAAACTGCAGACCTCTGGCAACACAGGCTAATTCTGTGCAATTTTAAGAAACAAATTCAAAAAATTATCCATCCTCTGATGTTGTTCATTCTACATGTAGCAGTTCACTAGCTGTTAATACAGTTGAGTCCACAATGAGATTTGTTTGTTTGAGAATCATATGAGTGAGGCCGAGTCGATGCAATGCTTGTTGTCTTATTTGCATGCATCCTTAATATCTGCTATTGATAAATCGTAACTAAATCACATGTTCTTTTCGTTTGATCATTTTCCTGCTTATGAAGGTATGATTGCATAGCAATAAAGCTGCCAAACTCCCACCAATTTTGAGTATTACAGTGAGTGCTTGGAAAAAAAATTATGACTGCAAAAAATGTTGACAAATGAGCTTCTTAAGTGTAAACTCAATGAAATTGCAAACCAATCACAAACCAGTCATTATACTTCGGCAACGCAGTTCATAGCATTACATCATTTTAATTGGTATTTTAGTGTGATACAATTTTTACAGCCATAAAAAATTTACTCTACCAACAACATCGTTTTTTAGAACTACTATGATTGAATTGGATATCTTACAAGATGGCACATTTTGTATTGTCCTGTACAACGATGTCGTTATGTTAATCACATTTACTGTCAATCATGATTTCTGAACTATACATCTATTCCATTCAGTCATCATATAATCACATCTCTCTCCTTCTCTCTCTCTCTCCCATGCATCTCATCTCCTGACTTAGCTTCTATTATCTTCTGCCATTTATTTCAAAGCCTAATTTCTGTTTTCCTGATCGTAGGTTGATTCGTTGTTACATGAAGGGGTTGGTAGACTGTGGCTGCATTTGTGGCTGGCCTCCACCACCCTGAAAGAAATAATATGCAAAAATCTTTACTTTACAGTGTTGTTCTTGTGGAAAAGAATCTTCAATATGGAATCAATGATAGGGAATCATCGATAATGAATCATCAGCCAACAATGTAGGTTTCAATCAAGGCATGTTTCTACATTCCACGCGCCCTTGCATATTTTGTATTTCCAAAACAATGTCAGTGAAACACTTTGATTGACATTATGGAAATCCTTTGTTGTTGTGACGGCAGATTGTATGATTCTACTAATGCTAATGCAACCTTCAGGTTTTATCACACCTTTAATTACTTACCATAAATGGGTTTGGTTGTGAGCTTGGTTGTCCCCATCCACCAAACTGCTGCTGCTGCTGCTGTTGCTGCTGCTGTTGCTGCTGCGGTTGAGGTTGTCCAAACTGCCCTCCCATCATTCCACCAGCACCACCAAAGCCCCCTGTCTGCCCACCATACCCTCCAACACTACCAGCTGCTCCTTGACCATGAAATCCCGCTTGCTGTTGACCTCCAAATTGACCTTGGTGAGCACCAAAGCCACCTTGTTGAGCCCCAAAACCACTTTGTGGTTGTCCTCCATAACCTGAATGCTGTCCTCCAAATCCACTACTTTGGCCACCACCGAAGCCATCTATGTGGCTACTGTGTCCTCCCCCCTGGGTTCCAAATGAGCTGCTTTGACCCCATTGACCAAATCCAGCTGATGAGGTGGGTGTACCCATTCTAGCTCCACTCATCGGTGTACCTCCAAATCCACTCTGCATGCCATGGCCACCTCCAAACCCACCTGCCTGGCCACCCATTGGGTTGGGCTGGTTTGGCATCTTATTAAACTGGTTTGCAGCCATAACTGTTGCACCAGCTCCACCAAAACTGAGGTTCTGACTTGCACTACTAGCAGGCATGCCCATGGCATGCTGTCCTCCCATGCCGCCCCAGCCTGACATTGCTTGGGGTTGCTGGGCTGCTGGCTGACCAAATGAAGTACTGGAGGGCTGAGCACTGCTAAAGCTACCAAAGCCAGCGCTGGATGTAATCCCTGTTGAAGTACTGCTGGGGGGACTTAAACTTCTGCCTGGTCCATTCATCTGCGCAAACCCCCCTCCTGATCCACCAACATTACCGAGTCCCTGGAATGGATTTGCATTATGTGAGGCAGGTTGGCTTGGCTGATGCCCTCCACTGACAAATGGGTTTGGACCTGAAGACATTCCTAATGATGCACCACTACCACTGCTGAAAACAGATGTACCACTACTACTGCCAAAAACAGATGTACCACTACTTGATGTGCTAGTGTGACTAGCACTAGAATTGGTGGCTGGGGTAGGGCCAAACAAACTGTCAAGGGCACTTAATGCTGCATATCTATCACCTGCGTGATGCGGTGGGTTTGTGGAGGGCATGCTAGCTGAAGATGTCGCAGATACCATGGGTCCAAAGCCTGCTCCTGTACTCTGGGAAGCAGGTCCTGTGAATGAAAAATATTATCTGTTATTGCAAGCTGATTCCATATTAACAACATACTAATATTAATCATACCACCATCTATGAATATCACAACCTATCCACACCACAATTCCCAATAACATTTACTATACCACTACCCATACCACTATACCACCACTCATTCCCTAACCCTCTACCACTCATACCACCATCTATGGATATCACAACCTATCCACACCACAATTCCCAATACCATTTACTATACCACTACCACTACCCATACCATTATACAACCACAACTGATACCACTACATACTTCAACCCATGCATGTTGTTAACCATATATCGCCAGCAAACCTCACCTATGCCCTTTCTATAAATAAAACAGGATTACAAAACTGTAAATTTAATACCTGAAGACACTGGTGAGGCAAATGCACCAAAAGCATCAAAGCTATTAGACTGCTGCTGAAGTGGCTGCGTCTGAGGTTGCTGTGGAGGCTGACCAAAATTGGCAAATCCTGACTGCATAGGTTGTGCTGGTTGTGATGAGCCAAAAGGATCAAAGGGTGCCTGTGATGCAGGTTGGGAAGGGGGTTGATTAAACGCATCAAAACCAGGAATGCCGACAGACTGTTGAACTTGTTGTTGGGGTTGTGAACCAAATGCACCGAAACCTGCAAGTTGAATAAAGGCATTAAATGTACTGATCATTTCACAATACTAAATAAACCCTGTCTGCTGACTTGACATCAGGTGTGAATAGCGTTTGTTGGGTCGTCACCCTTGATCCAATGGTTATTCTCTTTGTTCTCTTGTTTTCCTTGAATTTGAATTTAGCATTGAAAAAAACGACGAACTCGAATCAAGGGAAAGACCTAACAAAGTCTACCCACATGTAAAGTTGTACGGTGTAGAGCAATAATATGAAATCAAAAATATGCTTCAATGGTAATTACCTTGAGATTGTTGGCTTGGTTGAGCAAAAGGGTCCCCTCCAAGATCAGACAATAAATCAAATGATGTAGCAGGTTTTTGAGCAGGCTGAGATTCAATAACTCCTGATGAGACAGGGGCGGGGACAGGAGCAGGTAGACTTGACTGACTAACTGTACGAGGTCTTTCTCTGGTCGTATTCTGTACTGGAGATGAACTCTGTAAATGAAGTAAGGATGATCATTTTGAATCCTTTAGAAACGTTTTGATGGCAGCCATGTTAATAAAAGACATTCAATTATTATCAATACCCTGAAACAACCTCTGTGCTGATCTAAGTCAGGGCATGGCTAACTCACAGATCAAACCCTGAACCAAGCTCTGGGTTGATCTAAGTCAGGGAATGGTCAACTCACAGATCAAACCCTGAAACAACCTCTGGGCTGAGTTAAGCCAGGGAACGTGTAACTCACAATATTATTAATTGGAATTTAGCAAGTGAGGTTTTTTTTTAGCAGGAAATGGTTTGATTGAAGGATTCATTGTAGTCTTCAAACTTGTTTACTTACTTGCACTGTAGGTGTATCTTTTCCTAAGAGTTGCTTGAGTGGTTTAGCCTCTGGAACAGAGTTACTGCTAGAACTAGAGGATGCACTAACTTGCTGAGGAGGGATATACCATCTCCGTCTCTCATATTTTTGAATCATAAAGTCTTTAACTTTCTGCTCATCTCTAGATTCTGGTTCTGGAGAGTTTGCAGAGTTCCATAAGCCCAGCCAAGTCTTTTTGCACATCTGGAATATATTACATGACCATTAAGTTTAGTACTGGGTTTTCTATGGACTTACGGAGAGGAAAGAATGGTATAGTGACAAGGAAGGTAAGGTCAACTTTTATTGTACACAATGGATCTCAATCACAAAGAGCCATCATTATTATTATTATTATTATTATTATCGTTATCATTATTATTCCTTTATTTCACAGCAAAACAAGAATATTACAACTCTTTTGCTGGTATTATTATTATTATTATTATTATTATTATCATTATTATTCCTTTATTTCACAGCAAAACAAGAATATTACAACTCTTTTGCTGGTATTATTATTATTATTATTATTTTTATTATCATTATTATTCCTTTATTTCACAGCAAAACAAGAATATTACAACTCTTTTGCTGGTATTAATATTATTATTATTATTATTCCCATGATAATAAAACCTTTGTTTAAAACTGCATAACCTCATTCTAAAGCACTCGACTTGCAAGGCTATGCTGGAGAAAAACATTTCCCACTGCTGCTGTGTGAGAAAAATCCACAATAAAATAACAAAATATTTTTTGTAGAATAGATAGAAAAACTCTTTCAACAAAGTTCGAAACAGTTGTTAGATTAGAAACTGTCCAGTTAACACTGAAAATTATTGTCTGACAAAATTTCAAAATAGGTAGGTTAATAAGTTCATTATGACTTATTTGCTTGCCATTTCTTACTGCAAATATGAATAAGTAAAAAAGTACCATCTGCCAAAGAGAAGGATTGAAGCTTATTGTTTTGTTAAAAACTATGCTGTTCTTATCGTTCAGGAGGTGTGCCCCTGCAGGAAAAGCACAAATCTGATCTACTTCAGTATCTAATTTCAAGGGATTGAATTCATATTTATCCCACTAAAGTGTGGAGTTGCATTTGAGGTATAAATAAGCTGGTAGTTGGTAAAAATCTGATGGAATATTCATAATGCTTTATAGTGGCTACAAAATTTCAAATCTTGTTGTACTAAAAGACCTATTTTATCATTATTGTACATATTTTATTGAATATTGAGGTAACTTAATTTGAATGGATCCAGAATTCAAATGCACTTGATAGTAGAATTTGGCACGTTTGAGTACTAAATAAGTGCTAAAGAAAATAGATGTGCGATTTTACTTAATTAAGATTAAAAAAGAATGCATAAGAAATGTATAATGCCATGTTATTTTCTTCTCGCCGAGCCCACAGGGATAGGATACAATAAAAGAACGAATACCCTTAGTTCATATCATAACTTGTTCCGGCGTTATAATATCGAGTAGGGAAAAGATTGTGTTTGCAGGAGAAAATATGTTAAAAGTATTGAAAGGATCAAGAGTTAGGTTGAAAGAGGGAACTTGTACGATTGGAATAGCAAACAGAAATCATTCCGAAAATTACATTGAAAAGTTAGAGTTTTTGATAAAGATAATTTAATGATGAGAGATGATGATGATGTATAAAAATACGTTTTTATCCTATTAATATTTGGTAAATTATCAGTGAATCAAATTGGTTTTGACGCGAGTTGCCTTTGACTTAACATTCGGCTATGTACGTACGAATAAAAAGAATATGCTTCAAAGATCGAGTTCAAACCCTCAGGTCTTAATATGGAAGATTAAACTCTAGTTTTAGGCCTAAAGTACTGCATAAATATTGTGAAAAGGAGGATTTTAAGGGTAATCATTGGTAGTGGAAGTAGAGACGGGTAAAAATGGAGACCGTCTTGGAGGCCGGTAAACATGACAGTCTACGATATTTTTTGACTTTACTACCACTTTTAATCCAATGATATCCCAAACAGCAGAGCCAGTTGCTTCCTTCAATCCCAAAGCCATAATTTAAAGTTTTAATCGAGCCGTATTAAGAGTTAAAACACACTCTTTTCAATGCAGTTTCATGCAGACCAATGGACCTCGAAGTCAGACTCGAAGATTTGGACGTTTTCAAGTCCACTTACCTCGTTTCCCGCTCCTTGCAAAAATTCTATTTCTTGAGGGGTAAAACTGGTCATAGATATGGACTTTACTCTCTGTGGTGGATTTAAACCGCGTCTGGGGGTAGAAGAGAGGAAGAAAACGTTAGGAAAATGGCTCAAACAAACTAAGGAAATCGAAGGAAGGCAACGAACTGGACTCACAAAATTCCACTACACGCTGTACAAACGAAAGATCCGATAGTCATATTCACATATGTAGGACCTCTTTGACCACAGTCGAAGCATTTCTTGTTGTGGGGCTGAGAGGCGAGTTCTCGGAGTATTTTAAGGTTCTTTTCGTCTTGTTTCTTTTTGGCCGAAGCCATGATGGTAGATGAAGAGAGACTCAGGTATGACTGATCATCATCCACTGCGCTCCCACATAACATATATCTACCCTCAGGGGAAGGGTAGAATGCCACTTGTCGCTAACAATAATTCAGTTTTAATAATAAATAAAAAAATAAAATTAGGAACTATGATAATAAAAACGGCAGTGAAAGTTTGAAATTCGTAAACGGAAATTAATTGAAGTTAGTATAGCTCAAATCGGCATGTCGCGCAAATCAATGTTTGAGGCAATGATTATACAGAACACACAGGAAGCCCAATCTTTGACTTTGAAAATCAAAATTTCTAATTTTCTCTAAAGTTGTAGAAGAAAGAATTGATATGATATTGGAAGAATTTGATTTTTTATTCCACTGCCTACAGTTCATAGGAGAGAAATAATTTTTTAAATTTTTATTTTCCCTGGCTTGTAGTTGCATTTGTAAAGAGTGATCCTGCAACAGGAATGAGCATATATTTTCTGCAGAACAAAAATATGTACCACCTATAGGCCCTTAATTAAAGTCCTTGGTGTTGGCGCTACATGCCACACAGGCACAATGATGATGACGATGCCAATGATGATGATGATGATAATGACGAAAAGCCTTAATAAGTCCCTCAATGCTCTATTTTCTGCATTTGACATTAAGTATTTTTCTTTTCAGTTAATTTTTTTTAATTTCAAAAGAATAAATTTGACATCAAAATGAGAAAAGGCATTTCAAAAGGGGTCTATATAATAAATAGAAAGGAAAACCACATGACATGAAAATACAAAAATATATAATCACTTTTTATTGGCTTTACAATTATTTCTACATCTTTTTCTCGGATTTTTATAATTTTGACAAATTAGAAGAAAATCTTTCAAGCTTTTGGATCAACAGCCCTGATTCAAACAAGCCCAAGATTGACCTTAAATTATGAATGAACATTACCTAGTTTGAATAAGGTCGACGTGAAGTTTCACAAGCCATACTATGCAGTCGTCTTTTTTATGTCATTAGGTTTGGCTCACGTAAAGTTTGATTTTGACCTTAGTCTGATTGAAGCAGAGGCATCTTTTACTTTAAATCTGAATGGCAGTAAATACTTGTCTGGCAGCTTATTATGATTTCAAGCATAGCCAAAGCTTAACATATTATATTCTATCTATAAATTATTACTATTATTTTTAATCTACCCTGTTAGCCAAGGAACTTTTTTTTCTTCCTCAAAGGGTACATAACATTATGTTAGATTCACTAGCAATGATATTGATACCGCATACTACTAGTCTCCTTTACAGCCATCACTAGTTTCAGTCCCAGATCCTCAAGGGCTAGGTCCCGCGACTGAAACTAATGACAGCTGTGTTAGCATAGTGCATTTTTCGTATGACTGTGAAAAATTCATGGCACAAACATGGCCATCACACAGCAAGGGATACGCCTGACAACACATGGCACGAGAATTTACCTAGAGCATTGACCTTTAAGTCATAAGCAGGGCTGTCTCTAGGATCTTGAAAGGGGAGGTTCATGTTTCTACCAATCTTAGTTATGCTCTTAAAAAACTAAAACTATTAGTGCTAAACATAATTCCATACCCCTACAAGGTTGGATAGGTTGGGAGGGGGGGGGGGGGCACCTCTAGTGACGGTCCTCATAAGTCACTGCTAAACCTCTCCTTTTTCTGAAACTACGCAAACCATGTGTCTGCAGAAATGTAAAAATCATATAAATATAGGCACGAGAAGTGAAAGATCGAATGGAACCTAAGATGCATCAACATAATCAATACATTCCCCTGATAGAAGTTTTGCATCATCACGTAATGGCAGCCATTTTAGATGGCAGAAAAAATACATTGTTTTATACGAGAAAAAATGACATTCCTAAGAGCACAGGGACTTTATTATTCTGCAATCTGACCAAAGACAATCCAAGCTGTATTATGGGCACCAGCAAGTGATGGTGCAAAACCTCTATTGGTTTGCATTATTGATTCTCTGCATCTCTGTGGTCTAGTCTCAACAAACTTAACTCACTTTATGCTGAGCCCCCAGGGGGGGTTGACTCCCTGTTAAAAGTATCAGGTAACTTTGTAGCATCTCTTAGGAGTAATAATTAGTGATTTAGTATCTTTTAGGGTGATAAAATTTAGAAATTTTGCATTTCTCTTTATCTTTTAGGGTATAAAAAACTCCCAACTATGCCCTTTTTAAACAAATTACGGTATCTTTTAGGGGTATTTTTGAAAATTTCTGATGACCAAACCCAAGCTCCCACCTGACCTCCCCCCTCAGGGCTGAGTCAAGGTATTGTACCCAACGAAATTAGTCTAGGCATGAGAGCTAAGGTCCATATCACTACATAACCATTGACCATTGACCCTAAACTTAGCTAGCTACAACATTGAAATGATAGTAGCATTAACTCTCTGCAGTTTTACAATTCTAATTATAGGAATAATATCACTTTGAAAAAGAACTAAATTATATGCATTCAGCTTGGTTTGCCTCTTGTCACTCGAACATCGGCATATAATGGATCTGTATTGAATGTGTTATGCAGCTCTTTAAAAGTTGGCCTTCTTTCAGGCTTGAGGTCCCAGCATCTTAACATCAATTTGTACACATGCTCTGGACAAGCGTCTGGCCTCTCAAGCCTTTTGCCTTCATTTTCCAATAATTTAATGACCTAGGAAGATGAAGAACAGGCAAACCATTCAAATTAAGCCTAGAAAAAGGTAATCTTGGGCATAACATACTTATTTCAAAAAACGTTGTCAGCTGGAAATATGAAAACTGATAATCTGTAATCTGAGAAAGAATGAATTGTGGTCTGTGAACTGTGAATTTTGCAAATTTACTCACGAGTTCAGATTCCAGTTCTTTGACCAACATTTTTTTTGAAATTATTATACTTGCATTTATTGGAGGTTCATAATATCACAATAATTTTTACTGGGGGATTCACAAACCCTGACACGTGATATTATAACAATATTACAACTATAGATTCTCTGGGAAGCTATTTTCCATGATTTGAAGTTATTCATGGGAAGGAAGGGAGGTTTCAAAGGCACCCAGTAAACTTCCCCGAGATCTGCCTCATAGCAAACTTCCGATAACCAGGATTGGTGCTACATCTCCACCACGAAATTCAAGGGCTTTTTAAGGACTTTTCAAGGTCCAAAATTATGATTTTCAAGGATAAACTTTGTTTGGGAATTTTTTATTCAAAATGTATAAGGAAAACTAACTCACTTATGACTTTTATATAAATTTTGATTAAAAAAACTCGATATCAATTTTTTTAAATGATGGAAAATAGCATAAGTGACCCTCTTGGTGCAAAGTCACAATCAAAATAACAAAAAGAAATTGTCAAAAAAGTAGCGGATCATAATAGAAAGGAACTGTAGCAAATTTAAGGACTATTTCAAGACTATCCAGCAACTTTGCTATTTTCAAGGACTTTGGTCGTTAGGGGTACCCCGATACCTTAAAAATGGATTTTGAATTCCAGGGCTTTCAAGGAGTAGCACAAATCCTGAATGATAAACATGGAATAATTTGGTAAAAAGAGTGTACGCACCTCTCCACCAGTCATTTCACCATATGGTAACTGACCAAAGGAATACATTTCCCAGAGCGTTACTCCATAACTCCAGACGTCACTCTTGTGAGAAAATGTACCATAGTTTATAGACTCTGGAGCATACCTTGAGGTGATGAAATAGGATGGATACAGTTATGGGAAAGATAAAATTCTGGATAATGGGTTTAAGAAAAATAATTGTGAAGGATAAATGAATAAATGGGTGAAGAAAAAGGATGAATAAAAGAATGGGTGGATGCATGGAATAGGTGTGTAGGTGGGTTGTTTGGGTGGATGGATGGATGGATGGATGGATGGACTGAAAGACGCATGGAAGGACGGATGGAAGGATGGGTGTGCGCCAAAGGTGGATCGTTAGGTGAATGGATGGATGAATGGATGGATTGATGGATGGACAGACTGACGGGTGGATTGACAGACGGACGGATGGATGGATGGACGGACGAACAGATGGAGGATGGGTGGACGCAAAAGGTGGATCTTTAGGTGAATAGATGGATGGGTAGATGGATTGATAAATGGGTGGGGCGTTTGGATGGTGAGGTGGATGGATGGATGGGTAAATTTATAGCCTGAGAAGGATGAATGGGTGACAAGTCTGATATATCAACAGCATGCTAACAAAGTTTATTATTCTAATGAGGTTAATTACCATTTAACTGGCCATCTTCCTCCTTGGGAGGCTTTATAGTAATCACTACCGGATCCTACAGCCCTGGACAGACCAAAATCACTTATCTTCAACTGAAAAACAAAACACAAATACAACATTTTAGTCATGAATATAAGATCCTGAGAGCTTATAAAAGGATTTCTTTAATATAATAATAAAAATCATGAAAAACTCGCTCCGCCCTACCTGGTGTTTAGAAGACATCAGTATGTTCCTGGTTGCCAGATCTCTATGGACAAAGCGCTTCTTCTCAAGGTACATCATTCCCCATGCTATCTGAGCTGCCCATATCTTAAAGTCCCTAGGGGTAATTTCAGACTGGTGGTCTATCAAGTAATCTAAAAGAGCACCCATTGCAACTAGTTCTTGCACCTATGTGAAATAAAGTCAAAGTAGTTTTAGGCAGGGTGATCATGGAGTTTGGAGTTTATACTAATTTCTAATTAGCTATTAGTCCTCGAGCCAGAATGGTAGCCTTTGGCCTCATGGGCTATTGACAAAGGTCATGAGGGCAAGAGGACTAATAATCCCTCTCACAGTTCCCTGCACCATCTTGAAAGGTAGTCGCGCCTTTGCATTCAAGTGAGATTAGCGGTGAGCTTGAAGCACCTTTGCACCTTTTTTAACACCTTGGACAATTATTCACATGCCTCTATCATTGCAAGCTCACTGTTCATCTTGCATTGATGCAAAGACATGGCTACTTTTCAATATGGCGCAGGAAACTGTGAAGGGGACTATTGTTTTGGTCAAATCCAACTAGTCCATCAAAGATATAGAAGCAAACAAGTTTTGAATTAAAGTTAAATTTAATGTTTTGGTTTTCAAAAACAGAAGCACTTTTGGCTACAAGTAGGTATAACTTATAACCTACTAGTAGCTCATCCAATCAGAATGCAGCATTGATGACAGACCACTAGTTGGATTTGACTTTAAAATATTTAGACACTTACCAATATAAGAGGAGGTCCAAGACAAACGCCAATCAAAGACACAATACATGGGTGGTTTAAGCCATACATAACACGGGCCTCTCGAAGAAATTCCTAGAATTACATAATTTCAGGAAAATATTAGTTAACCACTAAAAGTCAATAATTATTAGAACAAGGTTCGTGCTACATTATCGTTACAAAATTCAAGGACTTTTCAAGCACTTTCCAAGCACAAAAATTCGATTTTCAAGGACAAAGTTTTTTGTATTAGAACGTGGTTGCATTGAATCAATGTTACAGTGCAGCTAATTCAGCCGGGGCCACTAGCTGAGATAAATAGATCTTTAATATATGCATTCTTACCAAAAGTACCCAGATATTCAGCTAGGATATTTACAAAATATATGCAAACTCTTCAATCGATTTTAATCCTTATATATTTTAAAAATAGAATTTTTAGAATATTTAGAAATAGCATTATGTTTGGGTTTAATTCAAGTAGTATCCCAGGAGTTTTGGCATTTTCTCTATTTTCAAGGGCTTTTCAAGTGCCCTTAAAAACGTGCTTTCAATTCAAGGAGTTTTCAAGTATTTCAAGGAGTAGCACGAACCCTGTTAGAATAATAAATGTTATTCTTGAAAAAAAATTAAATATGGGTTTTGAGTTCACAAAATAATGACGGATGTAAATGTAACGGAATAACATTTCCCATTGCAAACCTCTTTAGGGAATAAGACTCCTTGTTCGAATTTCATCCATATTAGTGCATATTCTCAAGTATTGCCATAAAACAAAATTAAGATCCTTAGGGGAATAATCCAGTTTGGAGTTCCCTACTGCTCAGGGTAGGCCTGTATTTTGGTGTAGAATATTCATGAGTCGTAGATAAACTATGTGGAAATATTTGAATTGGTATTTAAGCTCAGCATGCTTCATTTTAGCACCAAAATAAGGCTAAATCTGAGTAAATGAATCTGTAATTAAGGGACACAGTGGTTATTCTATAAATTTCAAAAAGGTCAATAGCTCAAATAGCTCCAAGGTTTATTATATTCATTACCTGTTCTCCATGGGCAATTTTTTCAGGATGTAATGTTTTTAGTGCAACAGGAGTCTAAAAATACGGAAAGAAATCAGCACATCACCTTAGTTCAACCTGCATTAACTTATTTTAAATGCGAAGCAAAGTTTTAGGAAATTTAATTTTCCAGTCAACTGCGATGCTGCGTGAGCAAGGACCCATGCTCTTAAAAAAATCCATCTCAAAATCACAGGGCTGGGGTTGCTTCAGCTCTCTCCTAGATACCCTCTTGCCAAGGCCTCTGTCTGTGGCACATTTTTGAAGACTGGTATATTTTATTTATTTCTATTTAAAGGCTTTCATCACACACGACTTATATAAAATAAATAAATACAAAAGCAAAAAAGCGTGATGAGGGTGCGCCCCTTTGCACTTATACACTAACAATAACATAATAATTACCAGACTAGACGACAGTTTAACCCCTCTTTTTATCTTTTTCTGGATGCAATTATTCATTAAGTCATGATGTCAGCATTGGAGCACAGTTATTTGCTTTGACTTATAAAAAAAATTAAGCAAACCTTTTTCCCTTTAGGATCTTTCCAAACTCCTCTGAGAACAGATCCAAATTCCCCTTGTCCTAACTCAGAACCAAGCTCAAGGTCTTCCCTGTTGATTAGGGTGTGTTGTGTCGGCATTGGTGACTTGTCTTCAGATGCTGGTAAAAGAAAAAAAAATTACAAGATGCAAAACTCATTATTGATGAATGCCCAAAATAGGTTTAAGAAAATGAGGAGTGACTTATAGTAATGATTAGATATCAGAATTGTAGACATTACCATCATTCTTATTGCCGTGAGCAGATAATAACTCTAGCATGTGTCACTATTGTCTATAAAACTCTTGAATGGTGATGATGATAATGATGATGATTACGATGATGATGATGACAAAGATGACCACAATGATGATGATGACAACGATGATAATAAAATGAAATTGTATTTTACATCAGAAGACAGAGAAATCCTTGCTCAAAGTTGCTAAAAACAATTCACAAAAGCCATATAAAACAGCTGCTGTAATGCGATGTGTAAACACTATGGGAGCTGTAGAGCACTTGAAAAGCAAAAGAAACACTCCATTTCTTTCATGCTCTACAGCTCCCAGCATGTTTTTATCACAGTACAGAGACATGCACTCACATCTTATATTCCTTACTTAAAAATTAAATTGATTGACTAATATCAATTAAATAAATATCAATATTTCATAATATTTAATAACCAAATCACCTGTAGTCAAGTCTGGAGGTGGTTGAGATTGACTCCCCGATGGCAGAGGGGGAGGGAGTGGTCTACCAGGTGTTACTGGTGGTCTGGGCAGTGGGCTTGACGGTGCAGGTATAGGTAGTTGTGGAACATTTTGAGGGGGTTGTGGATATCCTGCTTGCCATTGACTGGAGGACCGGGTCAGCCGAGATTTGGACTCAGTAACATTTCGTCTAGATGAAGTACTTTCAATTACATTTTCCTGAAAAACAAAAGGTAAAAGAAAAATAAGGTGATAACCAATCAAAATTATTGTTCAAAATCCAAAACTGGATTTGAAGGAGCTCTTTTTTGGTTAAGTTTCCATGCAGGAAATGAAAAATGACCCACCCCTAATGTCTCTGTACTGTGATGCGTAAACACTAAGGGAGCTGCACTATGGGAGCTGCATCCCAGCAAGGTGTCTTTCGCCTGGAATAACCTCCTTCCCTGGCACTATAATTTATCAATATTTCTACACCCCTAATGTACATTTTAAGAAGTTCAAAATAATATTGTGTGACTCAAAACCTGTTTTTATTCCCACTCATTACTTTACAACCAGTCCCTTCAAATTTTTTCGATACAATTTATAGACAATGTTCTCACCACTGAGCTACTTCTTTGAAGCACAGGTCTTAGGGCTAATGATACCGGTGGCTTTCCATCTGGGGGGATAGAGAACTGCAATAACACAGGCAACCCATCAGCATATTTACTGTAGTGGTCGATCACATGTGGTAGTGTTTCAAATAGTGGTCCATCATCAATATAAAACCATCGATCCGACTGCAAATACAACACAACATAGACTTAGTCTTAGTCTCGGTCGTGCGTGATAATAGACCAAGAACCTTGGCATCTTAGTCATCTTGTATTATTCGGTTTGTATTGCTCGGTACATTTCTTCCTATGCGATATACCTTAATAAAAAAGAGAACCCATACACAGTCGAGGCTAAGACTGAGCAAAGGCAAACTCGAAATGGGAGTATTGCAACAGGCAACTAGCAACTACCAAGATTGCGTAATATTGCACATTGTAGTAAGGCTTCATACTTACCCTACTTTTGATCTGATAATGATATACTTGTTTATTTAATACAAGGGACAATACATAATATCCATGATCTCTGGTGCTTAGTCTTATTATAAACTGGCCATCCTTCATTCCCCATTTTTGAAAGAGAAACAAAGATCCCTGCAAAAGTATTCAATATATTATCGATTAAAAATTGATTTCTTTTAGGCTTATTTAGAGACGTCTTTAATTAGTAATGTGTGTGAAGTACAGTGGGATAAAGATAATGGCCGATTAGTCAATCACAGGCCAAATTGGTTTTTCCTTAAGCATACCCTGTTTCTGGCTCAGTGTTACTGGTCAAAATGACCAGAAAGACAAAGATTTGACTGAATAATTTCCAATTCTAAATGTCAGATAACCAGCCATTCAGCCTGAGACAGCCTTGAAACAACATCCAGTCTGATCAAAGTCAGTGCAATAAACCCCACAGATAGAGGTTTTGCATCATCACATGCCCCATGCCCATAATACATCTTGGGTTGCCTGTGGTTAGATGACAGAACAATAAAATCCCTTTGCTCTCTTCTTTCTCATGTAAAATGATCGTATTGTTCCTGCCATCAAGCATGGCTGCCCTCAGGTGACGATGCAAAATCTCAAATAAATTGTAGTTTAGTTTTTTTGGTTTTGGGAAGAGATAAATGCCTGAGAACCGGGAAAGAAACCTCAAATCAAACAACCAACAAACTCCACTATCGGATATATGAAATATGAATTTACCTTCCTGTCAAGGTGTTCATGTAGCCACGAACAAGCACCAGTTTTAGGAGGTGGTAATGGATAATTATCTATCATGTCGGCAATCTGTACATAACCATGTCTCAATGCCAGGTCCCGAGGAGTGTCTCCTTCTGCAGTCCTCGGGTGAAGAGGTGCTCCTAGTTCAATTAGTGTTTGACAACAGTCTGTGTAACCTCTGGATGCAGCCTCGTGAAGGGCAACACATCCTGTGTTTGTACACCTATCCTGGATATCTGCTCTTCCTTGCTGAACAAGAAGTTTACATGTTGATGGGTGATTTGCGATACATGCACACTTAACGAGAAATGAAAAAGAATACAAAAAAAAAAGAAAGAAAGAAAGTAAATTAACAATTTAAACTCTAATAACCATCCAGTCAATATGATCACCTGACAAAGACTAGCAATTTGTAGTCTATGTCACTGTCCTTCTGAATCCCAGGAGCAGTAAGACTGCTAGCCATTTTGGGTTAAAGGAACACGATTTACCTACTATTCTGTTCCAAATTTATCCAATGTATTTAAGATTTTTTCCACTTTGGAAATGAGTGGTTGAAAACAAACTATAGAACAATCAAATTAAAAATGGGGGGAGGAGGTGTAAAGAGAATAGCTTTGTAAGGCAGTAACATTCCAAAAATGGTCAAAAGAAGGATTCATGGCACACAAGAATGTTAATTTATATCTATAGATATTTTTCAAATTCCCACTAGGAAAGTAGGTTAAAGGAATCCCTGTAATACCCCATGATGCTTTGACGGGTAAATTAGAAAAACTTGATCAAAGAGTGATATACAAGGTTAAATGTTGAAGGTCAGCTCTTATAAGGTCTTTAAACTGTGATTATTCTTTGATGGTATTATGATTGAATTTCTTTTGTTTTACGTCATTCCAATGACTCACTCATGCAAGACTAAATAGTGCAAACCACTTTCAAAGGTATGTCAACAAATGGAGAGCCAACAACAAGAAAACCATTTTGTGTTATTTTATGACAATTGAGAACAAAAATTCCTTTAGAATTCGATCCTCTAAAGTTCAGCCTAAAAACAACAAAGGCCAATCTTTCGTTCAAAAATTTATTTGGCACTTCCTTGAGAGCTCGGGCATGTTAAGACAGATACCGTTTAGAGCATATTACAGACTGGCTCACGATCACACCCCAAATAAACTATTTAATTACACGTTGGATGCCTCTCATTAGACTTAGAGGAAAGCCTATACTTACCATCAATACAGTATGACCATTATTATCTCGACATCTTGGATCAGCATTACATTGTAATAATAAAAATACTATTTCATCATCACCCACGAGCGCCGCTAGGTGTAAAGGTGTCCTGCCATTTTCATTTCGAGCGTTAACATCCAGAGGGTTTTCTCTCAAAAGTCTACGTACTATAACTTCATTTCTGTCCATGCAAGCCTGGTGTAAACGGGTCTGAATTCCATGTTTTCTTGCCGAGGCTGGGGGAGGGCTGCCAGCGCAATTTTTGACTAAACGTATGGGCAAGCCGTCCGCATTTTCTCTGTAATATTCAATCAATGAATCTAAGCCATGGAAAACGGGACCGTCGTCAATCGAGAAATAAATATCTCCTCTGCATTGAATCTGAAAGTGCAATGCTTGATTGCAATTCCAAAGCGAAAGTACGTAGTCTCCCGGTACTGTATGGCTTTTTCGTACGAGAAATAAACCTTCTCTTTTCCCGTGTTTTATGAGAGTATTTAAAGCTTCTTCACGAGAGAGAGAGCCATGATACCACGACGCATCGTCCAGGACATTCATCTCAAAAGCTCCTGACTTCGAAGGGATGTGCTACATCTGTCCTCGAGTGCAAAGCGAACCCGGAACTGATAAGCTTTACTCTCAAAAGAGATGCAAAATCAACTTTCTGAATTGGAAAAGGTCGTTATGCACAATTTGATCTTCTGTCATCTGATGCCCTCTTTTTACCTCGTTCCCAGTCGAGGGTAAATCACTAAAATAACACCAGAAATATATACTAAGATAGCGAAAAAGCTCGTAAGGAAGCAGTTACCGCAGCTGAAGCTATAAAATACTTTCAGTAGAGCTTTCAAAATTTTGTCTTGCTTTTGGAAAAGTGAATAAAACAACCTGAAAGAATTCAATATTTTTAACTGGGTTAACCGAGTAGGACTGAGTACTAATTATGTGAGCCCGCGGGTTTTAAGTGATCAGCTGTGTTGCGCTCAAGAGCATGCGTGGTTTGGCTGGTAATGTTGTTATGGTAACGTGTATGAAGTGGAAGCAAAATATTCGCATTGCTGTCAAAAATCTCAGAAAAAGTCACCGATTTTCTCCTTTAAGATAATAAATAACGTAAATATGACTTCAAAAAAGCCTTCATATAAAACAATAGTGCCGGGAAATCGAAGCCAGGAGGAGATATTCGAAGAAGAAGCTCACCAGATCGTAGACGAAGCCATCGACAATGCTATGAAAAGATTGAGAATGAATTTAGGAACCGCTGAACAAAAAGACGAATCTCCTGAAGGACAAGCAAACCAGGAAGAAGAAAGGGGTACTGTTGATCCTGAAACAGGGGCATTTATACCTAATATCAATTGGATGAGTGCAGACAATTTTACTGTAACTGGTGGACTTGAAGAAGTTGAAGAATTTATTAAGGTGAATATGAACTGATCCTACATGTAACCAAGTTGGGAAGAGATTTGAGGAGGTTTTAATCTTTAGAATAGAAGTCAAGAAAATTTGCACTTTGAGTTTATATTATGAGATGTAACCTCCTGAATTCACTTACCCCACCCCCTCCCCCCCACCCTCCACTTTACAATGTTACTATAACCCCCCCCCCCCCCACCTGCCATCATAAGGGGGGTTAGGGTGCAAGACTGTAAGACCAGCTATTGTAACAAATCATGAAAGTAGCAAACTTTGCAGTGTTAACATTTGGCCAGTGCTAAACCAACAATCTTATCTTATTATGCCATAAACAGCACCAGAATAGGGGGTGCACTAACTGAAATAATTGACAGCTCAAGCAGCACTATGATGTGTCATGGCTGGGATAAAACTCTTTGCCCCCCAATTCCCCCTCCCCTAATAGCAATCTCACTATGCCCCTGGCTCTTTATTATGCTACTGCAATGTAATGCAATATGCGTACAAATAATCATATGATATGATTTTGCTGCTATGTCTAAAATTGCACAATCAAGAGAACTGCACATTGGAAACTGCATTTGTCTGGGTGGCCTTGGTTGAGGTAGTCACACTGTAAATAATCAGACACCTAATACTACTCAACTATTGTTCTTTAGACATGGGAACGAGATAGCAGTTGGTTATATTGTATTGACTTCCTTAGAGAAGAGGACCATCCTTATAGTAAACGTTATCGGTATGCAGTAAAATGGAGTATTCCAACAAGAAGAAAACCAATCCCTAGGGCTACGGCATGCGTGTATTTTACTCTGGAAGTTAGTAAATTTAAGCCAAAGGTATGTTGGAAAACAATGCTTCTTTGAAAGCCAAGTGCTCACAATCTCAGATAATAAGTTTAGTAGTTGCTATGGAAACAAGAAATTTAGCCAAGCACTCACAGTCTCAGATAATCATAGTTTAGTGGTTACTTGGGGTTTTGTGGTTACTTTGGATATGAAATTTATTGTTGTTTAGACTAGAACTTGAAAAAATATTCTGAAATGGGAAAACATTATGCACAAGTCTATTCAGTCTATTCCTAATGGACACTATTTGAAAAATATTAGTTTTATGAAGTAAAGATATGTAAATTTTTTGATGCATCTTAATCCTATTTTTCAGTCATTTCCGATAGAGGTATATTATATTTTTGAAAGTCATCGACTTGTACACAGGTAATCTTACTATCTATTCTTGCCGTTATTTTGTGTGTAAGGGACCATCCATTTTTTAAAGGAAGAAAACAATCACCCTACGACATACCATACAACAAATCTGACCCCTCTCTATTGTTGCATTAAAAAAAAACCCTCCCTTGATGTAATAATAATAATTATTATTATTTATTTATTTAAAGTCGATAATGTGGGAAGTGGTCGTCCAAACTTCTGAGTAACAACGAGGTTCATGTTAAAAACACTCGACAAACAATTTCCATCCTGTCTATTGTAAAAGTGCCATGATTGGAATTCTTTTGTGTGCCACCTTGAGCTAAATGACCCCCTCCCTCCCCCCCCAAAACAGTATAATGGTATTTTAAACTTTTGACTGGTTTTATATTCTACAGACCTGGAAAATCGAGATTCAGAGAAAAATGGTTGAAGGATATCATAGAAAGCAAGATTAAAATGATGAAAACAGTTTACTTCTAAAAACATTTCTTACATTATTTTCCTATAATAATATGATGTATATTTTGTAAATAGTAAAAATATTTGTAAGTCAAGGCTTGCTGCCCTTATAAATACTTAGGGGAAATTAATTCTTCCTTACAAAATAAATAAAAATCTTTCGATTTAAGGTTTTTAACATGTATGCCATTTGTTTATCCTGCTGCAAATATCCTTGGCTATATTAAATGAAATTTAATTAATACATTTTATGAAAATAGATAAAAGTAATTTTTTGATATTGTTTGTTCACCGTGTATATTCCTGTCCCATTCTATTCTATCCTATTCCATTCATTTCAAAATTCTGGAGTAAAAACTAGAAAATTTTGAGAAAGTGTTTCGTATTAGTTTTACCTACCCTCCCCACCCCCTGACAGTAGAGCCCTACTCCTTGGAAATCCCAAACCCATCCCCAAGAAGGGATCATAAATTTCCCAACCCCCTCCCCCATAAGCCCAATTGCTTAGACTAAGGTTCATGTCCAACTTCACATGAGCCAAACCTAATGGCATCAAAGAAGACCCCTTATTCATTGTTTCAATATTAGTTTTGGGTCATTTGAAGTTTGACGATTGACCTAAGCATTAGGGTGGTAAAGTGCTCAACTTTCTTCATTTCTCAAGAAAGTAAAAGACGTAAGCTCTTTCCCCTTCATGTTTCCTGCCATAAAAACCTTACCCCCTCCCCTCAAGGAAAAAAAGTTTTAAAAGTGTTTAATGCTTGTGTAGGAGTTGGAGTTTTCCCAAAAGAACATAAATATATTAGGCCTTCTCAACCCTAAGAAATTTAAGCTTCCTTATCTATAGTCAGAGTTATGGATATTTGCTATACAAAATTGAGTGACTAAATTACTACGACAGGGCCTTTACATCTATCACAGCAGTCAAATGTCACTCTAAAGCTGTTGGTCATTAGTCTACTCTGGTAGCTGTTCCCAATGTACTGTTTGCCCATTCTTTTCATCACTGTACTTTCTTCATGTTGTCCTTCTGTGTGGAGTTCAACGTCAGATGAAAGAACCTGAAGAGTAGAAAATAAGAATTAACTTGAGAAGGAACATATTCAAGGGGGGAGGGGGGGGAGAGGGATTTGAAAGGAAGGATGGAAAAAATAAATAAATAAAAAATTAAAGCAAGGAATTAATCAAGGAATGAATGTCGGAAGAAACGAAAAGAATAGAAGGAACTAACTTGGATAGCAAATTTCTCAGCAGGTGTAGGCTCTACAGTTTGCTTCTCTGCTTCCTCTGTAAATGAAAGTGCTTCAGCTGGGATTGATGAACTGCTGAACAAATCCTGCACCTGTACTGCTAAATCATGAACCAGACAACTTGTTATCGATGCCAGTTCCAAAACACTTTGTTGATGTGTGCTGTGGGCTTCATCAAGTATTTCTGTACTTTTGTATGAGCTATTGCCACTTTTAATAAGATATCCAAGCGAATGGAGAAGCCTAAGAAGAGAAAAATTATTCAAGTGTTACAGAATAGGTTTTAAGAATGCTCAAATAGCAATTTCTTGGACAGATATATAACATACACAGTCAATGTATATATGCAGCCTGTAAAGTTCTCCACAGCAATGTAAAGCGCATTGAGACAATGTGATAATGCGCTATATAAGAACCCATATTAATTGTCCACTGAAAAAATACATTTACACATATAGACTAAAAGACCATTAATATCATGTGTTTCCTCAAACGTCCTGGCATAAAATAAATGCTAAAATACCATTCTCCATCTTAAATCCTCACTAAATGGTCTGGGCGTTCTCGATTTTCGATTCATGAGTTGAATTTTACAGTTAAAGTTCAGGCTGATGCACACAAGGCAAAGAATACATAATGAAACTTGTGATATTTCTTTTAGTCTTATTGTGTAAATGTGTAAATTCAGTGTAAATGTCTTTTTTCGGTGGACTTACGTTAATGACATTGAATGTATAAGCTGGAAAATATGCACTCTCTCTTTTCAGACTTTCAATGTGGATTTCTGACTAATGGTGAATGGGAGGGAAAGGTAGAGGACAGAAGGAGAGGAAAAGGAGAAAAGTGGGGCTGAAAATGGGAATAAAGAAAAGAAAGAAAATGTAGTACAACAGTGATGCTGTGATGGGATTAAAAGAGAACATCTCTTTTTATTTACCTTTTTGTTTTAACTAACTGTTTCTTTAGCTCTGCTCTTTCATTCAAAATTCTTTGTAAGGCATTTTGTGTCTGTTTGTACTTAGCATAAAGGGTTGTTCTCCAGCTTGTTAATTCATCTGACATCATCCTATAAAAAAAAGGATTTCAATCCATATTCAATCCTAACATTAGGAATGGTCCAAACCACTGTGAAAATGTTATGGTACAGAATTTGTTATGACCATGAAAAATAACCCTACTCCATTACATTGATGTTGTTATGGCTACAATTACAAATAAATAAATAACTAATAATATATAAAAAGGAAATGAAAGGAAAGAAAAGAAAAGTAAAAGCCCACAAGGGAAACCATGGAAAATCCATTCAATCTCTAGGAAAGAGATTTGCTGAATATTCTTTGACACTTAAATTAGTGGCCAAACCAGTAGCATGATAATAATTTTCACTATCTTCCTATTAAGCACCATCATAGATGTTTAGTTTACCTGCTGGCCATGAATTTAGTTCTCCACACGTCACATTCTATGGCAAGCTTGTCTGATTCCTCTGCATATTCTTCTGATAGAGTCTTCCAGTGCCTTATCTCTACAGCACTCTGAGCATTTTTCATCAATATGGCCTCCAAGCTATTCCAAGAAAGAAAAAAAAAGAAAAGTAAGATAAGAATAAATCAACAGCCTGAGAAAACAGACAAACTTTCGCTCCCCCATCCCCTGTGAAAGGTACTGTCTGTTTTCTCAGGATGCGGGGGAAAAAACAATGAAAATAAGATAAGAAATGAATGAATAATAAAAGTATGGATGAATGAAAAAATCCAAAATTTTACCTGTTATCTAAATCATCTCCAACTGCAGCAACCAGTAGTTTTTTAATGTCCGAATTCACCTGTACAATGAAAGAAAGAATACCATTAAACAAACCAGATGGGTTACCTGTGGTTGAAGTACCACAGGAAGCTGAATTAAGTAGGAGATTCAAGGATCCGAACAAAACCAAAACTAGCATGAAATGGTTAGCAATTTGTAGATAATATAATGATGATTTTGGATATATGATTTATTTTCTAATGAAAATATCTGGGTTGAGTGGGCTTCCTTTGGTTTACTGACCACAGGTATCCCAATATAGGGAGAAATTTCACAACAGTACGAAACTTGAAATGTAAATCTGTATTTATAGGATATCTCCACCTGTGTTTGAAGCCCCAGTTGTACACATAGTTTTGTCTTCTCCTCCACAAGTTTTGCATTTCTTCCTTCAAGATCCCTGATCACACCCTGCATCTCAATGTAGGAGAATTTACTATCTCTATTATCATGCATGTCTTCCTGGTATTCATCAGTAATAGTATTAAAAGTTTCATTCTCTGGCATTGGATGATCAAGATCTGATAACATAAGCCCAATCTCCAAGCCATGATCATCTAGTTCTCTTTGTTGTTCATTTAAAATAGTTTTATTTACAGAAAGAAATTCTTCTTCATTCTCCTGCACAAGCATTGATATATCTGGCAGATCCTTCCTCTTGTGAATCTCTTTAAAGTGTTTAAAATCATTTTCAATTTTATGAACCGTCTTTCTTGAATAGTCAGTTTCAGATTTTTGTCTCTCTGACACTTCAGATATACTAGATAAAGTCTGTTCCTTTTGTTGTTCTTCTTGCCCAGTAACAAACACTTGAACTGATTCCTTTTTCCCTTCATGGACCTTGTAAATATGATGAGATTGTTGGACATTCTTGGGGTGGTTTGTGCGTTCTGTTCCATTTCCACTATGCTCCATGCCATCACCGCTTGATCTTGGTATTTTTCGGTAATCTAGAAAAATTTTCAATGAAACAACATCAGGGTCTCGATGGTTGGGAATAAAATATGTGGTAATAAATCACTTTTTATAGAGAAATCGATATTGGTTTCTAATTTTGCTTACAAGTTAAAAATATATAATACCATTTAAAAAAAACAACAATATTTCGTGTCTTACCAATGCCATGTTCATCTTTGGAATGAATTTTTCTTCCTAATTCTTCAGGTGTTCTGCCAATGCGAGATGAGAAAATATCATTAATTTTTCTTCACAGACTAAAATGTATGTCACTGAGATAAACGTATAAAGCCCAGTTCCCGAAGAATTTAAAAGGAAAGACCTAAGACTGAAGTATAAAGGGTAGACCTTCTAATTTTGCCCATGTACTCACAAAACACCTCTGGGCTGATATATTTCACAGCAAGGCTAACTAGTTATGGTTTTGCAGTGCACATGCAATGCAAAGTTCAGAAATCAAAGACCACAGAGGTGAGAAGCGAGTGTACTACTGCTACACCAGTACCCTTGATTTCCCAATCCATAATAGTGTTAGTCATTTGTAACAAGAATAGTGTCTTGATGGACGCCTTAAATGCCATCCCATTCCCCAGGCTGTTCTTCAGTCAGCTGTTTTTACATAACACAACAAGTTTCCGAATTTACCTTGCAATAGCCATAGCTTGAGGTTCTGCCAGAATTACTCCTGCCATCATTATACAGCACACACACCAACTTGTATCAGCTTAAATATGTCAGCTTTAAATACGGTATTTCACATTTATATACTCTTCAAACCATTAACAGTACAATTCCGAGTACAATAAATAGCTTTCTTGTTATATCGTGTTCATAATGAAGAACTTATGGATTTCCCCAAAGTCTTTGAGACCTGAAAAAGCAAACGAATACACCAGCTGAATAATGTTTGATGAAATGCTAAAGCTACAGAATTATTAAGTACGCTCCCTTCAGACAGAATATTAATTCACGAGGGGCCGTGTCAAAGCTAAAAGCATAAATCAGAGGACAATAATCTGTTAGGGCTGTCAATTACAGTTCGACAAGACAAAAGACTCAAAATTATGATTCAGTTTTTGACTACGTGTCTCTAGTTTACGCAACTATTTTCATGAATTTACTTCCTCTTTTCTACTGCATCAACTTTTGTTTAAAATTCAGCTTCAAAAATAAAAATTCAAACATGGTTACATTAAGATATGCTGTAATCTTACCTTAAAACTGTATAAAGCGCTGCCTATTCGCATGATTATTAAGTTATATTAAAATAAAAATTGCTAAGCAATTTTATCCTCTTCTTCCGCCATTTTGAAAACGTCACTACCCAAAGACCTTTACGGGGGCGTACTTATAAATTTGACTTACAAGGGATGGGTGGGGAGTGCTATTTTTTCCCCTTCTGAAGGAAAATTCCTACAAATTAGAAATTTAAAATGCAATATGTAAGGCTTTAGGGCTAAATAATGTATTGAAGACAGAGATAAGGTAATTAAGAGTGACAATTTTATAAAGGCTTTACCAGACGTCAAAAACGTTTGATATTCAAATCTTCAATAAAAATCAATCTTTTTAATCACCTTTGGTTTTAAAAACAAAACTGAACATCTTATTTGATAAATTATTTTAGTGAATAAGAATTAATTTAAGGCAAATTGGAGCTGTCCTTCGCTAGGTATAGTGGTGAATCATTTCTAAGGGGGGTGGGGAGGGTATTTGGCACAGTCAATGATTGGCTAAGCTCCTCCCCCACGATTAGTCATTTTGTTGTATATTTTCGCGCTTGTAGTTTGAATGATGGCGGAGAAAGACAGATGTGCTGAATTATTCCTCTTATAACACGCTTCAGTAATATCCGATCTTCAAGTGCGGCAATGCGTGTGAGACCTAAACCCATCGGGAATGGTTTTCGAAGAAAAACTTTAAAGGATTCAGAAGAATTCAATAAATGGAATCGTCCCAATGGAGAGTGCAAGACAGATGAGGATGGCATTGCTTCATACCCACTGGATGAACATTTGACTCTACCAAGTTTAACTAATAGAACTGCTTCAATTTTGTTATCTACGGTTTCTATCATATGTTACTGGAACTCATGTAATGGGGATTTCGTTTTTGATGATTCTGAAGCCATCGTAGGCAACAAAGATCTTCGACCCGACACCCCATTTTGGAAGCTCTTTCTGCATGACTTTTGGGGAGGTACACTTACGTCCAATGATTCTCACAAAAGCTACCGTCCATTAACAGTCCTCACCTATCGATGGAACTATTGGCTAGCTGGAGGATTACATCCTTGGGGCTTTCATTTTGTTAATGTGATTTTACATGCCGTTATTTCGTGTCTTTCTTTGCTGGTTTTTAACGAGGTGTTTAGCGAAAAACAAACCCACGGAGGCAAAGTGTCGAAAACGGGTTTCCTCTGTGCCTTGTTATTCACAATCCATCCAATACACACTGAGAGTGTAAGTATTTCTTTTTCCTAACGTCTTTTCCCGTCTTTTCCCCCTTTCTTATCTGTCTTTTGTTTTTGAATTATTTTATTTCCAAGTTTAAATTGTCTTCGTTTTATTATTTCTTGTTGTGAATTTAAACGTCAAACATTTTATCCGTTCAAGTCGAAACGACCTGTAAGGAGAATACTTACTAATTAATTTATAAGCTTCATAACTATTTTCAGCGCTGTGGATAATTATTATTCTAAACAATAGAAAACGATTTGGATTATTTCCTGACTCTGAAACAAAAAGATAATTGTACAAAACTAATTGGGTGTTGAAATACTTCAAATTCTGTGTGAGTCTTGCTTTCAAAGCTGGCCTAAAAGTTGGAACTTCTCACCTTTTTTGTATCTCTTATTAAAAGAATATAAAATATTTAGTTCGATTAGTTAAGCACGAATGTTGTGTAGTAATAATGAAGAATACAAAATCGGTTCAGAAGAATTTCTTTCTAGACCTTACTCTAGTGGCATCCTTCAAAAAATTAAATAATTTTAAGAATATTGTTTAGTTTGGTTTATCCTTTCACAACTCGAAAAAAGAAAGATTTGGGGCACAAAACAATCCTTATAGATAGCTTGATATTTTGTTACTAATTGGGAAAGAATGGCTAAACCATAACAATATCCACTGTAATATTGTTATGGTTTAGCCTTCCTTCCCAAAACCAACCAACATCAAAATCACGATAAAAACATTTTTCCTGACAGTTAATAAAGCACCTTATTTTATTATATATGGTGTATTAATGAAATGTCAAGGAAAGCTAGTTTTTGACAGGCATTTTGTCATGGGATTTGATTTTATCCTATTTGAAACCACAGCCGGTAGGTGGTGTTATGCCTTACTTCTGTGAATATGTTTATGAAAATCCCAGCACACTCGCTAACCACAAATTAGAGTAGGGCATGACTATAAAATATGTGAAATTTTTATCAGTGCATTTAATAGTCAAACAATATTTAATAACGCATTTTATATCTTAGTATAATCAGACTGGCTCTTTGTCCCTCTCACTGATTCAATTTGAATATATATAATTTGATTCCTCTTTGCTTAATTCCAAGATAAGATAATAAAACATTTATTGATTTAATATTTTCAACCTCAAGAAAAAAACCAGCAAAACATAGTTAATTACAGCTTCCCACTAGTGATATTAATTATTTATTTCTGCGCTGTTTTATTTTCAAATGATTTTATAGATAGAATGTCAACCAACCTCAAGCTATTAAAAATGGTGTGGTACAATCCTGGAAGCTTTTGAGTTAATGATTCCACTGGCTTGTGGTCGGCATTTTAACCCCATAAACATCAACCACTACACATTTATATATTTAAATTCATTCATATTTCAAGAACAATTTAGTTTTCTTACTAAAAATCCAAGTAAAGTGCAGATTTTACTTCTGTGTTCATGAAAAGACATTTCATTTTTTTTTATTGGGGACAATTTTCTCACTATAATTCAAAAAATCTTTTGGAATGTTCCTTTTTTTTTGGGAATCTTCTATTTGAATAAATCCAAGGAATTCTCCTAACATTAATGCATACAGAATCCTTTAAATTGAAAATATACCAAAAGGAGACAGTAAAGTATTGTTAAATCCACTTACATATTAAAATAGACGATATTCGTAAATTGAAAATACTTCAGAAACCTCAAAATTTGCTGTTTACAATTTTTTTACTAACTGGCTAATATTTTTTGGATTTCAATTTCTTAGGTTGCAGGTGTGGTAGGGCGTGCCGATTTGCTGAGTGGGCTGTGCTTCTTTCTCTCATTTTTGACTTATGCAAAATGTTGCAAGTTACATCGTAAGTATCCACCTAAACTTTAAAAGGAGCGAAAAATCTTCCCACCCCTCCCCCATAAATACACTCATCCAAAGTGTGTAGACATTTTTACCTTAGGCCTAGTGCTCTCCCATTTCAGACTGTGTGATTCTCTTGGGAATAAGGAATAAGAATTAAGTCTATTATTATTATGGGAAGCATGGAAGGCGTAGTAATGCGAGCACCCACCTCTCATCAACATGACCTGGGTTCAAGTCCCTCCAGTCTCAGTGCTGTATGTGAGTAGAGTTGTTTGTTGGTTCTCTCCTGTGCTTCGAGGGTTTTCCAGGTTCTCCAGTTTTCTTCCCTCCGCAAAAATCAATTTCTAAATTCAATTGTAATTTCAATGGATGAAGAGCCACTCTATGGAATTGCCACTGCTAAATCCTATTTATTTATTCATTCATTCATCTATTCATTCGTTTGTTCTTTTGTTCTTTCGTTCAATCATTTTTTTTTGTTACTGATGCAGACATTTATTCATTTCATTGTCTTTTTGTCCATCTGTTCCTATTTATTTTTTTCTCTTCAACAGGTACTAATTCCCAGGCAGCTCTTGGGTATCTGTTAACAAGTGTTACTCTGTGTAGCCTTGCTATGCTTTTCAAAGAGCAGGGTATCACTGTACTTGTGAGTAGCAAACCAGGCATTTTGCAATACATATTCATATAATTCATATATGCATCAATTAAATATCAGTCCCTTCACAGAGAGAGTGGGACCCTTCTCAAAATTATTGTGGGTGCGAAGTTAACATGAAAATGAAAAAAAAAATTAGACTTTTTCTCAGTGTTAGCATTCAAAATATTATTTTAAAAGGGATACTGAATTCAGTCTCTGAAAATTAAGGAAAGTACTATTTTTCCAAATTGATTTGATTATAGGAGATATTCTTGATAGTGTTGATTATCAATCTCTACCTATTGTGTCCTAGGGACTGTGTTGTGCTTATGACATCATCATGTTCTGTAAGATAGACTTTATTCAACTGATCAAGAAGCTGTTCAAGCAAAAGAAACCAGCTTTGACTACTGAGGTACCATGAAATAGCATTTCCAATAATTGTTAGTAAATGTAATTGTTAGTACATTATCTATTGAGTTTGGCATGTAGAGAATTTGGTTGTTAATTAAACCTCCAAATCCTATTGTTCCCTACACAATCCAGGGCTAAAACAACAGCCAGTCATACATAAAATAGAGTATCCATGACAAATGATTAATTTTTCTTATTTTAACAGGATAATGGTGTTTTTCTGTTCAGAGGATTAATCTTTCGGCAATCCATCCTATTCCTTTTTGGAATCATTCTTCTGTTGGGAAGATGGAAAGTCATGGGCTCTACTCCACCACATTTTCAAGTGTCAGATAATCCACCTTCATTTGAAAAGTCTTCTGTATCTAGAGTAAGTGACATTTGTGCTATTAATTAGGTAGACTTTTGAAAGACTAGTATAAGCTAGCTATCCTTTTTTGGTCATGTGGAACTCGATCAAACTAAGACAAAATTCTCATGAAAAGTTGAGGGGAGACATCCCTTTATACTACTAAATTCAATTTACTAAAATTATTATTTAAGCCTATTATTGATTTCACCAGTTCATTAATTATAATTACATCTACACAATCAACCTGTGGCTGTTAATTAACCCTTGGTGGCTGTGTTTTGATTGGTCGATGGGTTGTATACCGTTAATCAAGGAACCAACTGATCCTCGTGTAGCTGCAGTGCTACTGATGTGGGCAGTGCTTTTCACTCTTTTTGGATACTGCATATTAGGTCAACCATCACATTACAAAAGGTATGTTCTATAAGTAAAAAAAACATTCAAATTTTATTAATAGTCTGAAAGAACCTCTGGACTGATCTAAGTCAGGGCATGGCTAACTCACAGATCAAACCTGAAACAACCTCTGGACTGATAATTAAGTCTGGGCAGGGCTAACTCACAGATTGAATTGGAATTCAGCATGTTAGCCTTTGAAGAGGGAGGAGAACTGAAGAGTAAAACCCTCAAATAAAGGGAGAGAACCAACAAAATCTACTCACAGGTACCAAGACACTGAATCTTGGAATCAAATCGAGAAACCAGAGGTGAAAGGTGAGCGTACTACTGCTATGCCATCTAGGATTACCAGTAACATATTTACAGTCTTCAGTGGCAGATCCAGGATTTTTCAAAGGGGGGTTCCGTTTCTTAAACTGTGTAATAATTCTCTTTTGTTTAGTTGATGTTTGAAAAACAATTTGCTCTTATCACCTAATTTACTACCTAGTAACGGAACTTAAAGGTAAATTAAACATTATAACAGCAAATATCAAAACTACTCTCTGTATTGTTCTGCAGAATATGCACAATGGGTCTGGCTTTCCTCATTGTACCATTCCTACCTGCATCAAATATCTTCTTCAGAGTTGGTTTTGTCATAGCAGAACGCGTGCTGTATTTATCGAGTGTTGGTAGTTGCATATTAGTTGTGCTTGGTATTGCAGTCATCAGTAGAAGAGCATATTTAAGAAAAGTAAGTGGTTTTCTAATATTCTTCTACTTGCCTGGGCCTGTTTGTACAAAGGTTGGATAGCACTATCTGGTGGATAAACCTTATCCAGCAAATAAATTTATTGGATAGCAGCATGGACTTATCTTATATCCACTGGATAAGGATTTATCAATTGGACAGGCTATTCACCCTTTGTACAACCAGGCCATTGTATGTTGTATGTGTAGCGACTTTCAAATGGCTTTTGATCCTAAAATCTTCCTAAGCTAAAATGCCCTGGGTGCCAGAGGAATTTTTTTCCTCTGCTGCCAACCCTCTGATTACCCTCTTTCTCTTAAACAAATTTGTTTCTTGAATCCAGGTTAAAACCTGTCAATATTTAAACAAAATCTTTGACAAAGGAGGGATGTATTTTTCATGTGTAAATGAGTATTTGAAAGTTGCTTTTGACACAAGTTTTCGAATGACACTCTTGACATAAAGTTTTCTCCATTTTTCAGTATGTTGTCTGTTGCATGTTCACCATGATTGTCTGTTTTTCACTCTGGACCATTAAAGTAAGTTGAATACACACAAAAAATATCATACACCATAACAAATCAAAAACTCATTTTTCCTTATCCCCCCTCATTTTTTCAGAGGAGTGGTGAATGGGTAAACGAAGATTTACTTTTCAGTTCTGGAGAAGCTGTGTGCCCTCTGAATGCCAAGGTGAAAAGTGTTTCTTAAAGAATAATAAACATCAATTACTCAATTATTGAGTGTCTGAGGGTTACACTAAAGTGCCCATGCTTGGGATCAGAAGAATAGAAATGTTTTTCTTGAGTCTTAAAATTTCAGGAGAGTTTTCCCCCTCCTCTTCCCTCCCCCTGTAGGGTTTAGTATTATATGGAGATACTGCTGGAAAATATTGTCCACCCCATCCCCCCTGCCCCTCCCTACCCTTCCCCTGACTAGGATATGAGTATAAAGCTACTGCAAGGTAAAATGACTTGCTGGAGAAACCATGTTTCATGTTGTATTTCAAAGTGCAGTGTTTCGTCACTGATACTGGTTTTTATCCTTCGTTGTTACAGGTACATTATAATATTGGTAAAGTGCGCTCCAACCAAGACAGGAACGAAGAAGCCCTGCAATACTACAGGGAAGCTATCAGGTGAAATTTCCATCCACTTTTCACTATCCATTCACTTCCCAATATTAATTCTTGCAGGTTTATTTTATTCCTTGGTTTGTATTTTGATTTTCCAGGCTGAATCCAACATACCACGATGCATTAAACAATTTGGGAAATCTCTTAAAGGTATGACATCTTAATAGAGCATTGCACCTCTTTTTGCAAGCTATGGGTTGCCTGTGTGTTACTTTCAGTAAGAATTGGACTACCTGTATGCTTCATTACAAAAATTATCATTTTAAAATCTGGCTTTGCACTTGTTAACAGGACAAAGGTGAAATCAACGAAGCAGAGGAGTTACTGGAAAAAGCAGTAAAGTCCAGGTATAAGATTTATTTTCGAAGCGACCCCTTTTTACCAGCAAGTACAATCAGAACCGTTGTTGATTCAGATTCAAATGTGTTTTTAGGAGGCTCTGATAATTTTTTCTTTAAACTTTTCTTAACTTTTCTCTTAGTAATACATTTGCTGCTGGTTGGATGAACTTGGGGACAGTCAAAGCCGCCATGAACAAGATGGAGGTACTTAGTTTAGGGTAAAAAATTGAGGGCACCTAGAAATATTTCAAGAATGTTTATTCAGCTAATCAGAAGAATTATTGTTAACTTTCCGTTATCTTGTGGTTAGGAAGTAAGTTCTGATTGGCCAATGAAGAATAGAACATTTCTAGAATATTTTTAGGTGCCCATGGTTTATCGATTCGCACTGAAATCGGTGGGGAGAGGGCACTGTAATCGGGGGGGGGGGGGGGTTGGGGAGTTGTATTCCTATCCCATAATTTCCCCCGCCCCCTCCCTCCGTGTAAACCTTTTCACCCCAACCCGGCCCTAGGGCCCTAGTCAACCTGGAGAAGAATAAATCTGAATTTGTTTTCGTCTGCAGGAAGCGGAGGTGTGCTACATAAATGCCATCAAATTTAGGAAGAAATACCCCGATGCGTACTTCAACCTTGGCAACTTGGTAAGCAAAGCTACTTATCTACTTTTATAACAACCTGGAAATTAAATCACTAGATTGAAAATGTTCTTAAAGTTTTCAGCGCGTATTTTCGACCGGCAACGACGAAAATACAAAATAAATGATTTATTTTATAAGCAGGAGCATTTGAAAACTTTGGAAAGTCAGTCTATATCGATTTCGCATGCGCAAACATCGTCGCGACTAACAAGGTTCTAGACTAACTCTATTCCGTTGTCACGGCTATCGACTGTACGACTGTAACGTATTCAGTTGTTGCGCAGAAACGTATGCTTGTTTTATTCAGCGCGCTTGAACTATGGAGACAAAGGACTTTGCGAAAATCTAAGCGCAACGTAGATTGTACAGAGATTCGCTTACCGGTATGATGCTACTTGTTTTGGTAGTATATTGACTGGGAGAAAAGTAACGAAGCTATGGCCGCTTTCGAGAACGCTGTTCGTTTGAACAAGAACCACGTGGGAGCCTGGTTGAACCACATTCTCCTGCTCGATAAGTCAGGTAATGCAGCCTAAACATGCGGCTCCTTCTCTTTTCTTTAAAATCATCCCGAGGGGACCCACCACGTGTTGAAAAAGCCAGGCGGTTCCAAGTCTAGACTTTAGTGAAAAACGTCTGCGCATGCTCTGAATCCGTATGCAAATTAGTCAAAACATATGCAAATTTGCTTGGACTTCACGAAATGCCAAAACTTATTGTCCATGCTTGAAACTTAAGGCTAATTCTTTCATATTGTGTTTGTTAATACAGTATCTTGGTCTGACAAAAGTATACTCTCGAACTTGTTTGTATTGGAGACTATACTTTTCTCACTCAAACTCTTCAAAACTCTTAGGAAACGTGCTGAAGTACACGCATGCGCAAACGTTTTTCTCTAGTGTCGGCTATGCTTTGTTTTGCAAAAGAAATATTTTATGTCATTTCCAGGATTCTCCTCAAAATATTTTTACCTTGCTTGCATACAATGGCATTATCTTGAATTCTTCCCCTGGACACTACTTTTAGCTGTGTAACTCGTCTCTAACTGCTTCATTGTTGATCTGAATTACAGACAAGAGAAAAGAAGGTATAGCACTCGCTAAAGAAGCCTTGAAGTACATTCCACGCGAAAGTTCTATTCATTTTAACTTGGGCAACATGCTGGGACAAGAAAAACTCTTCGAGGTAAAATTTTACATTTATACATCAAAAATTATTTTCCAGACATTTCTTTGGTCGATTTACTGCCACATTGAAAATACCTCAATAGCAGTATTGACAGATTGGTGTTATTTCTTTTTCTGATTGATTATAGGAAGCAGAAAAACATTTTCTAAAGGCGATTAAAATCAACCCACGAGTAGCAGAAATTGAAGGCAATCTCGGTAAGTTGAGCCAAAAAATTTTTTGTCTATAATTCGTTACCAGACTGAGCCCCGTTTCTCCGTTTTTTTGTTTTTATTTTGTTTTTTCCCCCTTCTTCTTCTTTTTTTTTGCAAGAAACGAATGATTGGGGACCACCACTGTTGTCTGATTGGCTATACTACAACAAAACAGAAAGAATCTTCAAAACAATTAAACCTGAACAGAAAAAGCTGTCTTCAGTCTTTCACAATTTCTTGTTGGCATAATGAAAAGAACTAACGTTGCCTATGGGAACAAGAAAAATTGATGAAAAGCTAGTTTGAAAAATGGCGGGAAAACATCGCGTAACATGTTAGTTAACATCAGTTTTGATTTTTCATTTGCTTTATTTTCTAGGAGTTCTTTATCATCGATGGGGAAAGCTAGACGAGGCTGAAAGACAATATCATAAAGCTTTAAAACTAGACCCGCATGGAGCAAATATACGAGAAAATATCGAAAAACTAAAAAGAACTAAGCAAAGACTAAAATAGTAACAAAAAGGATAGATAAATAATTCAGATAATTAGGTTTTTTTGATAATTATTTAATAAGAATGTCATATTCAAGTCTTGTAAAAATTTGGCTTTTCCCCCTGACAAAAAAATCGTCTAATCTTCAAAACTTTTTTCACAGAATAAGGCACTGTCAGTTGAGTCTTAACGCTCTCAATCATATTTACATATCTAATGCTTTATGTCAAACCAGAATATGAAATAATTAAGGAAAATTCCCATTTTTGACTCCTTTAAGCATTGCATTTTATCACCTTTCAAAACGCAAGACGCATCTTTTCCGCATAAAACTCAGGCTCAACATTCATGGAAAACAACTAAGTTTTCTTTTGTCAGTATTTTTCACTTAGCTTCTAGCCTTACTCCCAGCCATACACCTTCAGATCATCTCCGACAGAGGCACAGCCTAAATGCAGGCTAAAATTGGAGGTCTCGTGGGGATACTTTTGACTTTGTCTGTAGCTGCGTCATTTGTAAGTCAGTCCAGAACCATTCCCCAAAAAGATGAATCAAGTAAGCCACTCTTTTCAGGAATTTCAGATTTCAATCTTAAAAAGACTTTTTTGCTTCAAAGGCTTAAATATTTATCATTTTTAATAAATCAGTGATTGAATGTTGCAAGCTGCAATTAAAAATCTTTTTATAAGCTACTTTGGTCTCGTATTTATTCGGTGGCCTTAGAGGGGGGAAAATTCGTTCAGAGTTGTGGGGCTGAAATTAGGGATGCGTTATCAATGTTGGAACTTCATGTCTGTGTCTTTCAATTTAGTTCCATAATTCCATGCGAGACACGTTAATTAGTTACCAATCTTCCATCAAACCCGTTGGGGAGAGGGCGAGGGAGGTTTTGGGTTCATAATTCATCTCTTTCGTGATGCAGCGCATGGAACTGTTTCAAAATGTTCTTACGCTTCTCCAGTTCGTCTATTTTCCTCGGATGTACCTGCCCTACGATCAAGCGTTCAATTCTCTCAATCTCGTGTCCAATCACGTGACCACCCTCCTTGATGACGCGCCCCATGACTGATGCGTAATAAGCCGCGTACTCCTTGGAATCATGGGTAGAGGACTTGTGTTTTACTTCCCTGAGAATCTGTTCACGTTTGCTCCAGTCTTTCATGAATTGTACTGTGAGTTGATCAAATTCTTCCAACCTGCCAGCCTGGTCAAGAAAATATAGATATTACGCGACCAGTGCACACTACGAGTCTCCTGGGTACGTTTCTGCATGGCGTTTATCAAGTAAAAAACGCCGGGTTACTGATTTACCAATTTTTGCGCTGTTTCGTGTTACCCTCCAAAAAGTAAGTTGGTTAACAATTATTATCATCATTAAAGAATATCAGGTCAGAACGTATATTTTAAAATATCTTTTGTTCACATATTTGCATGCTTTTATGCTCTATCCCCACTACCATTCACCTTCTTAATTCAGTTGTAGAAGCGCGATCCTTTTGAAGGTGCCCATCTCCCCAATAATAAGCTTATTCGTATCCTAGCCTCTTATTCTTATAAAATGAGGAAATTTAACTGAATACGGTGTAATATCTGATGTGCTGTTACCTTTGCGTCCAGGCGGCCTTTCGAGATCCTCTGCGTACTACAAAGTGCATTCATAAAAGTCGTCATGTTCGATTCGCTGTAAAACTCTTGGTTTTTGCCTGGTTCGTAGACGAAACCGTCTTTATTCTTTTTCGTGTAAATCTAGGGGAAATTAAGATTAGTTAAGGTTGAGTGTGGTAATGCGAGCGGCAAAAACGCGCAGCACTTGTTGCAGTTACAGAGTGTTGCTCCTATTACCACTCTGCGCGCAAGAAATATGCATGAACATTGCTCAAGTTGTCCTTATCCCCGGGGGTAAGTGCTAAATTTAACAATACAAAATCCCTCAAACTGGATTTCCGCAAATCACCTTGATAGTAGGGTAATGCGCAATCACTTGCTCCAAGCAGACAGGAACGTACGCATCACAATCCAGCTTGGACAACACACAGTCAGGCTCGTTACGGAACGTCAGCCCCACTTGATGATAAGAATACTCCATTTGTCTACAAAGTTTGCAGAAACCATTGTAAAACATAACCATGATATTTTTGGTCCTGTCTTTAACTATACGCTCAAAATTCGAGTCGTCTAGTTCGATGACTGGCCTTGTGAAGATTTCTTTGTTGAATGTGATGGATGAACGAGACCGAATAAAGCTGACGAAATCTTCGGCCTTTCTACCTCCTTTATACCTGTAATGAATGTTCACGGAAAATAATTAAGAATGTTTTCTTAATGAAACAAATAAGGCCCGAAAAGAGTTCTGGTGGAAAGATTGGAAAAGAGTTAGGCGAGGCAATAAAAGAATGAAGGAGACGCGGGCGGCAAACTGAAACGGAACACCATTTTCCATTTGATTAAAAAAATTGATACGCACGATGCATAATGACAGTAAAATGGCTTCCAATTTCAAGCAAAGTGATTGGATACCAAAAATTGCATAGCGTTTTGATTGGTCCAAAATGAAAGCCATTTCAGAACCACCCCACCGCACAATACGGGAAACGAAGAACTACTTTGTTGGTTTTCACACATTTTACTTACGTTTCCTCAACTTTACTTCCCTTGATGAAGAAACGAAACAACGGATAGCGGTCTATCCAGTATCTCGTTGCCAATTTAACATCTTCATATGCATTTGCTTTGGCAATGATAATATCCTCCCTGGATGAGAATTCTTCTCCAACTTTTTCGTATATGTCAAGCACTTTCTGAGATTGTTTATCCCAAGGAGCGTAGAAAAAGACAAAAATATACTTGGACCCGTCCACAATCTTGTCGATGTTACCGCTGTTGACTTCCACTACGTTTAAGCTTTGAATTTCGGTGACGAAAAAAAACCGCCAGAAAGAAAATAATTCCAACTATGAACGATGGGTTCAACTCTTTACTTGAATGGAAATTCATGTTCATGAAAACTACGATAAGTCGTTCGATGTTGTAACTAAAATTACCGAGTTTTGCTAAAATTTCATCAAGTATAAGATAACGTTATAAAGACTTTTACAGTATTGGACCTTCGTTCACAGTATGATTTCCAATAAGCATTTTTTTGTAATTTTGAAGTTCAAGAACTTTTGTTTTAAGCTTACGAGTATTGCCTTCCCACTTGGTCAACGATTACTGGCGGAAGGTTTAGCAAATAAGAACGAAACACAACTTACTCGTCATCGCTATAGAGCTGACAAAGGAGGATATAAAAAGCAGCTAAACAAATACCACTAATAATTTAATGACATTTGTACTAATGTTTATGGGGATTTTCTCTCCGTAGATTATCTTTTGAGAGTAATCTGTTATATATAATTAAGACCACAATCGTATTGCTCAAACTAAATCTACAAAACTCTTTTCTCCAACCCTTGTACTTCACCTTGCACGAAATAACAATTTTGCTTGTGCAACATTTTTTTTACCAGATGCCTCAAAAAACCCAAAACATCGCTAAAGCAATGAATTTCAGTTACAGATACAACGATTCTGGAAGTTAATTGTGGAGTTTTTAAAAACAGCTGAAATACCAAAACGACCAGAAGTCAAACATTCGTGAGAAACAAAACACCTGTTGATCTTAGCTCCAATTTTTCAAATTACGTTGTGCCAAAAAAGTTTCAAGAAAAAAAAAATTTCTAGAAATTGTTAAACACTTCAAGTCATTAAAAACGCAACAGTTAAAGAACTGTTCTTTACGTTTCTTCGTCTGAATCCCTACAATCTAAATACAATTGTCTACAGTCAATGAATTCAAGACTCATCCATTCAGGTTGATTGTACTTCTGAACTTGATTCCTAGAATTCCGAATTTTTTAGCTGCGTTTCTACCACGGCAGGGAAAGCGAATATCATACGAAAATTTAGCTCTACAATATGTCGTACCAGCCAATAGTTAGCCAACCCATTCTTGGCAAGGTTCAGCCAATCTATGGAGAGTTTCCCGTTCAAGTGATCTGTCCTTATTGTCAAGCAAGAGTCATGACTCGTACGGTTCTAGAAGATGGAAATTTGACCTACACTGCTGCTAGTATTTTGTGCCTCCTGGGGTAAGCACGATAAGCAAATCACAAAATTCAAGCTACAGTTAAATGGGATGATATCAGTTGTGTCCTTTTTTCCTTCCTTCCTTCCTCTCTTTTTTCATTTTCGTTTATTTAGTAAAGAATCTCGTTCCGCCTATCCATTGTTAGAAAACGCGAAACGTTATAACAAAAACACCGTAAACCTTATCAAGAATTGCGCAGAAACGAATGAAAATACTATGCAATAAACGATAAACAAAGTGGATTTTATTCAACTTCTTCATTGATCAAAGACGAAGGCTACAGGCAGATAACACGGCCTTGGTCCTGATAAAAACCGAATTCAATAATTGTTCATCATGCCCTTTGTAACTAGAAATAAAGATTTAATATTGCTTTCAAACTGAACAGGAAACGTATTCAACTCTCTATTATCTGCAGAAAAGCCTACAGATAATACATTTATCTTTTCAAGTTTACATGATAACATGGATTGGCTGGGGGCTGTCGGCCAATCAGAAGTGAGACAGTCAGCAAAATGTATAATAAAACTAGTTATGTGATATTGAAGTTTTCTCAATCCAAGCTTTCTCCTCCCCCCACAGGTGCTGGTTTGGTTGCTGCTTGATACCATTCTGTTTGGATTCCTGCAAAGATGTGATTCACACATGCACAAACTGCAGTGCACCACTAGGAAAATACAACAGGCTTTGTTGAACGACTCAAAGGATGTCTCTAAGGACTCCGAAGAAAAGAACAAAGGAACCTTATGTTGGGGTTCCTGTGGTATCACATATAAACATATCCAACACATAAACATTGAGAAAGATATTTTTAAGAATTTTTTATTTTTTTTGAAGAAAACGAAACTTTATTCTATATACCTTAGCAATTGTTGTCAAAACTAAAGAAAAGTTAACTAGGTTTCAAACAACTGTTTGTATAATCCTAATGAAAAAATAGTAATAAATGATGCCAGATATTGTTTATTATCATTCATCATTCCCATCCTTTATAAGTAGTGCTTAATCATTTTCATAAATTTCAGAAAGTATACTTAAAGTTTTAAACTGTTAAATAGAATAGCATACAAAAACATTGCCCCTCCCTCCCTATCCCTCACATTATAGTGAGAAACTTATCTTATACAGTTACACATGAATCAAAGAAACCTATCATCAGTGCTTAAATAGGATTCAGAAGTATTAACAGGCATTCCTTGCTGTAGTCTTGCCTTATTCTTAGCTTTTTCCTGGTCTTCTTTTTCAATTTGCTCAGCTCGTTGGGCTTCAAGTATCTCGTCAACAGACACTTGTTGTTGAGTTGAAGTTTTTTCTTTCTCTTGGTCCTTTAACATTAGTTAACAGCCAAAAAATATACAATCAATTATCAGATCATTGGATAAAGAGCAAATGATGGAAACTAGATTAATCGGTGGTAAAATTCTTAATTATCTAGTACTTACAATTTCTCCTAACAAGACCACATTTTCTCCCCTGACAACAAAGATTCCTCTGTTTATATCCCCATATTTATCTCCTACATGGATTCTCTCTATTGTATCTTGTAGCACTAGATTAGCTGTGAAAATTCAAATATCAAATTCAGGGGTGAGAAGCTGGATGTGAACAAGAAGGTACAAGTACATGTGGATAAAGAAGAGGGGAGGTAGAGATCAATATAAGGTTGAGCATATTTTGAAGGGTAGGGTAAACTGATAGAAGGGTGGGTTCACGCGAGATTTAACCTGTATTTAGCAGTCTCTAATTAACGATACGCTTAACTAATTCTTAGGGAAGTTATGTTTCGACAGAGCCACCATGTTGGTTGACCATAACAAAGCAATAATTGGTATAAATTAGCTTCTCTCATTAGATCAAAAACAGAGGTCGTTTCATTTATCTATATCTCAAAGGATTTTGAGTCCTATGGTTACATCACAAGAAAAGAGGTCTTAGTGTATTATCTTAGAGATACATACCAAACTGATCAATGCTTCTCAAGTATCCAATTAGAGTCCTATTGTCTCTTAACACTACTAGAAGCTTCTCTACGAATTCAAGAAATGACACACCATTAGACAATATCCTCGAATCAAAATTGGGCAGACGCTCTGAAATTATTTCCATTAAATAGCAAAGGGTATCTCTAGCACTCCCCAAGTGGGATACTATTCCATCACAGATCCTCCACCAGTATTTTATTTGGTACTTCATTAACATGTGTTGGTCGGGGAGTGTAGGATACTCCTTTTTACAGTTCCATTCAGTGACCATGAAATAATAGCTTCAAGTAGAGTTTGGAATTGGCGTATATGATAAACTTTAGTTTTGCTATGCATGGCAACTCCAACCTCATCTTGGAACTATTATTCGTGGTCACTGAACAGAACTGTAAAAAGGAGTATTGTGATCATTATTAGGAGTATGAGAGTGTGGCAAAACTCTTTTTATAGTAAAATAAAAGAAATCATTCAATTTTGTACAAAATGTACAATTATGTACACACTAATAATTCAGATTTCGACATTTATTTTTAAAAATAGGGGAAAAGTTTAAAACACACTTCTCAAAAGTCATTATGAAAAATCAAAACTGAAGCTCAACTTCAAAGAATAGCTTCAAAAATATCAAAGTTTCACAAGACTTACTATCGATTTCTTTGATAAGACTCGCTGTGCCTGGCAAGAAACTCATGCTTCAAGGTTTTCCTGCCATAGGCCACAAAATTCGCTCATGAATGTCAAATTAGAAGCAGAATTCTCAGAAGGGATAAACTTTACTGGTGAAATTTTGTACAAAGAATCGTTCAATGGATACCGGAAGACTTAGTAGCCAAGCCGCATGAGAAGCTTGGAACACTGGAATCCACCGGAACCGGAAATATAAATGCGTTATGTCAAAAACCGGAAATTAGAAAATTTGATCTTTGTTTATGTATTTTAATCATACTCACGTGCTAACCAAAGTTCAAACTCCACTGCGGCAGAAAGGGAGCTTTGGTTTGCGGGGTTTCCGAGTTCAAAGTCGAAATATTTTGTAGCGTTTGTTAGGGTTGGAAATCCCGGAAAAATGGAACGATCTGTGTCCTTGGTTATGCCAGATTTTATAGAACCTCTCCAGTTAACAATTATTACGGTCCTCTGTATAATATTCTTCCTTGGACATACCATAGGTATTTTGCTGACAATGTATTTGCTCTTTTCGCCCTTTTATGTCTTTACGATAATATATTTATTTTGGACCTATGTCTTTGATACTAAAACACCCCGCAATGGAGGAAGGAGATTTCATTTTTTTCGCAAGCTAAAGACTTGGAAGTTAGTCAGGGATTTCTTCCCTGCACAGCTCATAAAGACTGCCAAACTCAATCCGAAAAGAAACTACGTGTTTGGATATCATCCTCACGGCATTATGTGCTTTGGAGCTTGGTTGAATTTTGCAACGGAAGCAACGGCATTCAGTGAGTTGTTCCCTGGAATAACGCCACATCTCATGACCTTGAAATGTAAGGACACTGTTAATCCTCGGATTTAATGTATGAACATGTATGAGCATGTATAAATCTATTTTAAAGACAGCTTCAATGGGGCTTGAGCACTTGGGTCATGACCCACCTCTATTTTTGCTCTACAATGTATAGCCACATAAAACCCCTTTCTACCCCTAGCCCATGGTAAAATTGAAGAGGAGGAGGGTGTGGGGAGAATGAGCGGTACAAGGCCACATGCAAGTCTCATGTAGGCTAATCATCCTATTCATATAATCATCATTAACAGAGCTTTTGCATTCATCTGTTTTATAATCAACAAAAAAGGAGCAAATCCAGGAGATTACAAAAGTTAGGGCCAAGGCAGTCGTGACAAAATAAGATCATAGACATAACAACTTAGAGCAGTCCATTGGCAAATTGAGCCACTTCTGCACTCCCCTAAATATTAGTGTCATCTTTCTCATACTTTATCCCATTTTAATTTTATGCATTATTTCTATTTTCAGTAATGTTCAACTTCCCATTCTTTAGAGATTTTGTGATGGCTGGTGGTGTCTGTGATGTTTCAAGGGAATCAATTAATAGCTGTTTGCAAGGCTCTGGGAATGCTGCAGTTATTGTTGTAGGTGGTGCCACAGAATCATTAGAGGCACGCCCAGGCTCTCATAAGCTGACCTTAAAGAATAGAAAAGGATTTGTGAAAATTGCATTGCAGAATGGGTGAGCTACTGATACATAGTTGTAATCCAGATTTTATGTATTTAGCTGTAAAATGGAGCACTAACAGCTAATAGAGGGTAAACAGCACACCTTGGAAGCAGAATACCTTACTGGAACATAGTCTGCTAGCCAAGATCTGTTATGTTTCATTCCAAGTTTATTCCAAAAGTGTTTATCATCACTTAATTTTACTTTTCCTTCATTCCCATTTTTCATTTCATTTCATTGTATTTCAGTGCTTCTCTTGTTCCTGTTTACTCTTTTGGAGAAAATGAGTTATTTAACCAAGTAAATAACCCTAAAGGCTCCTGGCTTCGAAGATTCCAAACCACTTTCAAAAGTATAGCATCATTTGCACCTCCATTATTCTATGGCAGAGGATTTGTGGAAAACTCTTATGGGCTTCTTCCTCACAGGGTTCCTATATATACAGTAGGTAAGTATCATCCCATCCTATTCCCTTCTCTTCATTTATTTCTCCTGTCCCATTTTAGTATAGGATTTCATGTCACTAAACAAAGTAACTTGCAAATTTATTAAAAAGAACAGAACAGCAAAACATTTTCATTGCATCTTTTAAATAATAATTTTCTATCATTTATACTCATTTTTCTCATTTTTCTCATTCCATCCTATTTTCTCCTCTAGTTGGTTCCCCAATTTTGGTGAAGAAAGCAGTGCCAAAACCAACTCAACGGCAAATCGACAATTTACACAAGAAATATGTGCAAGGACTTATCAACCTGTTTCACAAGCATAAACAGAGATATGGCATCCCAAAAGAAATGAAGCTTGTCATCCAGTGATGCAACTGCCGGGATAAGAATGTTTAACATAAAATAATGGCATGATAAACATGTCTATTCCTAAGTAAGACAGTTCCAAAGATGTCAAATGTTAATATAAGTAAAGACAAGGATCACTTTCAGTGGACTGAATATTCCAGTTTTGAATTCTCTGTCATTCAGGTTTAGCCTTGATCTAGAATAAATTCTTTTGTTTATTACACACACTTTGAACAAATCTTCTGACGTATTTGCATACAATGCAGAGTTGAAAAATATTGCTAAATAAATGTATGTATTAATATCACACTTAAACCAGGAAACTTGTTTCACTTTCATTGCAATCTAACTAAACATGCTTTAGATCGCATTCGGAAGAGCTGGCAATTTTACAAAAGGCCTCGGGAGACATTTTAAACTCAGTTGGCTGCTCAGCTGGGTACTGATCACAACACAATAATATCTACAAACATGAGTTTTAGGTTTAAGAAAGTTCTCCTGAAAAGACTACTTGATTTATGAGAATTTTTGTGCCCCTCAGATCTAAACTATTTTTTCCTAAGATACAGTTTTTGGAGTTTTGGAAGTTTATCACGCGGTGTATTTCGTGACAGTATTGCGTGAGGGCCCGAGTCGAATGTCCTTTTGTGTCCTTTACGAGGAATGCCTGGTGATATTTGCCGGAAAGAATACTTTGACCTTTGATTGCAGTAAAACGTGCTAATACAAGTATTCGGTTCAAAGTTTTCTCACTTAAGAAGCTCAAATTTTACACGAACTAGACATAACTAACGAGTACAATAAGATTCTATACGCTTAAAATCGTGTGAGGAAAAAACAATTACCCAATATGGCAATGATCGAATTTGCACCGATAAGTATCCCATTACATCGAAGGCTAGAAACTGCAGCCGTGGCTTTATATTACTACTCTTTCTTCTTCGGTGCTTTGATAGGGTTTCTTATAATCATTGGATTGCTCTACACTTGGTTATATCCAGTAGCACTACTCTATCTTGCGTGGGCCTACTTTTTTGACTCTGGCACGCCAAGTCATGGAGGACGAAGGTCAGCTTTCATGCGAAAACTCCGAGTTTGGAAATACTTCCGAGATTATTTCCCAATTTCGTTGATTAAAACTGCTGAATTGGATCCCCAGAAAAACTACATCCTTGGATATCATCCTCATGGGATTCTTTGTGGTGGAGCGTTTTGTAATTTTGCGACAGAAGCGACTGATTTTTCTGAAGTTTTCCCGGGAATTACCCCACATCTACTGCCATTGATGGGTAAGGAATGAAGTAGTTTGACCAATTAATCATTTATGATTGCTTTATGAGTTCTAAATAAATCTTTTATTCGGGTTGATTGTGCTATTGTAATCAATTTTCTTTGATTATTTATTTTGTTTTAGTTTACTATTGGCTCCATCCTAATCTATGGTGTAAATAAAAATATTGTATTGTTTTTTTTTGTTTTGATACGTAAGGGTCATGTGACTTTTATTGCATACAGTACATACAGTTATTTCAATATAGTTATTCCTCGGGGGGGTGGGGGTAGTCACCAAAAAGGTAGAAAGCTGCAATTCCTGAGAATCATAGAAAATCAATACTCAATATCTACCCGTAATCCTTGGCAGTCTCAGCTTTATAGCTTTTCAGATGCCTAACTTGATTGAAATAAGTACAAATGGGTTACAATTACTTATAATAGTGAAGATGAGAATATGTAGACTATACATTTATACAAATACCTAATTTATTCAATATATTTAATGATATGCAAATTAGAAAACTCGCTTTATTTATTGTTTCATTCAATGAACGTCAAAATATTTTATTCTTGTGTTTTACATCCTACAGATTATAAATCAATTGGTTTTAAGGGTTAAAAAAGTAAAATTGCAATATGCATCTCATTAGGTATTTGTATAAATGTATACTACAATCGAGTGCATATGAAGATATAGAAATATAGATAAGTTGTAGTGCTTGGGAACGAGCTTATCCTGGGGGAGAGCCCTTGGAATTAACTTCGAAAAAATTAATTTCCGACCTCGCTGGGAATCGAATCCACGACCTTCGAAATTGTATTACCCATACTCTACCAGCTGAGCTAGAGGTCAGACTGAGAAACAGGTTGTAATAGATGTTAGTTCACGGTAATTATGATGCAAAGATGAGAATATGTGGACCGCATAGCACTTATGAAATACATGAAGATATAGAAAAATTGATAAGTTATAGTGCAATATTTCTATATTTATATACTTATAATAGTGTTAATTCACTCATTGTATAGTCCTTCCAGAAGAAATCCATATCCCCTCCCCTCAGAGAAATTAGTACTACAAAATTACAGTTTTAATGGCAGAAAATTGAAAGTTTCTGGAGGTTGGGGGTTTCTTTAACAAATTCTCTCTGTGGTGGGGGCATGGATAGTTTCTGGAAATACACATGCTTGATGGTAAGTTTTGCTATCCCTCGATCATTTGAGATTTCCTTCTCCTATATCTCTTGTTTTTCTCTCTCTGCAAAATCTAGCAGGTAACTAAATTACAATTCAGTCTGGGAGTTTACTATGCACCCAATCAGTCTCAGGGATCAAAAATAATTTTTCAGAAAATGCTGAAATTTGCAGGCTTTTGGGGTGTGGCTTATTTTTTGGCTGGCTACTTTCAAGAAAATTTGTTTTTAAACCACTGACTATTTGAATGGTCCACCGGTAATACTGTTGTTCAAGGGAAGATCGAGTAGGGAGGTTAGAAAAATTGCTGGTAAAGGTGCTGAAATTGCCAGCCAGCTGCTATTTTGAATCCTGCAGTCTAGACCAGAGGTTGTTTTAGGGTATCAATAAATTTTGAATACCTGCTGTCTTTTTTAGCCCTCTTCAGGCCTCCTTTATTCAGGGACTACATCATGAGTAGTGGTATGTGTAATGTAACAAGAGAAAGCTGCGAGTATATCCTGACTGAGAAAGGACCAGGAAATTCCATTGTCATTGTCGTCGGTGGAGCAACAGAAGCCCTAGATGCTCATCCAGGGTTAAATATTCTAACCCTCAAAAAAAGATATGGATTTATTAAACTGGCTTTGAAAACCGGGTAAGAAGAGTGATATTAGAGTATAAGATCCTTAAAACTTGGTATGCAAACATCAGTTGCACTGATGAAGGTCTTTGTCAAGACTGAAAGGTCTGTTTAAAAATTGTAAATTTCACAAGTCAGAGACAACGTTAAATTATAATGAATAGAGTACCATTCATTCCTGCAGATGCAAATATCATAGTCTTAAGGGTTTTTCACTGGGATGGTAAGGGCCATTGCAACTGTTTGGACCGTAGACCTGGGCCCAGTTGTTCAAAGCTGTGTTAGCGCTAATCCAGGACTAACTCTATAGGTCTTATTAAGAGTTAACCTAGGATTAGCACTAATCGGGCTTTGAACAACTGGGCCCTGTTTTGAAATAATTCATCCTGAGTTGAGTAGCACAAATAGCATAGAACTTCAATGTTTTATTTTATTTTATTTTATATCTGCAGCTCTTCTTTAGTTCCAATCTATGCATTTGGTGAAAATGATGTCTTCAATCAAGTGAGTAACCCAAGAGGTTCAATGCTCAGAAAAATACAGACCAAGATACAGAAGACTGTCGCTTTTGCTCCAGTTCTCTTTTATGGAAGAGGGATATTCCAGTATACTTTTGGGATGTTACCTCATAGAAAGCCAATCAATGTAGTTGGTAAGTCAATGGATACTTATTTTTATGCCATAAAATCCCTGGTTATAAACCCACAAGTTATTAGGCATTACGAGGTTAAGAAAAAGACTTGGTCAAGTTGACATTGCTTTGCATTGTCACATACAAACTCAATTACGGTTACGACACCGAGCCCGGCGGGTACCCTAGCCCTGCTTTCCTGTGGTTATCCTTGCGTTCAACGGTTGTGCGCTAAAGTTCCACCACTTGTCGGGATCATTCAAGCACTATTCATGCAAATCTTTTCACATGGATTTTTTCGTTTCTTTGTTTTACGACAGTCGGTGCTCCAATTGACGTTACCAAAAACGAAGACCCAACAAAAGACGAAATCCAGGAACTTCATGACAAATACGAAGAAAAGCTAATTGAACTGTTCGAAGAAAACAAACTGAAATACGGCTTGAGCGAAGAAGACAAACTTGAAATTCTGTAAACTGGAAATGGAAATTTATTAAACTATAAGTTTGAAACCCATACTATCCCAAAATTAATGGTTGATATTTGGGGTAATGTGTGATTCCTTTTCGATCTTTATTTAAATAGCTTTAAAACAAACTAAGCTTATCTGTATGGAAATATTGAAAAAGTTCTTAGTTATTATTCACCCATCAAAGGCGATCGAAACTGCTTTTTTCTAAAAAGTAAAAACACATAATTTTTTGAAAGGATTTTAAGGCAAAGTATCGTTATATCCTTTTTATCGATTAACAACAATACCAATCAGAGACATTTTTCGATTTTTAATTCTAATTGAAAATCGAATGGATGAAAACCCCATGTCTTCTCATGCGCAACCGTTAAGCAAAGAATTTACACTCTAAGGAATGACACGTGGTCTAAAATGGGACAACCTTAAAAAGTTCTATTGCACGTTTATGTCAGTTCACAACACCGCTGTGCGGTACCCGCCAAAACTACTGCAGGGAGGCCAAAATTAGACATTAATATGTCGATCAAATTGAACGTTTTCAAGAGCAACGTATTCTTTGTTTATAGACGTGAACTGTTCACGACGACAACCAGTCTAGCTGATATGACTAGAACAGGTCTGTCTAGAATGATATTCCCACTGATAAGATTGATTTATCTTTAATCATCAGATCTTGTTTCGCTTCGACAACCTACTTGAACTGAATAAACATATACATTATAAAATCTTCATTCGCTTCGGTCGTCTGAGATACGTTAGTCTTTTTTATGAGTCCGTCGTGAGTCTGTGAGTCATGAGTCGAACAAAAATAAATTATAATATCTCACGTGAAAATCATCAAAAATGGTACCGGTATTGAAATTATAGCGGCCATGGACTGCTCTGTCCCTTTCAGTATTTTATTTGGCTAGCTTTGTCTAGCTCGTAATACACTCAACAAAATTGAGCAACTACAGAGTACAATGCGAGATTTAATTGTACTCCTCTTGTCCAATCAGAATCGAGTAATTTTGTCGAGTGTATTATAAAAAAGTAAACTTCTTTTCTGATAAATCAAATATCTTAAATCAAATTTCAATCTCTATTGTGAGCTTGAATGATAAACTTGACATGATACTGCGGTAAATGGAATATCTGCAGAAAAACTTTTGAACTTTGTTAGAAACATTTTGCTCAGTACAATTCAGGGGTAATTTGGAGGTGTGGAAGCTACGTAATTGTCATGCAATATTTGCTATGTGGTTTCCCTGCTAGCAGAGCCATGCATAGCCAGCATGGAACCGCCAGGCCTCTCCCCGCCCAATTAAAAAAAACCCTGCAGGACATGCATGTGAAGGTCAGCAAGTGAGGTGTGCCAAAAACGTATAAACAAGTCTACTGCTGGATAGAAGTTTGTTAGTACCGAACCGAAATCAGGATTGTGGAGATAGAACACTGTGCCAAAAACGTATAAACAAGTCTAGTGCTGGATAGAAGTTTGTTAGTACCGAACCGAAATCAGGATTGAGGAGATAGAACACTGTTTAAGGTAGGGTCTTTCATCATTCGAAGCGTATTTTCGACTTTTGCTCTTATTTTTTTCTCTTTCGTGTTGCCGGACTATCACAATTATAGAACACTGTGCCAAAAACGTATAAACAAGTCTAGTGCTGGATAGAAGTTTGTTAGTACCAAACCGAAATCAGGATTGAGGAGATAGAACACTGTTTAAGGTGGGACTTTCATCATTCGAAGCGTATTTTCGACTTTTGCTCTTATTTTTTTCTTTTTCGTGTTGCTGGACTATCACAATTTAAAAAAAAATTTCATCTTAGATTATGTTGGTGTAGCTAAAGTTTGATCCTTTTGCACTACTAAGTCATGAGCAATTTTCTTGCAGAGAAGATTATGTAACACTCTATCTAGTTTTTCTCAAGTGAAAATTTCGAAATCTTGATAGTAAATTTGGTCATACCCTAACTTTGATATATCAGACGAGAGGCTGTTTGAAGAGAGAAGAGAAGAGAAATTTACTGTATGCGCGTTTATCATGTCTACAACTGCATGATTCTGGTAATCTATTCATCTGAATTGCAAGCGAAGCCCTGTTGAACAACCAACAGATCAAATATGGTTCATGCAGTCGTATCTTTAGACAGAAATTTGTTGTTGTACTAGTACGTTAACCTTTTCGGGGCCTCATTTTCTGTCCAAGTTGATCAGTTTGTTTTCAATGGATTGTTTCGGTATTTCTGTTGAAACAAGTCGACTTATGCAGGTATCATGAAAGTGTGCTTTCTCCATGAATTTTCTAGAATGTTTTGAATATATATATTCTAAGACTATTGGAGTTAAACTATTAGGTCGTATTCGTCTCCCCTTTTGATTCCCCGAGAAAAGAAGTAGGAATGAAGGAAGAGGAAAAAGAGCAGATTTGCTCAACCAACACAAAGAACAACTATGTATCTTTTTGTGTATTTGTGCTTGTTTTGGGTGGTATATATATATATTGAGAAAGTATGAAATAAATATTAAGATTTTACCATGCAGAACTCGTTTCACGTACAGCAGGGGTGTAATATATGCTCGTTTAGTATAGTTTTATTTAAAATGTCTGAAATGCAAAAGTGAAACAAGAAAAATAAATAAGTAAACTGAAGAAGAAAACGCGATGGATCAGATTTTTTTCCGAAAACGTCATAATTTCTTTGGAAGAGTCAAAGCAGCTGACGATCGATCTACTGATGTCTAGACCTGTTTGTTCTAGTGAATGGTTTCGATCGTTATCTCTCACTATATTTGCATGTGCTTCAGTGTTTCGTGAAGTGTAGGAGCTAAACGTTTGTAAAGTAAAGTTCTCTCATACTCACTAATAATTCGCGAGTAAACCAGCCAGTCAATGGACTATTTTTGGGTTACATGGTGATACTCGAAACCTAATAAAGTCCTGTGAAAAAAAGCATCAGTCTGGAGTAACTAGAACAAAATTGATTCGTCCTATTAGGACTGAATTAAACTAATTTTGATTCAGTTACTCCAAGTCCAATAACTAATAAGCATGCATGAGAAGTTATTTCAAAGCCTCCAATGTCGGACTGCCCTCCTGTCTACATTGTCGGCTAGTTTGACACATGGTTTCAAGTGGTAAAGGAGATTAATTGGTGATATCTTATATCCCACTTCAAAACACTTGAAAAGCGCCTTAAATTGTATTGAAAAACTCAACATGTTTATAATATTTATCATAAACCTAATGAATAAATAACGAGGAAAACACAAAGAAATCACTGCCGTGAAGGTTGTATATCTGATACAAAATCGTCCAGATTTGCATAAACTTTAACTCCAATGTTCTTAGCCAAATTCAATTTTATCTTTAAGATTATATTATGTAGTCAAGTAAATCCGCGCGATCTGATTGGTTGAAAAGCATGAACCATTTGCCCATGGGTTGAACGCTCACGTCAGCTTTTTTTGCTTCGGCGAAAAAAAAAACCTTTTTGTATCTTTTTGCTGACAATTTATCTAGAAAAGATAACTGAAAATTATTGAAAAAACTAGCAAAAATACTCATCAGTCTCCGACATTTAGCATAGAGTTGTTATTTGATCAGCCTAGTAATAAAAAATCAAGATTCATTTTCAAACAGTGAGCTGGACAAGATTGTGTTAGAGCGTCACTCCAAAAAGACAAAACAAACCACAAATCGGTCGGTGTCTACATTCAAGGGGGGTTTTAAGCAATGATTAAACAAATACAAAAATGTTGTTATCGTGTATTTATGCAACAAAGTATTTCCAAAGTAATAAACGATAAATATCACGCTCACCGTCTCCTTCGCAGCTTCACAACTGCAGTGAAGTCCTTTCTAAAGCTCTACATGGGAGTGAAAGCCGACAAAGCATACTACCCAGAGAAAGTTAATCCAGTTCAGTCAGTTAGTTTTGATCCGTGTACAAGAAACTTTCCATTGCTAAGTCATTGTACGATAACAAACTTGAACATCGCAAACAACAACAAAGACAGCCACTGTGTTTTTCTTTGATTTTTTTTGGGCATTACTGTACTAAGATGTGTCAACATTTGAAATGTGCTTGGCTTACAGTTGAAAATCACTCTCTCCGTAGTTTTGGACATTTTTGGTTCACTTGTAAGCTAAATTTTTGCCATTATTTTAGTCATAACAGTCTTCAGTGTAAATCTGTCATTTTCAACTGTTTTTCTGTTTTTTGGCGCCTTTGTGAATTTCATTTACGCAAGGATTCATGCGTAAGGAGAACTTAGGGCATGATCAACAAATTAAGTCAATATTTTGTATTCATTTCCTCTTTGTTGACTTGACTATATTATAAAAGCAATGGATCATAAGAAGCGTGCGTCCATCGAGTTCTGGATGCACTTGGGAGGTAGCTTAAGCACTCAAAAAAGCTAGAGTTGCACTTCGCTTCGCGTCGTGCAATTCTTACGCTTTTCTTCGTGCTTAGCAACCTCCCAAGTGCATCCATAACTCGATGGACGCACGCTTCTTATGATCCATTCCTTAAGTAGAACATGAATGTATGCACCTAGACGTTTCATAAGTAATATACAATATTCGTGTCCGTGTTGTATCAAACTGATACAATCACTCGCCTTCTCGGCTTAGTTTGTAATTAGTTTGTAATATCATGATCTCCGAGGAAATTTTACGAAGTTCGTAGACAGAACTGTAAACCTTGAACCTATTAGCAAAAAGGTGAAAGACTCAATGGTGCATTACGTCTCGGGAAAAAATTTAATTATTAGAGCTATAGCACCAAAATAAATATTTGCTCGAAATGCGGAGCGCAAATGAATATATTAAAGTGCTTTCAAGTTACGAAGGGGTATATATTGATTACTGAGTAAGTAAGTTAGTTGTACTTTTATGATATAGAAGTAAGTTATAGTGCTTGGGAACGAGGTTACTCCGGGCGAAAGCCCTTGGAAATAAATTCGGAAAAATTAATTTCCGACCTCCGCTTCGCGTCGTGCAATTCTTACGCTTTTCTTCGTGCTTAGCAACCTCCCAAGTGCATCCAGAACTCGATGGACGCACGCTTCTTATGATCCATTCCTTAAGTAGAACATGAATGTATGCACCTAGACGTTTCATAAGTAATATACAATATTCGTGTCCGTGTTGTATCAAACTGATACAATCACTCGCCTTCTCGGCTTAGTTTGTAATTAGTTTGTAATATCATGATCTCCGAGGAAATTTTACGAAGTTCGTAGACAGAACTGTAAACCTTGAATGCTATTAGCAAAAAGGTGAAAGACTCAATGGTGCATTACGTCTCGGGGAAAAAATTTAATTATTAGAGCTATAGCACCAAAATAAATATTTGCTCGAAATGCGGAGCGCAAATGAATATATTAAAGTGCTTTCAAGTTACGAAAGGGTATATATTGATTACTGAGTAAGTAAGTTAGTTGTACTTTTATGATATAGAAGTAAGTTATAGTGCTTGGGAACGAGGTTACTCCGGGCGAAAGCCCTTGGAAATAAATTCGGAAAAATTAATTTCCGACCTCGCTGGGATTCGAACCCACGACCTTCGGAATTACACCACCGAGGTCAGACTGAGAGCAGGCCGGGGTGAAATAGATGTTAGGTCGCGGTAATTATGATTCAAAGAAGAGAGTATATGGACCGCGTGGCACTAATGAAATAGTCAAAGATATAGAAGTAAGTTATAGTGCTTGGGAACGAGGTTACTCCGGGCGAAAGCCCTTGGAATTAAATTCGGAAAAATTAAATTCTCTGGCTCAGCTGGAAGAGCATCGGTGGTGCAATTCCGAAGGTCGTGGGTTCGAATCCCAGCGAGGTCGGAAATTAATTTTTTCGAATTTAATTCCAAGGGCTTTCGCCCGGAGTAACCTCGTTCCCAAGCACTATAACTTACTTCTATATCTTTGACTATTTCATTAGTGCCACGCGGTCCATATACTTTCTTCTTTGTACTTTTATGAGCAATAGCGGAGAGTAGATACGCTTTTTGTAGTCGAATATACAAGGAATAATACTGTTTCTTATGACACTAAGAGGCATATTACTTGGTGTAGCAATACTTACAATCAAAGACTTTAGGCCAGAAAATCAAGAATTTCCCTCAATTCCAGCACTAACAAAAATAACCATCGTTGACATTAACTACTGGTTGTCGAAATTCGCACTGAAACCGAGGTTAGAAAGAAAGATGGCACCATCATGAGGTACTTTATAGCCTGTTCTGTGGCCTTAATCGTGTATTAGGTGAACAACATCCAGGAGTTTCACTTTTCCGCTCACCTGAACTCAAACCACTACAAAAGACTCTAGACGGACGCTTGAAGGAGCTCCAGGCTAAACAGCCGCCCACTGGGCTGAAACAGGCTGATGAGTTTCCCTATTAGACTCCGGATCCAAGTGGCGTTTGACATTCATAAGTATTTTCGATAGAAAATAAAACATCAAGTCCACGATAGTATAGTGGTCCAACACCTCACTTTAGAATACGTCACCTTCATTAAGAACCTGGGGTAGTGGAGAGCACCTTTCTCCGCTTGCTCCGGGTGCAGAACTGTTATTTCATATCTACCTAAATAAGGTAAAAACTGCCATATACGGCTGCTGTTTTCCCCGCGAAACCGATCATTAAACAGGCAAATGAAAACAACAGACGACTTGGCGTAGCAACGACACTTTATGGACAGATGAAAATACAGACAGGTTGAAAATATCTCAAATTCAAGAATGTCTTATAACAAAAATGGATTTTATTTGGTATTGATTGTATCAATTAATTGCATTAAAAAAATTGTATTTTGGAAGCAATGAGTTTAGCCCGAGTACAGCCGAACTAACAACTTTTAACAACTTTATTAGACAGGGTAACACCGTTACCATAAATCATAATTTTCAGGTGGCAACCAGGTGTATATGAGACTATATAATAAGCAAAAATAGATCATCCTAAATATGTAGATTGAAAGTTCTAAAAACAAAATCAAAAATATGAGAATGTATATTTGTAAGAGAGCCGCCACACGAAAACAGAGCATCAGGAATTCAGCCGGACAGGGACAGATCAAAGGACAAAAGAACAACATAGAACTTTTTCTTCCGTCCTTCAACTAATTAATAAGATATATACATGAATTTTCTTTTACGTACAAATGTAAATATTAGAAATATTAACTTTATAATGTCTAGAATTAACACAGAGCGTTTTAAGACCAGCTTTATAAAATAATACATTAGTTTTGAAATATTTGTAAATAGTTTAAAAATATCTCTTTTTCATCAGTATATAGCCTGTGCATGTATATTCTATAATTATATTTTGTTGTAAAAATTGATATGTATTTTATCGATTTAATAAAGACATTCAAGAGAATATTAAGTAATATTCTCTTAACCTATGATGATGATGATGATATTGGTGATGATGGTAATGATGATGAAAGACTTTTCACTGAGTTTCGAATCGTTTTATTGACCGAGTCTTCATCCACTTTAAAGGTATGGATATTAAAAAAAGTACCTAAGTGTACCTAACAGGGATAAAAAGGTATTTTTAACTTCTTTTTGATTCAGACGAGCTGAAACTAATAGGTCGAGAATTACAAACCCGGTCCAAACAAACCAATCGGTTTGACTGACTTATTTTAATCAAGATTTTTATTTCGTCAGACACGAAGGAGTCTTAGTATGGTCAAGATTCAGTTGTGTAGGTCAAGATGGAGAGTATACTATAACTTAGTGACATCAGTAACGCAATGCTGATTTCTCTAGCTACTGAATATCCGCATCTGTATTTATACAGTATTACAATTAAGGGAAAGCACCCCATTACGAGCTAATGTGTTACATTCTAATTGTATGTAGTTTACGAACAATTATACTCAAAGTTATAATATTACTCAAAGTTAAACTACCTAACAAGTTGTCCTACCAAATAAATGGGTCAACTCCACAGTGTTATTCTTGAAAGGTGGGCGTCGGATTAAAACACCTCCAGGAATTTTACTCAAGTTAACATTCTTAGTGAAAACACAGCCAATCATTGCGTAAACACAAGGTCGACGCGCCCGACACGGTTTACAGGATTGTATTTTACAGCCCTCACAGCATACAGCCATTTTGAAACAATGTATTGTCGCTCATATTGCAGGGTAAAAATGAATGATAATCGAGCTCCAGCATCGATACGTGAACTCCTAAGTCTGGCACTGGTGTATATCATTACATTTTCTGGGACCACATACGTCTTGTCAGGTGTATTCTTCATACTCGCTTTGCTATGTCCTTTATTCTGGCCTTTCCTTTTGTTTTACCCGGTTTGGCTGTGGTACGACTGGGACACCCCTTCTAAAGGTGGAAGACCATTCAAATACTGCTTTGTTAGAAGATGGAGAATATTTAACATCATACGAGACTACTTCCCAATCACTCTGGTCAAAACAACCGAGCTCGACCCGAACAAGAACTATATTCTTGGCTACCATCCACACGGTATGCTCCCTGATGGAGCACTCGTTTGTTTTGGTTCAGAAGCTGCTGGTTTTGGTCAACTCTTTCCAGGAATCAAGCCTCGTTTGGCAATGGTTTCATGTAAGTGTAATATGGTTATCACTCGTTCACATAATTTATGTGAACGAGGCAAAACTCCGATGAGGAGCTTTATACGGCTCAGGTTCCCCGCTGTTTTGGGACAAATTGTTGCCAAAGATAACAACTGAAACTTTAACTGATGATTACGTCTATGACGTCATAGGCATGCAAGGAAATACCGAGTTGTATAAAGAACAAAGTACAATAGAAAAAATCAATGGTGTTACGGCCTCGTTCTATTTTCTATTAGTCAAATCAGTGGTCATCATCAATGCTGCATTCTCATTGGATAAGACTATTACGCTAAAAGCTTTAAAAGTGAAAGCTTTAAACATAAAAAGAACAACATAAAATCAGTTAACTTTAATTAAAAACTTGTTTGCTAAGACTTCTGTGTAGCAATGAGGCCTTGTCCATTCTACCAATATTTTCCTTTCATTTTCTTTCACAGTCTTCAGGAAATACCCCGTATTTCGTGAGCTTGTGATGGCGACTGGGATCATCAGCGTGTCACGTGACAGCCTGGAGTACGTGCTAGATCAGAAAGACAAAGGATACGCTGTAGTGGATTTGATTGGAGGAGCGAGAGAAGTGCTGAACACCAGTCCCTCCTCGTACCATCTAGTGCTGAACAGACGGAAAGGATTTGCTAAACTTGCACTGGAAACAGGGTATGGCGAAAAAAAAATACTTTGTTTATCTTGGTTCTCCCAACTTAACTCACACTCTCCGGATCCTTACTTTTATATAGAAGCTTTTTTTGTGATGGCAGCCACGACAAGAGGCACAACAATAGAGACTTTTCCCACTGGCAAACTAAATTCTTTCTCATGTAAATCAGATCAGTTAGACCTGCCTAAACGATCGTTCCTGCTTCCTGTCATGGCTGCCATTACGCGATGGTCCAAAGCCTCTCCATGTTTAATAATTTTCCCGAAATCATAAATGTTAGTTGAATCTTTCCCAGAAAGTACTATTCATGGCTAAAATAATGTTAAATTTTGTCTTCACGTATATAGATCGTCTCTCGTCCCTGTATTCGCGTTTGGTCAGAACGACATGTTTCACCAACCTCGCTCTTCCTTGCCTTCGAGATTAGGAGAAATTTTTACACTATGGCTAAGGGTGATGCTTAAGTTTACAACGCTGATTATTCATGATGTCAGTACCTTTGGTGTCATACCAAGAAGAGCGCCAATCACTGTCATTGGTAAGTATCTCGAGCCCTAAAACAACCTCTGGGCTGATCTAAGTCAGGGCACGCCTAACTCACAGATTGAACCCTGAAACAATCTCTGGGCTGATCTAAGTCAGGGCATGGCTAACTCACACTTGGTTGAACCCTGAAACAACCTCTGGGCTGATCTAAGTCAGGGTTGAGTTTTGATGGAGAGCAAATCCTACGCCACCCTTGATTCCCAAACACATCACTACAACTACGTATACTGTCTAAAACTCATGTTTTCTAATTGATCTTTCTTGTCCTTTACCAGTTGGAGCGCCAATTGAAGTCGAAAAAGTAGCTTTTCCAACTTATGACGAGATAGACGAACTTCACTCCGCATATGTCGATGAGTTGAAGGAGTTGTTTGACAAACACAAAGTGCAGCATGGGGTTCACAAAGACACTCAATTAGTTCTGGATGAAGACTGAATCGTGGTGCGCTGAAAAGTAATCTGGCTACGTAAGGGATACCGATGTAGCAATAGACCTCTTCAGCTTGGCCGTTGAAAGAAAAGTAACAAAGAATAAAAAATAAATGTGGCCAAATTAAATTCTTTATGAGGAAAGCCTTTTACTAGTTCGTTGTAAGAATACAAGTAAAAAAACGTCTTTTAGCACGACCACCATGAGTCAAGTGAACATAAAATAATATCATAACAGCTGAAGCAAGAGAAATTTAAGATTTGTTTTTTAAACAAAGTATCCATGCAACAAATATGGGAAAAAAAACCCACACAGTTCATCTTTCTGATCAAAACATCCGTCTTTACGGCTGTTTCGTGTACTGTAATCACATTCCTTAGCTATGTTAGCATGAAGTGAATCCAACATGGCGTATCTCGTCACAAGCAGAACGCATACTTAAAGATGGATTACTTTGTTGAACGAGGCAATTTTTTTTAACAAAGGCATACAGGGCTTTCAATTCATACAAGGCTTTCAAGGCATACAAGGCTTTCAAGGCATACAAGGCTTTCAAGGCATACAAGGCTTTCAGGGCATACAAGGCTTTCAAGGCATACAAGGCTTTCAAGGCATACAAGGCTTTCAAGGCATACAAGGCTTTCAGGGCATACAAGGCTTTCAAGGCATACAAGGCTTTCAAGGCATACAAGGCTTTCAAGGCATACAAGGCTTTCAAGGCTTTCAAGGCATACAAAGCTTTCAAGGCTTTCAAGGCATACAAGGCTTTCAAGGCATACAGGGCTTTCAAGGCATACAAGGCTTTCAAGGCATACAGGGCTTTCAAGGCATACAAGGCTTTCAAGGCATACAAGGCTTTCAAGGCATACAAGGCTTTCAAGGCATACAAAGCTTTCAAGGCTTTCAAGGCATACAAGGCTTTTAGGGCATACAAAGCTTTCAGGGCAAAAAATCCAAATAAATGCAAGTAAAAAGCGGATAGAATTCATGTTTCAGCGATAACGAGCCCCAAAAACTGACGCCTGACTAAGAGAAAAACCTCGTGGCGATCATCTTTCTGTCAATCACGGACACTTACATAATACCAATTTACCCTGATTGGACCGTTGGTTTTCACGTGATCCTGTCAATCACGAGTTTCGATCGTTCACACAATACTAATTCAACTTGATTGGACTGTTCGTTGTCATGGTATCGAGCAATGAGCCGCGGGTACTATTGCGCAACTTGTCGAATACAGGGAAAAAAGGCAAACGCATTTTATGACTCGGGAAACCACAGGTATCCCAGTAATTAGTCAAAACATAAGTAAATTTGACTTATAAATTAGACTTCACAAAATGCCAAAACTTAGTCCATGCTTGAAACTTAAGTTGCCTATGACCCCTAATTTTTTGTATATTTGATAATGCCTACTATGATATCACACCAAGAGAATATGAACTAAGAGAAGTAATCCTACCTATATAGCCTTGTAACCATCATGTGCAAAGTTTGATGCTATTTTTAGCTTGGAGATGTTTTGAGCGAAGAACCTGATTGGTTGATTTCTTCGAGGTTTTCGTGAGTCGGGTAAGGCCCCGTCTACAGCCGGCTAGACGGCTAGCCGCATAAGTGTGGACGGAGAACATTTCGTATCCGAAATTTTTCGAAATTCATCCGGCATATTGTGGACGGGGCCTGAGTTTGGTAGGTGTTTTAAGAGCAAGATTTTAAGATTGTCTAACTATTCTATCGAGGGGAAACAAAATTAAATAAGAAAGAAAATTGGTATTGGGGAGTCAAATGACGCCATCATGCAAACGGCCTATATGAGTAGTTGAAAGAAATATTCCTGATCACGGACTTGCCGATTCCAGTCTCATGCCAAAACTATAAGGTTCAAATTTCGTGACCACTTATATTATCATTGCCGAAAATCCAAGAAACGACTGCCAAGCATCACAGCTTCCGAATGCATAATTGGCAGACTTTTTGATATACTGAGAAGCCGACGAGGCAGTACTAGTCAGGTGAGTGAATTGATAGCGCTTGAAGATGGGGTCTTTAGTCCTGTAATTTCAAAGAAATGGTTCAAAATCTAATTGAAGATAAATATATATTAGAATACCACAATTAAGTAGACCTTAAGTTAATTGTTTTATTTTGTGTGTATTTAAGAAGAGTGACCACAGTAAATCCGTGAAACACTAATTACTAAATAGTACAAAATAGTGCTAGCTTAACAATAGAAAACAATGGAATTTGCATGAAAATTGTGCTATTTAGTATTCGCTAAAGTTTCACGGATTTACTGTGGTCACTCTTTTACACTTTGACCAATGATTATTATTTCACGGGTTAAATCAGTGTCCTAACTCTTCTAGTTGTAAAATAATACGACTACATGCTGAGCTGGAACTAATCGGAGGCAGCATGGTCGTGTGGTCATAGCGTTGGTCTCGCAATCCGGTGGTGCCGGGTTCGAGTCCCGCTGTGGCCACTGTATTTGTCCTGATCACTGATTAGTTCAGATTCAGTTTCTCGACCATGCTTGTAAATAGCTAACTGGTTTGCCTGCTTGCCAGTTGGGATTCTTAAAACACTTTCTTTAATTATTTCTTCATTGCAGTATAATTTCAGTGTCCCCAATTAGTTGTATCATAGTTAATAGAGGGGAATGGTTAGGAAACCTATTGTTATCAGGTCTTTGTTCGCTTTTGATGTTGAACCAGTCTTGACCGTGCACAATGTTTGTTTTATGCTCGTCCAAAATTGGAAAATAAGTAAACATAAACGTTGCCTATGGGATTGTTGTAAGGAATATTCAAATATCTCTTATAAATCTTTAAGTATCTTGAACTAGCAGCTAAAAGAAAGATTTTTGTCTGTTCACTCAGCCATTGCCAACAATGGTAAAACAATAGTAAAACAAAAGATTGTGCACGGTCACGCTTGAAAAAAGTGAACAAAGACATATAACAATAGGTTTCATAACCATTCCCCTCTATTAACTATGGTTGTATAAACTAAATACTTCGACACTTAAATAAAGTTAGTTATCTATTTATTTATTTTGTAATTGGATGAAAAAACTGCATAACAAAATTGGACAGCATGTAGTCCTATTGCAGAAAAAAGTATGAAGAATGCGAATGTAAATAAAATGAATTTGAAAATGATACAATAGCTATTTATATAGGGTGATGATACAAGATTATTGAATTAATTCAATCAGTTGAAATTGCAGGTGATAAGAGCACAGCCAATTAGAAACAGCAATAGCTAATCGAGCTAAGTGGCTGTGCCATGCGGAGAAAATCTATTTGTTGCTGATTGAGTAAAGCAATGGACAAGACAAGACAAGACAAGACAAGAACGAAAGACGACGAGACAAGATAAGCCGGTGACTATCAGCTGGACTAGAAGTGCATCATAGGACTATCAATAATCTATAAAATAATATTATAGAGGCTTTAAGATTTTTTTTAAAAAGGTTGCGAGTCATAGATTTGAGAGATTCTCCAATGTCATTCCATATTTTAGTACCATTAAAGCGAATATTGAATTTTCCATAGTTAGTTCTTATTTTGGGAAGATAATATGTCTTTTTAGATGCCAATCTAGTGTTGTATTGATGTACTTCATGTATGTTTTAAAGAAAGTTTATAAACGTATTTGGTAGTCAGAATTATAGTCATACATAAAAAGAGCACTATTTGAGTATATCAAATCTTTCAATTTAGTATTCCCAGACGGAAATGACTCAATTCAGTATATTAAGATACGATTAATTCCATCGCATTCTTTTGTTTTACTTTGTCTGTTAGTCGCGTATAAAATTTTGTGTTAAGGTCAAATATAGTGAGATTTATCTCAGTTTATTGTTTACTGTTTGTGGCACGAAACTGGAACTTAAAAAATAATGAAAAAATCAAAAATCGGAGATATCTTTTTGAAGAATAACTGTCTAAGATGACTTCTGCAAAATTTCAGATAAATCGGTTAAATTCCCTTTGACAAGGAACTCAAAATGTACGGGTAACTAAACGCAAAATCACTTCCGAGAAAAACGCAAAAATGTTTCCGACTGAGCCGAAGCGCCTTTGTTGACACAAACCGTATTTTTTTTATTACTCGCTATTAAAAATCACTATCGAATTTTTTTGTCAGAAAATCGAAGAATATTATATATTTCACCGCAAAATGTAAAAATCGATACTTTTCAGCTATTTTGGGGTACCCTGATACCTTAAAAGGGAAGTTGATGAAGCTCTAGAATTCGTAGCTTAAATGAAGTCACGTGAAGTCATCTGTTAGACGAGGTTACGTAATACCGAGATAATGCTAAAAGTATTTGTCAGCGGGCTAGGAGCTAGATATCAAATCCTCGAGTATTGGCACCAAATGATTCGATCGAGCCACTAATATCGACTGGTGGTCTGGTCTGTATCTGACCTTTTTTCAAGATGCACGTCTTACAAATTAAAAAAAAGAAACCTCTTAAAAACGCTTTCCTGATATTTTCCCGTGGCAAACATGTTTTCGCTTCATACCTCATCGAGTATTATTATTATTATTATTATTATTATTATTATTATTATTATTATTATATATATTTTAATAAATGTAAAGCCCTAAAATATACTGTGGTGCATTACATTATGTGATTCATAATATTGCAGATAAAGATTGAAAACCTAGCGGGCTACGCTTACGAGTCTAGAAGTACTTGAAACCTTTGGCCGAGTTAAAGAAGAGCCTGAGGCAATACCTATTATGACGTCGAGTCCCAAATCTCACAAAGTCCTCCTCCCTGCAGTTTACTTTGATAGAAAAGTTAAATATGAAAAAATTAACAATTTCTACGGAAAAAATAATGCCTTGAACTACTTTTTTCCAAAGATTCGAGAAGATAATTGCCTGGAAACGGAGGATGAAGAACGTATTGCAAGAACTCTTGGAGTCCGTCTGTCTTCGACTGGTTTATTCTCTGGTATGGACAGGACTGACCTCATTATTTTCCATAATAATCATTGTCATAGCTGCATCTTATCCTCTATTCTGGCCTTTCCTCTTGTTTTACTCGGTGTGGCTGTGGTACGACTGGGACACCCCTTCTAAAGGAGGAAGACCATTCAAATACTGCTTTGTTAGTAGATGGAGAATATTTAACATCATACGAGACTACTTCCCAATCACTCTGGTCAAAACAACCGAGCTCGACTCGAACAAGAACTACATTCTTGGCTACCATCCACACGGTATGCTCCCCGATGGAGCACTCGTTTGTTTTGGTTCAGAAGCTGCTGGTTTTGGGCAACTATTTCCAGGATTAATGTCACGAGTCGCGATGCACTCAGGTAGGTGTTATTCTGTATTATATTGTTTGTAAAACAAAAAAACAAAAAAAACCCAGAAAAACCAGTTTTGGAGGCAGGGAGAAATTGCGGCTAAAATGATCATGGAATAACAAAGTCTATTGATTATGACAGGAAATCTTTAACTCTCGTGACAGAAGCCTAGCCGCCAAATCCTCTAACAACACCACAGTATTCATACTGCGATACTCACACAGGGAACAACAAAGTTTATTCATTACGACAGGAAATCTTTAACTCTCGTGACAGAAGCCTAGCAGCCAATGTACACGAGCACGAACTCCCTAGCACAAAGCGTGACGGTAAATCGAGTACTTATGGTTTTTCAGCTACTCTAAAAATCCCTCTGGCAATCTTTCCTTCGACATTTTTTATGAAACTTTAAGTATTTCAACAAAAGAAAATAACAGAATATTTCTTTCGCGATCCTTGTTCCCAACATGCTTTCTTCTAGAGATTCGTGCTCGTGCACATCAGTGCAGAACCAAGGGACCAAGAGGATAATAACGCAAAAATGCGTGTTCCTCTCCTTATTATTCTTATTCTTATTTCATTGGTCAATGTAAATATTCGTGCAAGATGAAACTACAGAACTACTTGCTTTTACAATATAACTTTTACCACGTGAGAAAAGCATTCTGGTTAGCTCAGTTGGTAAGAGCGTAGGCCTGTTGTGCGGAAGGTCGTGATTCAGGCCTCGTCCGAGTCTTAAAATGACTGAGGAGAAAGTGCTGCCTTAATATCTGCAAATGGTTAGACCTTCAAGTCTTCTCGGACAAGGACTTAAAACCATAGGCCCGGTCTGACTTCACTATATAACCCTGTATAAGGCGGACGTAAAAGATCCACTGAAGATGCCGGTTGACCCGGCGGTTGACCGTGCTAAAAAAACGCGAGGGCCACAGTTAATCAGGCTAGATCAAGCAAAATTATCATCATCATCATCATTATCATCATTATTTATTTATTATTATATTATTTATTTATTCATTACTATTATTATTACTATTATTTGCTTTTATTATTATTAATTATTATCATTTATTTATTATCTTATTTCCATTATTTGCACAATCAATTTTCATAGTATTTTCACCAACACTGATTGTTAGACGAGAATCATTGTGTATTCATTCCGACGATAAATGACCTTATTTTTTTCCAGTCCGGTATCCTAAAAAATCGTGCGTTCTGATTGGCTGTTTGAGCGGGCGGTATTTTGTAAGTATCTGCCCGCGCGCGCGGTCCGGTATCCTTTGCCGCTAAACGACAACACAAAACGATTACCAAAGCAAGTAAAAAAAATACGGGAAAAAAATAAATAAGTTATTTACCGTCCTATAGTCGGTCCGGATAGGAAAAAACTGTGCCCTCGGTCTTGAACACGGACCTCGGCCTAACGGCCTCGGTCCGTATATTCAAGACCTCGGGCACAGTTCTTCCCTATCCGGACCTCCTGGCCGGTAAATAACATATATTTCCTCTTTATGAAACATCTTTCATCGAATTTATACATTGAAAAGAATCTGGAAAAGAATCATATTACATGATCGTTTTGAGATACGGATTTCATCTTCGAGCGTTGAGGTCATATCTAGCCGGTGAGCGGAGGGAACGAGTAAGATATTCTCACCCACGAGAAGATGAAATCATCGGTCCATCCCTTTGGAAATTTGTTTGTTAAGAAAAGGGCGGGAAATTTTGACAATTCCGACAATTTGTACACGCGTCTACTGCAAGAACAGAAAATAGCGGGAAAAGTAGAAAAAACCTTCATTTGAACTGCTCGTTTCCGGATTTCTCCAATGGGAATGACACATACCAAGAGAATATGAATAGTTCATTTTCTCTTGCACACACTTTTTGCTTTTCCAACTGTAATTTCCGGTTTTTCCGCGTAAATAAAAAGCATCCCGTATCTCTATTATCCTCTATACATCTTATTACGATAGGATTTTTTACTAAACACTCTTCTAAATATTGTTTTATCTATCAGTATCCGGAGCGCTCATTGATCTCAATTTACATCTTATGCTGCTATACGGAAACATCGCTATATAAAATAAAGTTTATTATTTATTATTATCATTATTATTATTATTATATTCACCACCTAAAGGTGAATATAACGCGCAGCGCACACTCGTTTGTCGATGTGTTTTACTTACAAAGGTAAATATGATTTGTTAAAAAAACCTCTCTCTCCGTTATCTATTAAATCGACTTGCTTTAAGACTTGCGTCTAGGTAACTATTCCCCTATATTCACTGAGCCTGAGGCCAATTATCGTTAATTAACATCGGGTCCTCCTTTTTCCTTATAGTCTTTGGATGGTTTCCTGGATTTCGCGAGTTCGCCATGGCTGCTGGGATGATCAGCGTATCACGTGACAGCCTGGAATACGTGCTCACTAATGAAGGACCTGGACAGTGTGTTGTGACGCTAATTGGAGGATCATCTGAGGTTCTTTGCACGAGCCCATCTTGTTATCAGCTGGTACTGAATCGGCGCAAGGGATTCGTCAAACTTGCTCTGAAAACTGGGTTCGTTGTCATGGAAACAAAAAAGCTAATTTATTTTTATATTTCGTCCAATGGCAGGAGTGGTTTACCAATCTTCCGAGCCAGAGGCTACTGTTATGATTTTTCCTTACTCAAGCTCGAGTAGCCTAAGAAAAATCCTGGTTCGATCGAAGCACGCAATAGAGCCCCCCCCCCCCCCAAAAAAACCAATTCTACCACCGTTGTGATAGGCGGCGCGCGCATAATCGTCATAATCATCATCTTGCATTATCGTCATCACCATAATGTATCGCTATCATAACCATTATCACTATCATAATCATCATAATCATCATCACCACCATAATCATCAACAGTATCATAATCATCATCACTATCATAATCATCAACACTCATAATCATGATCACTATCAAAATCATCAACACTATCATAATAATAATCTCCATCACTATCATAACTAGCATCACCATCATAATCATAATCACTATCATAAATCATCATCACTACCATAACCATCATTAACATTTACAGCCAGTTGTAGGTCTCAGCGCATTTGCATAACTATTGCTGTTAACATCATTAATATCACACACATCACCATCACCATCAACATCATGATTACCATTATCAGCATCGCCATCATCGTCACGGCAGTTTTCCCTACTAATGGTCCACAAATATCTTTTCATTCAGAACATCTCTTGTCCCTGTATTTGCATTTGGTCAGAACGACATGTTCCACCAACCGTCGTCTGCTTTACCTTCGAGGCTGGAGAACAAAGTCAACTTTTCGAAATGGGCTCAGGTTTTCATCAAATACAGCCTACTAGCCTTCCATGACGTGGAGACATTTGGCGTGATGCCAAGAAGAAAGCCAATCACTGTTGTGGGTAAGGGAATTAATGACTGGTGTCATCACCACCACCACCACCACCACCATAACCACCACCATCATCATCAATATCACCATCACTAGTATCATCAGCACCATCATCATCACCACCACCACTAGTCAAAATCATTATCAAAAAATTCCTTACTTCATTCAACAACTGCCTGTATTGTTTTATTATCAGTTGGAGCGCCAATAGACGTACAGAAAAGTGATGATCCAACTCCAGAACAGATAAACTACCTTCATTCACTTTACGTCCAAGAACTCAAAGAATTGTTCAACAAACACAAAATGGAATATAGCGACCCCAAAGATGTTCACTTGATTCTAGACGAGATGTGATTTTTTCCCGATTGTGAACTAAAAGTGTAAAATATTACGTATTTCCTACGAATTAATACGCGACATGGTTAAATTGATTACCCATTTACACTAACTTTGGAAACTGAATTTATGAGAAAAAATAGTATTTCATACGCGTAATAAAAAAAATTTGTGATAAAATTAATTTGTAATAAAATAATATTTTATACGTGATTAAAATGACTACCCATTTATTTTCTTATATGGCTAATTTTGGAAATTTAATTTATGAGAAAAATTAGTGTTATAAAATTACATTTCTTATCATTGAAATAAAAAACAACCCTACGCCGTAAAAAATATAATAACTACAGAAACTAAAATACTTACCCATAAAACGGTGCTCAATATTTACATTTGAAAATAATCTCAATTATTACATTAAATTCTATAATTATATTATAGCACTACATACCCAATTTTTACATTAAAAATATTCGTTTTATAGTCATTATATGCGTGCGGGAAAAAGGGTTTTAAACAAACGTTAATTGAGTTGTTTTAGGAACACCGTATTTGTCTCGAAAAGAGTTAAAGAGTGTTTTCACTTCTTCTAGATACCTGGCATGTAACAGGTTGACCTCTTCCTGTGTTGGGCTTGCTTGTTTGGACACTTCAATTGGGCTTCCAACTTTAAAGCAAAACAAACACGTTTGTCAGGTGCACTGAATTACCATAAATGTGAATTAATTTTATGAAGTGTAAATATTACATATACATATATAAGTAAGTAATTGTGATTGTTTCGTATTTACACAATTCAGGTTTTGGCTGCATGAGTATCTTTCCAACAGTCAAGATTCATGTGCTTGGGAAAAAATTCTTGGTTAACAAATAAGTGATTGACAGCTGATTTATTTATAGATAAATGGCTGTCAGCTGATAAGTCACAATAACTGATTCGTGAACAGCTGATTGGTGGGTTGATTAATCAGCTGATTGGCCATGCAATCAAATGATTGACAACTAATCAATAACCTATATAACTTATGACAAAAGGAAAATGACCTTACCAACAACATTTATTGGTGTATGCCAAGGCAGTACCCCCAGAAAGCCATAGCAGCAGTAGAAAGAAAATCTAAACCAATGATGAGCTGTGGTTTCATTTAACCAATGTTGTAGACGCCAATACAATGTTCCAGGGCCCTTCCATACATGTGTGTAGATGTTATTCTGACCAAACCCCAACACTGGTACTAACGAGGAACTATTTAAAAATAGCAACAAATGTGTCTAAATGAAATTTAGGCGAAGTTAAAATCAAGACAATACATGTTGCATACAATACAAACAATGTGCGAGAGGGACCCAGGGCATTCTCAGGGGCTTACTTGCTGCGTTTGCAGTGCTGGATGATTTACAGCAAGAGTTTTTCTTCCACCCTCCCTCCTCTGCTAATAGGTTCTCTACAGGTGAGTATATACTCCACTGAATATCAGTGTGACAGGTACCGGTGGTGAGCTGTGGCCTGGTTGCCATGGTCACCTTCCAGCTGGGATGTGATCTGTCGCAACCCGAGCTCTCCCTAGTACCTAATCCCAACTCATTTGTCAATGAGTTTAACAACTTTTAACAAATTCTGAGCTGCCTCACCCAAACTTACTCTTAGATTGCAAGTTACAAAATATGCATCGTACATAGACATACCCTGTTTCTAGTGCCACTCTGATAAACCCCTTGCGATTCTTCAGAGTTAAATGATAGACATCTGGATGGCAATCAGTTATCTCTGCTGCACCACCAACAACTAAAATCACTGAATGACCTGGTCCTAGTTTAGTGAGGGCATACTTTAGTGAGTCTTTGCTGACATCTACGAATCCAAGACTCATCAGGATATCTCTGTACAGAAAAGCTTTCAGAAGAACTAAAACAAACAAGTTAATGACATTAGGAAAGAAATAGTTTTCTGAGACTCATAAGCAGCACTTGTCATTCAGGGCCTGGTTGTATGAAGCCTGGATAACGCAATCGGGCAGATAAATCCTTATATCCAGTGGATAAAGTGATGCTGTTATCCAATAAATTTATCCACTGGATAAGATTTATCCATTGGATAGCACTATTCAGGCTTCGTTCAACAGAGCTTTGGTCTAGCCTAGGTACAATGAGAAAATTGCAATTCTTTTTAATTTAGGGAGGCATAGACATAGTATGAAACTATACAATCTTTTCAGACCTTTCCCACCCTTTGGAAATTCCAATCCCCTCCATGGAGGCATTGGGTATGTATATTTTCTGATACTACAAAATATACCCCCTCAGACCCTACTGACCCCTTGGAATATCTAATACCCCTCCATGGGGGAGGTATATGGATGTAGATATATGGAAGTTTTCTGGAACTACACTGCATACCCTCTACAGGTCCATAAGTCTGGGCTATACAAGCAGTGAGTTAGCTGTGTCCTGTCCTAGATTACCTTAGATCAAAGGTTGTTACAGGGTATCAGTAAAATCAAAGTTAATCATAGGGGGGGGGGGGGGGGGGGGAAGGAGGCTTGGTGCATGCCCCACAAGAATGTTTGAATTTAAAACACTCGAAATGTGATTTGCAGTGTTAAAAAAGGCATTTGCGACCTTTTAATGAGGTTACTGCCATGTTAAAAGGTCAGTGGCTATGGCCTGGCATTTATTATTGACCATATACATACATGAGTGAACTGTCATATGTGGTTCTATTCCAGGAAACTTCTCTCTGAATCCAAGAGCATCAGATTGAATTGCAACGACTGCACCTTCACTGATCAGCCCATGTGGATGGTACCCCAAAATGTAGTTCTTTTGGGGGTCGAGCTCAGATGTCTTTTCAAGAGTTATTGGGTAGTAATCCTTCATAAACTTGAATAATGGCAGTTTGATCATGAAGTCCTTACGAGGTCTACCCCCTTGTTTTGGGGTGTTGCGTTCAAAAAACATGTACCATCCCACATATATCACAACAATAGGCCATGCTTTAGTAAAAAGCAAAAGGACAAAGGCTAAACCTTGGATCTGACAACCTCCAGTCAAGGCTACTAGGTAAAAACCAGCAACACACAGCACTTCCAAGATGTATTGAAATAGTCTTGGCATGCTCATTGATCCAGTCGATGATCTAGAGATCAAAATTTAGAATTACAGGGGCATTTTTTTTACAAATTTTGTGGACTCAGGGTATCACAAAAATTTCTCTGAACTTAAAGAATTTTACAATCAATTTTCGCATTTTCAGAAAATATGAATTTTTCGATAAACAAGCAAAATGACAAATATTTTCATAATTTCGCGACCAACATATCCTAAGAGGTCTGGTTTGTTGGCCTCCGTCAATGGAGGGTTCCTTCTCCAAATTACATAGCCCAATCCCCCACCTCAAATTATGAAGGCTCCGAAAGCAATCATTGACTTCATCAGTATTTTCAGTACAAAACTTGGGCACTAAACAGCTGAAGCAAGAATTTTTGAGATAAAATCTCGGTTTTACATCCACGGTCAAGAAATGACACAACGAAAAATGTAATTTTTTCCCCTCCTCGCACAAGTTAAATGGCAATAATCCAGCTCACCTCACAGGACTTTTATGACTTTGATATTCACCTTGATATTCGGTTGATTTTCTCGTATAGTCGCCGCGTGACTTGCACCACAGGAACCCCGCAAATTGAACACCCCTACCACCTCCACTCCCAGTTTTGTGACGTATTTCCGGATCCAACTGCTCACAAAAACCAATAAAATAAAGCGAAAACTGTTCTTAGATATTTAACATCCACCTGAAACTTTAGTACTTTGGACGATAAGTCATTAAAGGAAAAGTCATGAAAGAAGTGTGAGATTTAAAAAAAATAGGTTGTCAAGTTTCCGTTTTGAAACCGGAAGTCGTTTTTCCAACGATTGACGTCATGTCTCGGGGTCCCTGTGCTAAATACAGGATTTCCAAAATGGCGGCGTCAACAGTGAAGTTAGAAGGAGATGCCTTTATGGTTTGTTTAATACACGCTCTATCCACTGAACGTGAAGAGGTTATGGGTTTATTAATTGGAGAGGTACTTTAGCTACCATCTATATTAATTACGTAATTCTTTTTTTAAAAAATATCTCAAAACTTCATGAGGAAATTATGAAAATATGAAGATTTGGCGTTAACTAGTATGGTTTCTTTTAGGTCGATAATGGCGTAACGCACATATATTCAGTGATTATGTTACAAAGACTTGACAAAAGGAAAGACAGAGTGGAGATTTCTCCAGAGCAGCTGTCAGACGCCTCAGATCAAGCGGAGATATCCTTACACTTTCTTATAAATGCAGCTAAGGTCTCCCCGATAATTAAATAGCAAGGAAACCTGTGCTGAGCTATAAGATTGACACTTTAAAAAAGTATATTATCAACATCATCATTATTCAATACTAATTCTCTTCATGACAATTCAGATGAGTGCTTTTATTATACAGTTGTTCTCATACACTTGAAGACTGTCTGTATATTTTACCTTTAACCATTCATACAGACTTGGTAAACTTACCAAGGGCAAGAGACCTATGCGTGTTGTAGGCTGGTATCATTCACATCCACATATCACAGTGTGGCCTTCACATGTTGGTATGTACACATAGTCAAAAAGGGGTTGGAAAAACATTAATACTATTCTTCAACCTTTATTATTTTGTGAATACCTTAAAACAATCTCTGGGCTGATCAAAGTCTGAGCACATCTCACCAGGGCATGGTGAACTCATGGATCAAATCCTAAAGCAACCCTTGGGCTAATCTAAGTCAGGGCATGCCTCAGTCACAGATTTAATCCTGAAACGACCTCCAGGCTGATATAAGTCAGGGCATGGCTAACTCATAGATTTAGCATAGCAGAAGATGAGTACACTACTGTAAGACCAACATTGAGTTCTTGGCCCTTTCATTTTTAGACTTAAGAACACAAGCAATGTATCAAGTTATGGATGAAGGCTTCATTGGTCTAATCTTCTCATGCTTCAATGAAGACACTAAATCGGTAAGAAATTAATTGACAGGTACTGCAATGAAAAACTCGGCCAATAGTTGCTCGCACACAGTAGGAGTTCAACATGAAACAGATTGACTCTGTGTTGTACAAATTGCAAGGAACTGTTTAGCACCTTTAAAGTAGAAGAATTTTGTTGGCTATTATATACTGAGCAAAAAGTAGAAGAGACCAAAGCCCCCACTATACCCTCCCCCACCATTTCACAGCCTTGTGTTATGGATAAAAACTAGCACTCAAGAAGACTGGTCCATTTTGTCACATTTTCAATAAAGTAATTTCAATTAATGTTTTTCAGAAAGGTCAAATTAAAGTAATATGTTTTCAGTCTGTGGATGTTAACATGAATAATGGACCACCCCTGTAAGTAACACCAGCATCAGCTCTATTTCTTTCAAGTAATATGTTTTCAGTCTGTGGATGTTAACCACCCCTGTAAGTAACACCATTGTCCACTCTATTTCTTTCAAGTTTTGAATTCCAGAGGCTAGAAAAATGTCATGAAAGTTTGAGAAGAGATGGCAGAGCATCTTTTGGGAAGCATATGAGGTGTCCGCCTCACTTCTGTGGTCATGAATTGTTTCTCATACTCCTTATCATATGTGGATAGAGTTCCTCGTTGTTTCTCTCCTGTCCTTTAAATGATTTCATCTAGGAAAATAAGTTTTTCCTCCCTTCTCTAAATTCCAGTTTAATCTGGCATCATAAACTCTGGCTCAAGAGACTCGGGAGTAATCCCTCCCTATGTGGTGGGCATAAAAATGTTGCATTTACATAACATTTACATTTCTTCCTATGCCGGATTGACTGATTAAACAGAGCATTTTCACATGACATTACAGTAGCCATGTTGGTGTACCAAAACATTATCTGATCCTCTGGGAATTGAGGTATATTTCTATAAAAAAACTGCACAGAAAGTTAATATTGATTGGTACACCAATATAGCTGCCTTCTCACATGAGTGAAAACGCTCTCTATAATAATTATATTATAATTATTATGCAGCTATTGGCTGTAGTGTTCATCATAATATTTATGTTGTTCAGATACCAAAAGGAAGAAATAGAACTTCAAATCGTCCCTACAGTTACAATATCAGAAGCAAACCTTGACAGGTTAACTGAATTACCACATATATTAGCCAAGGTAAAACATATACAAAAAAGTAATAATAAAAAAATAATAATTTATTGCTTACATGTATATAGCACAAATATCTATACAAATATTTAAATGCTCTTACTGTGTGGACTCACTAACAGAGAATACTTGAGTAACTTAAAAATAACCAATCAGATTAAACTGATAACACTGTTAGCCAATCAGTTTACTGTGTTCTCATGCTATCATTATATTGATGTGCTATCTGATTGGCTGGTTAAAAATATTGAATTACATGTCACAATATGATTGGCTAATGGTACTAATTTATCTAAATGGTCCTGGTTGAAGTGTCTGCACAGTAAATATAGAATGTAATTAAATACAATAATCAACTAAACCATATTATGGTTTAAATATTAATTAAACTATAATTAAAATATATAAATATAATAACTAATGAAGTTGATAATTAGAAGCTCCATAAAGGAGGCTGTTACAGTAATCTATCCTGCTCGCAATAAAGGCCTGGACAAGAGCTGTTGCATTGTCTCCCTAGAAAAAACTTTCTCTACGTCTTATATTATGGATATCAAAAAATGCACTGCTACAGGTCTTATTGATGTGTGTGTTGATCTTAATACTAAGCCATGGAAATGATTGAATCAAATTGAAGTGAAAGACTGAAAAACTAATAAATTTACATTATTGTGCACATTTCTTGTCAGGAAGAAGAAACAGCATATGAAAAAGTCATGAGGTATGTGTAGAATCCTATCACTAATCCTCAGGGCCCGGTTATATGAAGAGTGGATAGTGTTATGGACGGATAAATCTTATCCAGTGGATAAATTTACTGGATATCAGCATTGACTCATTCACTGGATAAGGATTTATCCATTGGATAGCACAATCCACCCATCGTACAACTGGGCCCTGAACTTTAATTGCACCTTCAAGGGTCTCAGGTGGTAAAAGTGATGATTGTTTTTGCAGGTCAACGGATTTGATAACCTTAATTCACAATGGAACAGGTAAAAACTGGCTTCCTATGATAGAATACTAGTTGCACTTTATACCTGTGTCGCACAAAGGAAATATTCATCCTGAAATCACAGGAGCTCCATCAATATTAATCAAGAGCAATTATCTACTTTAAGTATATTCAATTATGTTACTCTAAATAAGGAAGTTCTGATAGGAAATTATTTGAAATTTTTTGATAAAAACTTGAAACTTCAGATGTGAAATGTTACAAACTGGTACAATTTTCATGCCTTACCTTTGCCTTATCTTTTAACAGTGAAGTGAATGAGAAGGAATTTTACTGACAGCATCAAAAAAAGTGTGGAATTGTACTGAAGTGTGGAACTTATATAGTATAAGCTAGTCATTCATAATATTTGATTGTTATCTATTCCAGGTGATCTTGGAAAGCTTGCAAATTTATTAATTTGTATCTATTTTTACTTTGTTAGTTTTCACCAAAGCAGTATGCCAGTTAACTGAAGTCATATGTGGGCCTTTACTACAAATACTAGAGAACCGACTAGAGCTTAACAAGAGAAGAGCTTTAGAACTGGAAGAAGAAAAGGAGAGACTTATGCAAGAACTTAAAGAAATATCCTCAGAAGATATCATATGAAAGCATCATACCAAACATTTTATTATATGTGCTAGAGCACATGCAGTAAAACATGTAATAAAAACAAAGTTGATCCTGACAGACAGTAGCTGTTTAGTGACTAATAGTTGCTATCACTCAACCAGAACATTTATTACACAAAGAAATACACAAGAGACCATTTGTGTCTTTTATTTAATGAATGTTGTTTGAGTGATAGCAACTATTAGTCACTGAATTTTACTGTTTGTCAGTATCAACGTTTTTGTCATGCATGTGCTCTAGTATAAATAAGCCTGAAGCGAGATGACATTTTACCCCCGTCTCTAGACCATAATCCTTTTCACACTGCTTTTGTTCTTTAATTATGAGTAATGTTCTTGTATTCTCTAAGGAATCAAAAATTTTAATATGAAAGAATTTTAAAAACTATTATGGTCTAGAGACGGGGGTAAAACGTCATCTCGCTTCAGGCTTATTGATGAAATATGCTAGAGGTGAAATTTAGAAAGAAAATAGACCTCTTTGCCTCGGACATGGTGTTTTCTCATTTCAGACCATGTGTCATTCTCTTGAGAATGAGATTCTTAGTATAAGTTGTATCCATATTTATGTGTCTTCTCATGCACTTAACCGTTGTTACTGTAGGGAATGACCCTGGTCTGAAATGGGAAAATATTACACCCAATATAAAGAGGTTTTTTTACCTCGCAGGAATAATATTGTACATATTGTTTTACTCCATTAGAACTTTGTACATATATGTTAGAATTTTAATTCTCAATTTTTCTTAAGTTAGTGCAAAGATATATGGCAACCTTTAACAACTATTTGCTTTCAGAATTTTTTAAGATTTGCAGTATTAGTTTAATTTTACATTAAAATAAAACTCAATTTTCTACTTTTTTCCCTTTGATTTGTCTTTTGGGTTTGGTGCATTGGGATTTTCTCCTTTATAAAACTCCCTCAAAAGATTAACAGCCAATTCAGCATGCATTCCTGAGATACACTCAAGGGGTTCCCCAGGGATCACTACTTGGTCCTTTTCCAAACGGTCATCTTTGGAGTAATTGTCATTGTGGATGCTCAAAATCGAACCACACCCACCAAAACGTTCATTCTTGCACCCATATACGACTTTGCGCATGCCAGCATAGCGCAGAGCTGCTGCACACATAATACATGGCTCAACTGTGACATATAAGCTTGTGTTTTGTAGTACACTTTTGTCATCAAGATTGTGCATTTGACACCAGTTTCTAACTTGATCAATGGCCACCATTTCTGCGTGTCTTGTGGCATTTTTAGTCTCATTGACTTCATTTCTTCCCTTTCCTATTATTTCATCATTGTATACCATTATACATCCAACAGGAACTTCCCCAACCAACAAAGCATCTTTTGCCTGCAAAGATGGCAATCGATCTTACTTGAGACAGGTATGGAATGCCTGTAATCCATCAATAGTCGAAAAGAGACACACACAAAAACCGATGGAAATACGCCTTTACCTTTTTTTTAATTCGCTTGGATGACCACCAAACAATGGTTTGAAGTCAAGACTGAACTTGTTTATTTTATTGTAACCAAGTTGAAAACTGGTTAAAAACATACTGGTTGAAGATTTATTCGAGTTTGTTGCGTTACGTTTGTACTAGCCATATTTGGAATAATAACGTAAGTGACACGCAACATTATTCGTAATTTGAAAAATAAATCAGTTCTGTCCCAGATTTTGTGCTGTTTAGCTGTAATTTTGTTTAGTTCAAGTTTTAGTTTTAGTTTCACTTATTTTCCTGCGACCTATCTTGATATGATTAAAAACCGCAACCTTCCACCTGCTTGTTTTCCAGGTTTCTTCGACAACCAAAGCAGAAAAGAGATAAAAAACTTTAAAACTTACCAAGCGAATTGCTTCGTCCATCCACTTCACGTCGTCCGCCATCTTGGACGTGAGGTAAAAAACGAGACTGGCACTAAGGGGCAAGGCCGTTGTTCTTTTCTTCTAAACAGGTGATTTTTATTTATTTATGTAAATAAACTGTCATTATAGTGGAGATTACCTACAGATCGCGATCGAGAAAAACATGGCACAGAAAGAGGTAAGATCAATACTTAGACAGATATCAACGAGCTACTAGTGATACAGTAGAATAAAGCTTAATATAAATAAGATTTTGTGGTTTAGTTTTTCGATTTTGATTTTAAGATTTTGATTTTGATTTTAAGATTTTTTCATATTCGATGATTCTAGCTGGTATCAAATGGTCGTAGTTTGTTTTAAAATAGGTAGTTCTTGTATCCGAATTAGATAATTTAAAAAAAAGCAAATATTCCCGACACACTCAGTTTATGTAGTCTTTTACCTGAACTTTAGCTGCCTATACGTAATCAAATTATATAATTTCACGCAAATTGAGACAACAGAATTAACTTTATAAGTAGAACTTGCCTAACTCACAGATCGAACCCTGAAATAAAATCAAGGATGACCTGAGCCAGCTCAGGGCACAGCTATATATTTACGGATAGAATATAATCCACTTCACAGTTCCCGGCGCCATCTTGAAAGGTAGCCGTGCCTTTGCATTGAAGCAAGACAAACCGGTGAGGTTGGAAAGATTGAGATATGTGAATAATTGTCTCAATGTGTTTTAAAAAGGACTCTATCATTGCAAGCTTACCTTTCTTGCTTCAATGCAATTATGCATGGCTACCTTTCAAGATGGTGCACTGGGAACTGTGAATAGAGTCTATTGGAAATTTAGTGTGTCAGGATTCGCAGAGGGAGGAAAAACCCAGGGGGTGTACTCAGGTGGGTAACATGACAGGGGGGGTCCGACTGAGCTTCAAATTGCAACCCAAAAATAATACTCAAACCTGAATTTATTTTACACCCAAAAAAAATACATGGCATCCAAGTTTCGGAACCAAAAAAATACAAGAATTAAATACTTCAAAACTGATTTATTGAATTCAACAGCCTCTTCAAATATTTTTCTGATACAAAAATCGAACTCGGAGATGTGTTGACCCAAAAAAATATGGGTTTAATTTTTCGAGGGAGATAATTTGAATAAATAAAGGCTTCGATCACATGGAAAAGAAGAAGAATATCAATGGAAAAACCATAGTATTATTCCATATGAATTGGAAACAACAGGGCTACTTAACATTGTTGCAGCATGTGCGCTTGGCTTGTCTATATTTTTATCCCATGATGTATTTGCGACATGATGCGTGGAAAATGCTATTCATGGTATTAAATGTTTACTAACAGGGTAACAAGCTATGGGGAGGCCGATTCACAGGTGACGTAGACCCAGTGATGGAAGAGTTTAATGCATCAATAGGCTTTGATCGGCGCATGTGGAAAGAAGACCTTGGGGTAATAAATCTATGAATATATCACTGGTGAATAAATAATCTTAAATATTTATACTTTTGAAATAAATTTTGAGATAATAATTTATTCATTGATTGACAGGGAAGCCAGGCTTATGCCAAGGCACTGGAAAAAGTCAATCTTCTGAACAACTCTGAAATGATGCAGATCGTAGATGGTTTAGAGAAGGCAAGTAACCTTTATGGCCTGCTATTAAGAGTACTTTTCCTTATTTTATTTATTATTCCATAAGTATTTATTATTATGGGTCAACTCTTCCCACCCCTGAATTACTTGGACAAGCACAACTCTCACTTCCCTGGCGCATTGCCCTCGATAACAATGTGTTTTTTTCTATGAGTACAGATCAAAGGTGAATGGTCCAGTGGCAAGTTTGAGTTAAAACCAGGAGATGAGGACATTCACACTGCAAATGAAAGAAGATTGAAGGTAATAGAAGTAATATCATATGATAATGATAATGATATCATAATGATGACAGTGATGATGATGACGGTGATGGTGATAAAGACATTTTAAATAATGATGGTGATGATAACGACAATGATGATGATGTTGATGATGATGATAATGATGAAGGTGTTGATAGTATATAATATAATATATATATATTAAGTGTTCTGATCTCTTACAATATTTATATTATTCTCAGGAGTTAATTGGAATTGTTGGTGGCAAGCTGCACACAGGAAGAAGTAGAAATGATCAGGTATTCCAAACAAATCCTAGCAAAAATCCGAAAAATTCTACTGGCTTTATAAAAATATAAGAATCAAAAAATTATATTAACTTTATTCATTATTTATATTATTTTTTCCAGGCACAAGTAGATGCTAGGTAAGTTGCATAAGCCCATATCAACAGTTTGAGCTTTTGGACCCATAGAATTAAATAATTAAGATAAATTAATTGAATTATTAATACTGTTTGATCAAATTAAGTTGATTAAATGGATGATTAAATCCTAGGTTATGGCTCAGGTCTGAAATCAAACGGCAAAAAGAATATCTTGCAGATCTTTTGAAGACAATCATCAAAAGAGCAACTGAGTAAGCATTTTGTTCAAATAAATGAATATATTTACGAGAAATCCCTCATTCAAAGTTGAAAATCTACTTCATCGGAGTAGTACTCCGACACAGGACTAGCGTCTGAAACGTCAGTAAGTTTTTTCCTCTTTTCACAGTGTAAAATTTACCCTTTTATTATTACTGTACTGTTTCATTAGGAACTCAGACACAGCTCACACTAGTTTTTAAGCTAGTTATCTCTGCTAAATAATGATGATGATGAAGAAGATGATGATGATGATGATGATGATGAGGATGATAGTGATAATTATAGGTGGCCCACTTATCAGGGACACTTATATTAGAAAGACAAGCATTTCAACCAATACACCATCCTTCCTCCCCATGCTTGTAGTGATTCATATACATATATATATTAATGTTTTAAAATTCATAGTGAAATTGATGCCATAATGCCTGGATATACACACCTACAGGTAGGTAAGGCCAGTTAATCACTGGTCTTTATAGCAGCTAAGGAGCTCTCCAATCTCCAATATTCTTGTGTTACTTCAATTCTAATAAATATTTGCTTAATATTAATCTTTTTAAATGATATGATTTCTTTTCAGCGTGCTCAGCCAATCAGATGGAGCCACTGGTTGTTATGGTAACCACATCTCTTTTGTTAAATTATCGTTAAACGAAGGTTTTCAATCAGTTACAAAGGTACAAAGAAATTTTGATATGAATGTTTTGATTTCAGTCATGCTTGGGCTTTTCAAAGGGATGCAGAAAGACTTCATGAAGTTGCATCACGAGTAAATGTTCTGCCATTGGGAAGGTATTGACCAACACAAGTGTTGAATTCATGAAATGTTTTCTAGTACATACTAAAGTTACACCTAAACTTGTTCTCCATTCTCTATAGTGGTGCTCTAGCTGGCAATCCGTTTGGCATTGATAGACGCTTCCTTGCAAAAGGTTAGAGTTTTCACCAATGTGTGCATAATTCCCTGTGTTCATACATCCATCTATCACTTATAAATCTACGATAACTTATCCATCTATCCATTCACTCAACCACACACTCCTCCATTTATACGTCTGTCCGTCCGTTCATCCATCCATTCCTCCATTCCTCATACATTTCCGTCCGCCTGTCCATCCATTCCTCCATTAGTACGTCTGTCCGTCCGTCCGTCCGTCCGTCCCTTCATTCCTCCATTCATACGTCTGTCCGTCCGTCCGTCCGTCCATTCATTAATCCATTAATACGTCCGTCCGTCCACGATCCTACCACGCTATCAACCATGCATTTGTTCGTTCCTTTGTTCCCTTCTTATTCACTTATTTACTCATCCAACATGGCAGTCTAAAATAATTCTTCAAATGTGTGTTTTGTAGAGCTTGGTTTTTGTGAGGTCAGCGGTAACAGTATGGACGCAGTTGGCGACAGAGATTACATTGCCGAATTCATGTTCTGGGGGACGATGGTTGCAACACATTTGAGGTAACGCATACCCAGTAGAAATGCCCTTCTTTCCTAGCCTGCGTTCATCCGGTATTGTTTCTCTCGAAATAACATATAATAATATATGTCGAGAGAAACTAAACCGGCTGAACGCAGGCTATTCATCGATCGAATTGGAATTTAGAATTTGATATTTTGAGGTGGGATGAAAACCGGAGAATCCGGGAAAACTCCGAACCATAGAGTTGAGAAGCGGCGCATTTGAAGCGCACATCCAATCTTGCTTCCCTCAAGTTTCTAAAATTACTAAAAACGTGAGAAAACCCGTGAGAAAACTACGGCGTGTCACGTGTCACGAAAAGCAAGTGATTGACTTAACCGACGGATTTCATCGCCGCGGTCACGGTACGGAATTGACCGACATACATTAAATTCAAAGTTTTCAGGTCTGTGCAGTCATGGTCGAATTTAAAAACTGATAAGATTTTTGGTTTTGGTTTTTGTTTTTAGTCGTTTGGCCGAGGACCTTCTCATATACAGCACTCAGGAATTTGGCTTCGTGAAGCTCTCTGATGCCTATAGGTGAGATAACACGCCAAGAATAATGATTCTCTTTACCTTGCGTGTAATGTTTTCCCATTTCAGACCACGTGTCATTACCAAGAGTATCATTTCTTTGTTTAACGGTTGCGCATGGTAACTGACACACGAATATGGATACAAATCAAACAAAGAATATTATTCTCAAGAGAATCACATGTGGTCTGAAATGAGGAAACATTTTTAAAACTGATAGATGTGTTGATCATCACAGTGAATGAGCGATCTAAGCGAACGCTGTAAAGAAAGACTTCCCGTTGAAGCTCGAAATCACTTTTACAAGTCTTTCTTTACAGCGTTCGCTTAGATCGCTCATTCACTGTGATGATCAACACATCTATCATTATTTCACCACAGTTCTGCCCATTCGATATTCACACTTATTAAAACTATTACAAGTCTATTACAACATTTTCAAACTATTTCAAATAGAATTATCATATAAAGAATAACTTATTTATACCAACATTTCTTAGTATTGACGGCTACAGTTACGTAACTACTTACTGAATAATTTTATGTCCACTGTGATTGGACATTTTGGTTTTTCGTGACTTTTGATTGGTCCAGAGGGGAAACCACTGGCATGTCAACATATTTTAGTTCCCACTTGAAAACCTTTCTCTCTCAACAGCACAGGAAGCAGTCTGATGCCACAGAAGAAAAACGCAGACAGTCTTGAACTAATACGAGGAAAATCTGGCCGAATATTTGGACGAGTGAGTCCCCCCTTTCTTTTAATTTTTTGTGGTAGTTTTTTTGCGTCTACAGAAGAAAACCGGCATTTTCCCGCGCTTTTGTTTGGGGAAAATCTTTAAATTGGATCCATTCTTATTATTAAGGTGTTTTTGCTTCTTGGATAGTTGTCAAAGATTTGTTTTTGTGTTTCTTTAATCATATTTTTCTCGGAAATCCATTCTATCTGAAGGTTTTTACAAGGATACCAAAACTTTGTCCGCACTTTTTTGATTAAAAATAATGGATTCATGTATATCTTTGCTATGCAATGGCTTTTTCAAGGTATCAAAGGTTTTTCTGGGCTTTTTGGTTTAAAAAAACCTTTGGACTCATCCCTATCTTTTTCAAAGTTATCCGAGGTTTTTTGGCGCTTTTTTTATTGGAAACCTTTGGATCCGGCTTTATGATATTAGTTTTTGATGGTCCAAGTAAGTTGTTCTAGTTGTAAAAGAGAAATGTTATAGTTATTCTTGTAATTCTTTTTTCAGTGTTCAGGATTCCTGATGACATTGAAGGTAAAAATAGCAAATCATTCAAACCATTTTACTCAATACTTCAAACTTGTTTAATATTTAAATTTTCGTTTAGAGTGGTTTTCATAAACCCTTGAAAAAATTAGTAGACCCTAATTCAATTCGTTCTTTTGTTTTAATTCTTGGTTTTCACCTACGTCATCATGAATTTCAAAGGCGTTAATTCGCATTAAAATGAAATAGAAGTTTAATATTCTTGTAAAGTGGTCCAAACTACATATTCTGCCCAAATTTTGAGGCTGTAAAGCATTTAGTTGCGGAACTATAGGCGAGTAAACATGACGCAATTGTTGGTTAAAATGTATGGAGCGGCCATCTTGGTGTTCCAAGTTGGTACACCATCATGGCGGACGAAATTCCAAAGGCTTAAAATGATGGAATATTTAAAATGTTTGACTATTTTTCACTTAAATATACTTTGAATAGATATTTTCAACGTGTCTGAGGGAAAATATTATATTTAAAGTAAATAATTTTACTATTTTGATCGCTATTTAGATAGACGTGACGGTATTGCGTGACACAAACTCAACCTTCATAACTCGGGAACCAAACATCGAAATGACTCGAGATTTTTTCTTGTGACTTATAACACTGACTTCTAAAACATACTTGAGAAATGTCTTTATACGATCTATAGCTTAGATTTTGATGTTTTGATGACGTCATGTGAAAACCAGCAATTAAATCACTATCCTTCGATTGCACGTTACGTCATCGCGGCCATGTAGGTGCCATTTAACGAAAGGTTTCTCATTACAGTGGCGGATCCAGGATTTTTCAAAGGAGGGTTCCGTTTCTTAAACTGTGTATAATTCTCTTTTGTTTAATCGATGTTTGACAAAAAAAATGGCTCAAATCAACTTATTTGCTATCTAGTAACAGAACTTAAAAGTAAATTAAACATCATAATAGCTAATATCAAAAATACTAATATTTTTTTTATCAAAATTTATATAAAACGTATTTCTATTACCTAAAAGATCAAACCTCAATGGGGGTTCTGTGGACCCCTTCGACTCCCCCCCCCCCCCCTGGATCCGCCACTGCATTAGCATCCATCGTTAAAGGCACCGCAATGGCCGCATCAATTACACACTAACTAATGTTATCTGTTTTATACTTTTATATTTAAAAATACAACTTGCTTCTCTTCGTTTTAGGGTTTGCCCAGTACATACAACAAAGACTTACAGGTCAGCCGTATTTTTGTATTCAACTCAGTCGTTACTTATGAAGTGGTTTTATTTGGCCCTTGAAACAAAGTTTTATCGTTCTTTAGAGGCTTTGCACCATCACTTGATGGCAGCCATGACAAGAGACACAAAAATATAATTTTTACCCTGGGAAACCGAATTCTTTCTTATGAAAATCAGATTAGACCAGGTTTAATGGTTCCTGGCTCCTGTCATGGCTGCCATCACGTGATGGTACAATGATCAACGCTTTCTCTTATCGAGATCCTTAAAATATTTTTTCAGGAAGACAAGGAGCCCTTGTTTGATGTCTGTGACACATTGCGTGGTCTCCTTCTTGTTGCTACTGGTAGTCTCGCCACTTTAACAGTAATGATGAAAAGATAAATTATACACCGTGAAAAGATGAAAAAACTTACTGACATTTCGGACGCTAGTCCTTCGTCAGAGTAAAAGAGAAAGGGGTGGTAGAAAGGAGTGTATATAAGATAGGATAAGACAAAAGAAACCAATGAGAACTAACAACATATTAACAGTAAGGAGAATTGAGTGATTTCACTAAACGTTTTTCATATGCAATATATAATGAACCATTGGATTAATATCTCAATAGATTAATAAAGAGAGGATGTATGCAGCTCTCAGTCCAGACATGCTGGCTACAGACTTGGCATACTATCTTGTGAGGAAAGAGGTAAGTAGTTGTGTCATTGTCATCATCAATCAGTCATCATCATCATCAGCCATCATCATCATTTTCATCAGTCATCCCTCATCATCATCAGTCATCATCATCATCAGTCATCAGCCAACATCATCATCAGTCATCAGCCAACATCATCATCTTCATCAGTCATCATAATCTTCATAAGTTATCATCATCGATAAATCATCATCAATCAGTCATCATCATCATCAGCATCATCATCTTCATCAGTTATCATTATTGATAATTCATCATCAATCAGTCATCACCAGTCTTCATCATCATCAGTCATCATCATCATCTTCATCAGTTATCATCATCGATAAATCATCATCAATCAGTCATCATTAACATCATCGTCAGCCATCATCATCAGTCATCATCATCATTTCTGGGTTCCACTCCCTTGCCCCTAATAGAGGAAGACATACCTTCAATAAATCTTTTTATGAATTTTAGGTTCCGTTTCGGGAGGCTCATTCATTATCGGGAGGAGCTGTCCATCTTGCGGAACAGAAGAACTGTGCGCTGAATAAACTGACAGTTGAAGATCTTAGAACAATCAGGTATGCAACAGGATTCTGCACAGGGCCGATCTAGGGGTTGGTCATATTGACTACCACCCTCCCCTCCCCCCTTTCCCCTCCCGGGTTTGATTCCTGGACCCTGCATTACATGTGAGTAGAATTTATTGGGTCTCTCTGTTGATTTAAGGCTGGATTCGATTCTATCTGTGAATTAGCCATGCCTTGACTTTGATCAACCCAAAGGTTATTTCAGTGTATTGATAAAATTCAATTCTTTGAGGGGTGGGGGGTGGGGGGTGGGGAGGGAATTAGGGGGGGAGAATGCTTGGAAACACCCCATTTCAAGCTTTGCAATCTTTATTTTCTTTCTCGGCAGCCCTCATTTCCAAGAAGATGTGAAGACAGTTTGGAACTATGAAAATAGTATTGAACAATATAAAGTTGAAGGGGGGACAGCCAAGGAATCGGTGAAGGAACAGATCAACAAACTTAACCAGTGGATAAACATGTATCTTATAACTAAATAAGTCATAGAATGCTCATATCCATTTACAGGTCCAGGGTGGTGACAACCTGCAATAATAGATAGATATTATTATTATTATTATTATTATTATTATTATTATTATTATTATTATTTAAGGAATAATTTACAGTAACAATAATAATTTAATTTTAAATAAACTATAAATTGTTTATGAAGGAATGCCTCGAAAATGCAGGAAAATCTTAACTATTTCCTACATTCCCGGCCTAGAAACTTTGAAAACCCTTAAATAAATGGACCTCTAATTGTAAGATATCACTTTCCGCTTATAAGAGAGATTACTTCCGTATATTATGCATGTAGCTATTTAATTAGCATAAGTGCACGTGGAAAATAAAAGCAGAATATTGAGTGTGGCCATCTTGTTTCTTGTTGTGGTTAAAATACAACACTAATGCTTAAGCGTAATGTTTTGCACATTTCAGATTACGTGTCATTCCCTAGAAGATTATTTCTTCTTTTAAAAGTTAGGAATGGCAATAGGAGTCTAAAATGTAAAGTACAGCATCATATCCGGTCTATCTATACGTCATACTTTCCCTCTCCCCCACAGTAATCCAAGAAGCATGTCTTTTCCAAGACAGCTGTACGGCTTTCCATAATAATGCAAAGCCCAAACGGAGCTAACAGTTGGGGTTCGAGTCTGCTTATCTACGACTGTTTCTATGTTAAAAATCTACGTTTTTGTGGGTATTTTAATAATATACTTGAAAGCTGAGAGCCAGTAGACCATTTAAAATATATGTACTCAATGGTGAAACCAATGTTTTGAACCTAAAGCTTCTTTGGAAACTACGCCTTTTTACTGAGAAACGCTCGTTTACATGGGGATGTGGTTGTTAAGAAGTGTTTTGCTAAGATTTAAAGGAAAACTAGCAAGGTTTGTTGTCATTCTTTTGGTGTTTCTTGTCGCGTTTAATTTTTTCCTTTTCAAACGAGGAACTCGAGAGACAGATAGATCTAACCACTTGAAAAGTATTCTAATAGACACTGAAAACGGTGAAAAAACGTTAGAAACTGAGTTAGAAACTCGTTTGAATGGTCTACATAGAGCTGGAGGAGATGGCGGTAAAAGAAAAAGTCGTTCGGGTAAAAATTGGAAGCATTCTCCGAGACAAAAGTTCCAGGGAACAGAGGATGTTAATTCGGAATTAGTGACAGAGACCAAATTACAAGATTTGATCGAAGAAGTATATTCTACGAATACCAATTCTATAAAATATGAAAATAAACCACAAACAAAACCATTAGAAATTAAGGAAGGCGATAAAATCAGCAAAGAAAGCATGGAAAATGTTGTTAGAGAAGAAGCCAAAGTGGTTGCTAATCCAGTTGAACATGAGTTAAGTCCGTACTCTTGTCCCGAATTATTTATTTCTCGTGTTGAAGATATTCAGTATGGGAAGTGCAAACCCCATAAACCGACCCCTGAATCTTGTTTTTATGCTGAACAGTTATATTTTCTAGACAAGAATTTAATTAAATGTAAGATGAAAGACACGGTAGAGATTTGTAATGTCAAACTAGACAAAACATATCAAGATATTGGGGTATCGAGTATTCAAGTTAAATGTGACAGATCTTTATGCTCGGAAAAATGGAGTATGACGTCTCTGGCTGTGTGGACTCTGGATCCCCGGAATGGTGAAATTTCAAGGCTACGGTCCTTCTCTTCAATTATGAAAATGGAGGAGGAATTACCACGAATTGTGATAGAATCTATCAAGAAAAAGATTAATTTCGTCGTTCTCAAGTGTTCAAGAAGAAAAGATGGCAAATCTGTATCTCAGTTAATTCCAATTGATCCTCGACTGACTATAATAAGAAATGCGGGAATTAAAAATTCTCGACCAAAAAAAGCCATAAATGTAAATATTCTGCTCCTGGATTCTGTGTCAAGAAGCCACTTCTTTCGCTCTCTCCCGAGAACTATAAACCTATTGAAAAACTGGTCGAGTTCGGAAATAGCTCCGGCGAATGTGTTTGACTTCGAACTGTTTCAAGCAATACAAGGCCATACAGCCGAGAATACGCATGCGCTATTCACTGGGAAGACCCTTCCGCCTCATCTTGAAGACGAGTTCCCTCCAGTAGAGATGGGAGTCGCGTTTGGGAATTTTGTTAAAGCTGGTTACCAGACCCTTTGGCAGGAGGACCTTTGTTGGAAGGGAAGCTGGGGATTAATGACAGACATGGCTGTGATGGAATGGGAAGAGTTGGCCTCCAAGCTACAAGAAAATTTCATCGATAGCATTGGTGATAATTTGCTATAATATAAGACAAATGTGAATATATCAGTTTCGAGTTCCGAATTACCGCTGTGTTCCTTGATTGCAGACGGCAGCGTCTTAGGGTGTTAAATGCAAATTTTTGAAAATCAGCATTTTCTGGTATCTCTTAGGGCGTCGGAAAAGGAGGGAAGCACGCATCGATATGGCTTATCCTATGCGCTTTTTATATGAAATTTAATATCATTTATTTAGGTATCTCTTAGGGGTTAAACATCATTCAGCCACGCCCTTTTTAAAGACTTCCGGTATCTTTTAGGGGTCTTTTTGAAAATTTTCGACGAGCATCGCCGGCACTTTTTTCTCGGAGTCCCCCCTCTGATACCCCCACCCCCGGGAAATATTCACAATTAACAACGGTGAAGTAAAGAATGCAGAACAGAAACAGATAACTCGAACTGAAATATTCTTGTGTTTTGGATTGTGGATTTCAAACTAGTTATGGACTTCTGACGGGGCTAAAATGCGGACTGATTTGAAAATTTTCAAATATGCAAGCAGAACAATTAAAAAAAAAAGGCGGAAAATCATGAATAAATTGCTATACACCAAATAGAAATGAATATGGCGACCAATTTGAATAATATAGTTCTCGAGTTTACTTGGAAACACAAAAGCGTTTTCACATGTATACAACCAGTAAAATATTACCTTTTCTGCTTTTTTTTAAAGGTATCACTCATTCTAGCTGCGAAATCTTGAAAGCTCACCACCTGGTAACGCCCTTCAACGGCCCAGAAGGCGACCAAATTTGCTACAATGGAAGATTTCAGCATGAATACCTCTTGAACTACACTCTGGATACTATAGACGCCATTAAATCCACACCCACAGCTCGGCCGCTCTTGTCCTACATGAGCTTGAGCGTCGGGCATGATAACAACGGAGTACGAATTCAGACGCTTGACAAGTCATTGGTTGATTATGTTGACAGACTAGGAAAAGATGAAAACACGTTGACTCTCATCCTTGCTGATCATGGGAACACGTATACAGAATATACCGTAACGATTCTTGAAGGACGCTTTGAAATGTACCATCCAAGTCTATTCATGATTGTACCAAAGAATGTGGCCAAGATGCTTGGAAGCGAGGCTATGAGGGCACTAAGAACCAATCAGCGTCGGTTAGTGAATATGTATGACCTACATCACACCTTGATGGCATTAGCAGGTCCCTTGGACAAGGGGCGTGTCTCACCTCGGGGGATATTCACGCCAATACATATTAATCGGACATGCGATGATATCAAGCTTCTTACTCCAAATCTGTGCGTGTGTGAGGGGTGGGACAGCCCTACTACTAACGACACACTAAAGATATCACTGGTCGAGTTCGCTGTCGGTGAAATGAATAATTTAATCGATAAAACGTTTTTGAAAGGATCAAAGGGGGAAAAAAAACTCGTTCCCACTACTGAAGTCCTGCCGTAGATTGGTTCCCGTACGGTTTGAGAACGTCCGAGAGAGGATTAATCAAAAGGGGCTGTTGCGAACGACGATGGATATCCATGTTAAATCCCTCGAAGAGAATCCCGGCCAAACAGAAACATTCCAAGTTGAAATTGAATCGAAGGAAATCCCAGATTCAAACTCTATGGACCTTAAACTCGTCCACTTTGATCGTATGTCGGTGTTCGAGAAGTATAAGAAATGTAGTGAAATTGGAGTCAGTCCGTTACTCTGTATATGCTCCAACACCCCAAAGACACACCTGGTTGATGATAGCAAGCGTAAGTTCGACATTTCCATTATAAGAAATATCCTTGATTCATTTCAAGCACAGGCTACGGTCGAGTTCGTGGACGAGCAAGAGTGTGTGTTACTTGTTCGACGACATCATTCCAAGGAAAGCTTTAGCACAGAGTTGGCTAATATATGTCTGGATTTTGATATTGCTGTGTTCGTTAAGATTGATGATCTCGATAACATGAAGCTATCTCGAAATTTGCCTGCTGAGTTCAGGATTCCTGCTGGAAGCGTGCGATTTGTTTTCACCGCGAGGAAGGACATCGACTATTGGACAAGCAGTTTAGACATCAAAACACGCGTCACAAAAATTAAAAATAGATCCCAGTGACGAGCAATTAAAGCCAAATGACGACCAATCAAAACAGAAATCGAAACTTCTTACATTAATCAAATGACCTATAGAGGTTTTTGCGTGCCGGAGCCATAATCCTAGATCGGACTGTCTGTGGTTAGATGGCAGAACAATAAAATTGCTTTCGTGAATAGAATTCTTTCTCATGTAAAACGATTGAATTGTTCCTGTCGTCTAACATGGCTGCCCTCACATGATGGCGCAAAACCTTTAGCAAATAACTTCTTTCAGAATTCATAGGGCCTGTTGCAAATGATGACCAATCAAAATAGACAAAGCACGTGAATTCTTCCAGAAGTCATACGATGTAAGTGACCAATCAAAACAGAGAGTACGTGATTTTTATCACTAATAAACAAAAAATAGTAAAAACGTGACTTCTCTGCAACATATTAAGCAGGCAGTAAATTATACACAAACCACATGACCGACTATTACGCGGTAAAAAGCATAGGGAGGAAAAATACTATTCTAAAATAAGAAAAAATAATATTTTAAGCTGATTAAAATCTCAAAATTGTTGCTACATTACGTACGAAAAAATTGATTAAAAAATTTCACGCGAATACTTTCCTCGTTATTTTTGTCTTAATGACAATTGGTTGTTACAAGCAATTGTTGATTGAGCATAAAGTTTTTGTTTACACAGTTGCGAGGTTGGTGGTCATTAGACTCTTTTATGTCATCCAACTCCAACATGGCGGCTATGTCTTTTGTCGGTTACAAGTGCCAAAAACGACCCGTCAATATTGCTATTACGTCATCCATCCGTTTGACGTCAGTAAGACTAAGAAAAGCTCTTTAAAGCTTTTAAACTTATTTAGAATACAGAACGTGATAACACTAGCAACCAAAAGTGAAATAAAGTCACATGTTCAGGGTTTGTTTCATCGTGAAATCGAAACACTGGATCTCGGAGTGGAACGTAAGGATGGAATGTATGAACGAAAACTAACGTGAGAATTGTGTTTCAAGCGAATAATAAAAGTTCTATTAATTATTATTCTTGTTTTATTTATCGTTATCAATATATTCCAATATTTATACACATCTCTGTCTCCCAGTCCCCCTCCTTCCTCAAGAAACCATAACGAAGAAGACGTTTCTTTTAATCCAGCTTGTTTGAAGAGGAGATGTATATCTGTAGATGTTTTGAAACTATATTTCAAAGTACGAATTGGTATTTCTTCTTCATCCATAGAACCTTATTAACTTACTTACCATACTTACTCAACCCCACCCCTCCCCCCAATAGTACTCTTTGTGAGTTGTTCGTATTGTTGTTAGTCTTTTAATCTGTTTCAGTAGTATGATAGACAAGAGCTTCCTTCAGAAAGTGATAAAAGATAGAGCTGGAGATCTACTGAATCTAACCATCATCTCCTTACCTCTCCCCTCCCCGTCCATATTTACTACATCCCACTTTGCAACTCTTTATTGCTGGCTTTCATTCAGCTGATAAAAGTTTTCGAATCTCATTATCTGCTCCAAATGGTGATCAAACACTGATCACCGTGTGCTGTCAGACAGAAAGAATTCTACTGCCTGGTTTCAATCAGCTGATAAAAGTTTTTGAATCTCATCATCTGCTCCACATGGTGGTCAAACACTGACCACCATGTGCTGTCAGACAGAAAGAATTCTACTGCCTGGTTTCAATCAGCTGATAAAAGTTCTGAATCTAACCATCACCTACTTACCCCTCCCCTCCCCGTCCATATTTACTACATCCCACTTTGCAACTCTTTATTGCTGGCTTTCATTCAGCTGATTAAAGTTTTTGAATCTCATTATCTGCTCCACATGGTGGTCAAACACTGACCACCAAGTGCTGTTAGCCAGAAAGAATCCTATTGGAAACTTGTGTTTCAGCTGATGAACATATTCCGCACGAGACGAAATGGCGTCACTAGTGCAACTCGGCAATTCGTTATTCGATCCTGTTGTTACGGCATTTCTATGAATTTCACTCGGTGCTCTGTATAGTGAAAAGTCCCCCCTATACTACTCTTTGTTCGTTCATATCGATACAGCATTTCTATGAGTTTCAGTACTCTTAAACCAAAAAAGGCTTCCTACAGGAAGTGATAAAATGAAAGACGAAACAGAATTAATCTTTCTTTATAAGCGGTAAAAATCTACAACTGACTTACAGTAAATATAGAAATACAGAGGAAAAAAATATAAAGCCAACCCACGCATGGTGTAATTCAAATCGCAAAGAACAACTTAACCGATCGACATGAACACTCTTCTAGCTCAAGGAGCCGTGTTTTTCCAAGACTCAAAGAATACAGTTATATTTTCTTCGCTTATCGTTTTTACTTTGGTCATAGAAGAAGTTTTCGAGGCTGTTGTTTTCCGATGTCCGTGCGAGAATCACCTCGCCTATGGTTTGCTTTTTCTACTCGGTCCTACCTTCGTTTTATTAGTGGCGGGAATTCTCCTTAACTCTAATACCTGGTGGCTGTGTAATGTCCGAAGGTTCAAACACCAACACGACGATGCTGATCAGAATTGTCCTTGCAAGAAAAGTAAACAGCGCTTCTACCGAGTTCTAGTCTTGGTCATCGATATATTATCCAAAGCGCTTATTTCTCCGACTTTATGGCTCATCTTATCCTTCCTACAGAAGACTTTCTTTATTTGCGCAGTGTTTGGGCCTCGAATAAAGACCTAGGAATATCGAGGACAATGTTGCAAATGTGACGGGTTGCGAGAATTTTAAACCAAGGTCTTTAAACGAAGAGGCTGAGTTGATGGCGAAGTCGCAGACTATAGGTCTAGTACTTTCACTAAGTGCAACCTTTGTTACATTGTGCGCCTTCATTGGCAAGTGCTTTTTTTATAGATCAAAGATATCGCTTCCTAATGAGAAGTTTTACATGCGCGTTGAGGCTATGGAGGCGGCGAAAGAGTTCAACAAGAGAGCCAAGCAGGCAGCCCAAAAAACGGGCAAAAAAGCAGTTGAGGAAGTATTCCAGGAAATAGATGTTAATCAGGATAATTACTTATTATTGATCTCCAAAGCAGCTCGGAAACTCGACAAAAAATACTCGAATTATTATAGCTCTCTGCAAATTAAAAAAGAGCCACGTCAAACCACTGAAGACCAAAACGAGAATGTCATACCCCATGGTGTTCACTGCAGTTTTAAGGACGATTTTTGCAGAAATACCTTCTTCGGTCGTTGACGGGAAATTCAATACAACAGGAAGTAAAGCCGAAATACGAGCCACAATCGAATCCGGTGATAAAGAAGCAAGAAGAACGCACACACAGTCAGGTTATACGAGGGTTTGCCTGAGAAGGGCAAAATCGGCCGTGAAATGAAAACATCTCTTTGAGGAAAAATGAGGCAGAGAATCAAGGAGGGAGAGAAGCTAAAATCCAAGGATTACTAGCCAATAAGCCTCTTTACCTTATGGGTATAATCTTTTCTCATATCAGACCACGTGTCATTCCCTAGAGTATCATTTCTTTGTTTAACAGTTGTTCATGAGAAGACACATGAATATGGATACAATTCAAACGGAGAATATTATTCCTAAGCGAATTACACGTGGTCTGAAATAAAAAAACATTACACCCAAGGTAAAAAGAATAATACTCAAGGGAATGACTCGTGGTATGAAATAGAAAAACATTACACCCAAGGTAAAAGAATAATACTCAAGGGAATGACTCGTGGTCTGAAATAGAAAAATATTACACCCAAGGTAAAAGAATATAATACTCAAGGGAATGACTCGTGGTCTGAAATAGAAAAACATTACACCCAAGGTAAAAGAATAATACTCAAGGGAATAACATTGTGGTCTATTGTGTAAACAATCTTTTTCGCTTTAACCAACTTTTTAAGTACAAGACATACGGTTACGCTTATTTCAATAAAGTTAGTCACCAAAAACCTAGAAAGCTGAGATCACTGAGCATCATTGGAAACGTTTCATATCAAAAAAGCATATATATACAAAGCTTTTTTAATACAAACTACAGCTCGAAGATGCTCAGACGAGGTGAGACTGTAACCGGTAAAAGATTCGCAAGTCCATGAACAGTTATCAAGATATCAAGTTATCAGTTATCAAGGTTGAACGTGTAAAATGAATGCTATTTGATCTTTTAATCGCAGTGGTATTTCATAAAGTCCGTGTCGGACAACTTATTAATTAAAGTGAAGTGTATATTACAGCTTACGTGAAATAATAATCTTTAATGTGATAAAATTAAGAGGTTTAGCGTTCGATAAAAACAAAAACAAAGATCGATAAAAATAATCAAACCGAAAGTTACTATATCACATATTAACTTTACTGCCAGTAGAATGTGATAAAGATAAATGATGGCGCTTCTTACATATAATACTAGGAAAGAAATGGAAAGGAATCCGAAAGAAGAAAAAAGGAAGAGAAGGAAGGAAACAAAGGCATGCAGAGAGAAACGAAACGAGAAGTGGGGAGAAGAAAGAGGAAAAGGGAACAAAAGGATAGTACAAGAAATTTTACAAAATCGACGCAAATAATCAGTCAACTTTGAGAATTTATTTTCAACTGTTCCCCATAATAGTTCAAATCTAGAGCCTTTTAGTTAACATGTATTACTTTTGCTGTTCTAGCATTCATAATAATGCTTCATGCTAAGAGTCGGCAATCTCAGCCGGTCTCAGATCGAGATGTAAAACGCCTGTTTTCACCGGGTGTAACTTGGATATTCCTTGAACAGCTTGAATTGATACCAGATTCTTTACAACAAACACTGCAACAGATCATCCGTCTACCTGCTTGAAGTGTCGCCTCGTTATAAAATGTATAAATAACAGGGCTAATAGCACTATACATGAACACGAATAACGAAGCATAGAGTTTAAGTAACTCCACGATATACGGCCGTTCGAATCCCAAACACCACCAAATCGTCTCAACAGTATGTGGAACCCAAGATAACAAGAACAGGATTGTTACGGTTATCGAAAGCTTGGTTAACTTACGCCGGGACTTGAGCAACGCGATATCTGTTCTTTGAGAAACTTGGTTGGAAAGCCACAACCGATGAACTAGGCGGCCGTAAACTACAAATGTAACGATGATGGGAATTAAGAACACCATAATAAGGTGAATCATTTCGGATACCAATTCGATCGTTTGTCGATCTGTAATTAGATCTCGGTGGCATAATCTTGAACCAGTGTACAGAGAATACTGTAATGAACTTTGGAGTTGAGAAGAAGCCCGCTATAAACCAAGAAATGGTGGTTATGATGAGTGCATTCCGAGTTGTAGAATGTTGACGATAATAGAACGGCTTGAAGATAGCAAAGTACTTATCCAATGCAATGACTGTAATGGTAGAAGTGATGATAAAAGCGTTCAAGTAGAAGTAACTATCGTAGATTTTGCAATACCAGTTTGAACGGCCCTTCTGGTTGATATCGGTGTTCAAAACTAAAAACATTACCGACACTCCAATAATAGCCACGAATAGCAAGTTAGATGTTGCACCATTGATGATATAGATTATAGACGGCTTGCGGTGAAGTGATTTAGACCTTAGAATTATTACCAGCACAAAGAGGTTGCCTGTGAAGCTAACCAAGAGTAAGAACCATAAGAATGGAATAAAGAGCAATACCTCGACTTTCATTCTGGTCACCAAATAAGCGAACAAACGAAAGTAATTGAAGGGGAAAATCAAATCTTCGAACGTCTTCCTAACGACTAATAGCCTTATTAGAAGAGGAGAGCAAGTGAGAGAACGGTGACCTTGGAGAGTAATTAAAGCTTTTCTAGGTATTCATCCAAACTTGCGAACACCTGGAATAACGAACCTGAATACCACATTCATCGCACTGAGCAGTTGTAAAATCAAAATCTGAATTTTTTAAAAAATTCATAAAACATGTGAAATTAAATTAATTTTGTAGCTACTTACTGAATTATAATTTTTAATGAATTAAATTTGGCTTTTGGTTTGCTTGTAAAAATTCAAAAAACTACAGCTGCTATAAAATATTATTTGTTTTTGCAAAAGTGTTTTCTGAAGATTTAAGATAAACAAACGTTACTAAGCAACCAAAAAGGCATGTTGGAAATCTTCTCCAGCTTCCAAATAAAAGTCATATATCGTTTGTTTGCGATAATTTGGTTTAATCATATCTCTGCTCGAATAAATTAGTCATTTTCGAATTATAATTTTGATCGCTTTGAGGAGATTTAATAGACAAATATTTTTTAAATAAATAAAATGGAAAAAATGGCATTCTTAAATTAGTCCAAAAATACCATTGATAATTTAGTCGAATTTTTAAAAGGAAAGCCAAATCAATAACTAGTTCTAAACTAGTTCTAATACTAGTCGTCATCTACAAAACAATAACTGTTCAGTAAACAAACGATAAATAATAGAAACGAAAAAAAATATGCTAGAAATCTTTATTTTTTTCGGTAGAAGAAGAAATGCCATGCAATTGAAAATTGTAGTTCAGCTGAGCTCTGCTTTAAAGTTAAACGTGTGTAAATTATCATCAAAAATATGCCAATCAACAAGAAAATGCACTGAGACCTGGCTTAACTCTTTAGCTCGGTAAATAAGAAGAGAATAGAAATTAGAAAACATAATTTATTGTGGAGATATTTTTCTATAGGATACGGAAAAGAATATTTTTAAATTTGACTTCTTGTTTTGAGGTTGAATTTTAAAGTTTCAAACAATCATAAAATTGAATCTCGGAAGAATGAAAAACAGTTTAAGGTCAAAAAACCTTAAAAAATAGAAAGTACATCTGGTGTAAATCTGCATTTTGTTGTCGGATGCGCCCTATGTGCAAACGCAAATCGGTTTACAATTTTAAGATTAAGACAGCCAATCAAGGAATCATATACTAATTCCGTGTTTTACATGATTCCAGTGTAGAAACTTAAGAACAAAGTTATGAATTCATCTGAAAATTAATCAACGTATGGCTCGTTGTCGAAATATGATTACGAAGACTGGAATTTTTCTTCATTACATTATCATCATCATTATCATCATCCTTACTATTATCATTATAACATCACTATTTTTATCATTAGAGAGTTTTAGATTGCCTTTTTTCTCCTCGCAAACGGCAAACGTGAGCACGTTTTCATAGTTTTTCTATTATTTTACTTTACATTTTAGAAACCTTCTCACCAAGCGCAAAAACTCTTTTGTTTTTCTACTACTTGGACTTTTTTGGCGATTCCTTTTCACTAATTTTAAAGAACTTTTTAATGGTCAACTGACGTTTCACGTTTGCCGTAAACGATAATCTTAAACTCTCTATTACTTAAATTTTCCCGCCACTGATTTCGGGTCTTTTTTCACTGGTGTCTTCCCAAAGCGCGGGGAAACCCCCAAAAGTGATGCTTCCGCATGATTTGAAGGCTTTACTTTCGAAACGCGACACTCCTTCATCTAAATAAAGAATTATGATAAATACGATAGTTTCGCTTTCATCTCGAAGAGAGTTAAATTTCAAAACATCTTTAAACTATCTTCAAAACGCGTAGAAATCGAAGCGTAAAACATGGCTATTAAATTTGTCTCTGGTCTTACAACCCTGCTCAAAAGTTACTTCAAGACTTCAGGCTCTACATTGAAAAATATCTTGGTTTTAGTTCTTGTTTTCGGGATGGAGAGAATCTTCGAAAAAGATGTTTTTAAGTGTCCGAGAAGGAAATACATTCCTCTACGGTTCGCTCTTCCTCTTCTGTCCTGCAGTTTGCCTGTTTAGCTTGACTCTTCTTCTCAACACAAAGTTCTGGGAGGTCTTAACCGGCTGTCATTTGAATAGATTCCGACTTCGTTGGGTGTTTCGTCGCGCCTTTAGCATCTTAGTGCAAGCGATTCTCCCGGCTAGCGTTTGGATCGTTGTTGCTTTGGTCCAGACAAATTACTACGTGTGCGCTCGCCTTGGTCCAAAGGAGGCCGCTCTTCAAAACGCTATAAAGAATGCCAATGGCACCCTCAGTTCTAAAGAAATAAAACTTGGAATTGAAGATTTATTTAGCGAGGCTGAAACAGAATCGCATATCATTGCATGGATTTTATTCGTATCTATTATCACCTTGGCATTTTTTGCTGTTTGTATTAGAAGATGCTGGTTCCGCAGAGCTGATGGAGATCTCCTCGAGATGGAAGAATACGATGAATTAGAAGCAAAGGCGGCGGTTGAATATTTGACCGAAAAGATGAAAGGATTTGCCAAGGAAGAAGGGGAAAAATACGTAGAAGAAAAATTGAAAGAGAAAGAAGAGAACGAGGGCGAAAGACGCATTTGGGTGAGAGGAGTTCGAGACAAGGTGGCAAGAATGTACCCAAGGATGACCGGTAACCTTAGCGAACCTTACAAAGCCGCGGCAAAAGAAAAACAAATGGAAACGACAATCAAGTATGAAGTCGAGACAAAAAATTCACAAGGGAAAATAAATGGCGTTATTGAAAGTGCCTTGTAAAAGAAATAAGATAAAAAAGTGAAACTTGTTAAAGCAAGAATGAACTTAATTTGAGCTTGATTGATACCAGTCACTACTTGTCCATCACGTCCAAAGTTTACAAAGGTAGTCCAAATGCAGTAACGACTGTAGAGATCAACCGTATGGGTTTTATAAAAACTATGAAATTAGAAAACAGACTGTTCACAGATAGCTTAAGGTGGCTGCCTACTTTTGAACGTTCGAATTGAGCCCACGATGAGCGCCCGCTCAAAAACCGCTGAAAAATCTACAAGATTTTATTGAAGAACCATACGTGTTTTGAGCTTCAACAGGGCAAAACCCTCAAATTTTGCACGGGACTCTATATTTTTTAATAGCTCATTCGAAAAAACTCTCATAAATCTATGTTATATCAACATTTAAAAAAAAGTTTAAATCAGCAACACATAAAAAAATAGATTTTTGTAGGGATTTTTGTTCGACTTTATGAAATTTTTAAGAGCACCAAAACTACAAAATATAAGAAATTAATTTATCTTTTTGTCTTTTTGTTGAAAATAACCACGTATTATTGTAGAATGATTGACCAGCCTTCACTCGTGCAATCATATAGTCTGCAAATAACTATCTTCTTATGGATCTTTTTTTTTTTCTAATGACTTCCGGTGGCGCAGTTTTTACTCCAAAAGCTCGTGCATAGGCTTCCATTAAATGCTGATTATCTCGAAAACAAGCTCGGGACACCCTATTTTTCTTTCCAGATTTAAAATCAGTAATAAATTTCAATTCGGAAAATCGAAGTTTAAAAAAAGGTTTAAATCAATTTTCAAAAGTAGGCAGTCACCTTAAGTTATTTTCCTAGCTATTTTTTAACACAGGAGGACCAACAGAGATTTTGAGAAAAATTCGGGCCAAGAGATAAATATAACTAATATATAGTTATTCATGATAATTCATGATAATTCATGAATATGAAAGTTAAAATAACGAATAATAATAAATTATTTGCCGAGATAATGTTGGAAAAATAGACTTGCCAATAGCCAAATTTAGGGTTTCTTTTAAGTAACGATGCAGATAAGAACGATAGCACTCAACGGCATGGAATGTAGAAAGGTGATAACTGTAGTATTGTTTAAACCAATCTTCTTATTGATCGAAACACGAAAAATTGAGGAAAAGTATATTTTTTGTGATATTTAACTACCGACAAACTCCCCTTTAGTCTTTAAATCCCTTTAAATCTTCTGTGCTTCAATACGACAGAAATTCTATCTGGGGAAAATGACAAATTTGAGGCTTTTTCTTTCTATTGTTTTCGGGTGTTGTGATTGGTTGAAAACCTCAAACTCAAAAGTAAACGTCTTAAGAAGCAACTTTTAGTTCATATTTTTTCACAAACATCTCTCCATAGGTTGCTACATCCCCCGCAGTAGAAAATCTCAAAATTCTGATGTGAGGCAAGCGATATGCCGCAGAACAATAGAAAGCGCTATCGTTCGTTTTAGGAGCATTACTTAATAAAATTTGTAGAAATCCTCTACAAATGTGTACTGGTAATATATGAATTATGAATAAATATGCGTGCCATCCAACGGATAAATCCTTATCCAATGAATAAATAGATGGTGGTATCCAATAGATTTATCCACTGGATAAGATTTATCCGTCGGATAGCACTATCCGCCTTTCGTACAACCAGGTCCAGGCTGTAAAGTGTAGCCCCTTTTACCAAGAGGATGTATCCTTTCCTGTGGGTAACATCCTCCTCTTCCTAGAATGTGCCCTTCTTCCTCTATCCAAAACATGCTCCCTTCACATCCCTGAGATTAAACACTCCTTTTGTCCAGGAAAGCCAATCATTCCTATGTTTAGGCAACCCTATTACTACTGAAAAAGGCAACCCCATCCCGAACGGCCAGCACTTCCTTCTTCCAGAAAACCTACCTACTCCCTAAACGTGCTCGACTATCTTTCTATCATCATCATCCTCTATGACTGTATGGCACGTAGGTACTGACACCAAGGACTTCAAGGACTATCTTTCTATAGAAATACAATAAAGAAAGAAGTTCTTTGAGCATTCTACGATTTACTCTAGGAAAGTTTCCCACTTCAAGTGTCCCAATTGGCTGCTCCCCTCTTTGAGAGAAGACGTTCTAAATAGGTTATACTCTGTTGATTCAGTACTTCTAATTAATAACTATTTAATATATGTGGTATACATGGATAAGTACACCTACAATGTGCTATAAATCTTGTCCTTTTTGTAGTGCTTCACATCTTGCCTTTTGTGAATCTGCTTCAGTAATAAGATCCTAAAAAATAAAAATACTATCAAAAATGACAACTGTTAAATAATAGACCTCTTTAATGTTTTAAGGCGTAATGTTTTCCCATTCCAGACCACGTCATTCCCTTGAGAAAACGTTTGTTTGTATCCATATTCATGTGTCTTCTCATGTGCAACTGTTAACAAAGAAATGATACTCTAGGGAATGACACATGTTCTGAAATGGGAAAAAATTCAAATATAGGTTGAATCAGAGGAAGAAAGGGCGACATAGTGGTAGTGAACTAATGGCTCACCTCAAGAGTCTTGGGTTTGATTGCTGGACTCGGCATCATATGTGAGCATAGTCTTTTTAGTCCCTTTTTACCTTAATTCAAGATTTTTTCCCAGGTTCTCTTCCTTTGTGAAAACCCAACATGATAAAATCTATTTGATCTGTGGATTAGCTGTATCCGGACTTTTATCAGTCCAGAGGCTGTTACTACCCATTCTAACCTTGTTCCTTTACAAGCTTTTCATCTGGGGTTTTCTCTTTATATTCCACCATCATGGTAAGGAAGGACGATTCCAACTTTTCCCTGCTAGCAGAGTCTCTTCTCTTTCTCTCCTTTCTTTTAGGCGGGGAGGAGGGAGACTCTCCCGATGCATAGCGCTTTCCTTTGATACACCGTCGTCCACAACTGTGGACGGACGAAACCAGTTTTAGAACCGGTTTTTAACTGGGTACATGTAGTGCACATGAGCAAATATAACACACAGTGGTGCCAAACATTGTTTGACAAGAGCAGCTGTCAAAATCATGACAGTGTTGCTAAGTTACGCCACGCAGGTGCAACAAGTATAACATCCTACATCGGCAGAGTCTATTTTTCTCACTCCACCAAAACAAAAGGAAAATAGGCTCTGCTAGCAACCCCAAACCCCCAGAAATTTTTCCTTACAAACCTGTATCCACTTGACCACTGATTTGCGCTTGCCTTTTACTCCCAAGGTAGCAGAACCTAAAGACTTTAACAAATATGAACACTGCATCAAATGAAGTATATGGTGTAATTTATCTATTGAATTTCTGATTTACCAGAGAATCTAGGGACTCAAGAATCTTCATTAAGTTTTCCTCAATGCCTTGGATTTGCTTTGATATTTTGATAACTGCTTTCTCGATGAGGTCCTTCGGAAGATGGCCCTAAAAATGGGGGAAATATTTATTTTGTTTTCTTATTTATTTATCATAATATTTAAGCAGCAAGTACGAGTTTTTCAAAGGAATCCTGCCACAGTGGAAGAGCAAAAGTATTACTCACTATGTTTAATGTATTAACATACTTCCATGCACTGCAGGGCCATAACTAGGGGGAGAGCACAGTGCACTGTGCACCCCCTCCCCAACAAAAGGTTAAGGTCCGCTCATATATCTCCTTTTTGTTTTTTGGTTCTGCTTTCTTTCGGTTACCTTTTTTTTGGTTCTGCTTTCTTGGTACTGATTCTATTCAATTTGCATCCTCCCTGTAAAAGTTCTGGTTTCAGCCCTGCACTAGTTTTGCGCTTCCAAACATACCTTAATTGGTAAAACAAGCCAGCTTTGCATCGAAATGTGTCAGTTTAACATACAAAAGCACATGGGGAAATTTCACTTTGGGAAATATGCACTGTGAGTAGAAGCTAGACTGTCAGAATGGCTTAAACACTAACCAGCAAAATACAGATAGCCAATAGTACATACTGTATACAGGTAACCCATGCTCATTCACAAGTATGAAACGTAAGGATTCTTCAACCGAAGTACTTACAATTCACACAGAACTCATTAAAGAATTTTTTCTTTACATTTTGAATGCCATCCAGTTCTTCTGTGAATGAGTCGAGTTTCTTCTTGTTTTCATCTGTTTTCTGTTCGGCAGCTCGTAATGCTTTCATGTTGTCATCATCTTCTGGGTCATACTATACAAAAAAATAAAGAAATATTGATAATTAAATGCAGCTATGAAATGGTGTAACAAACAAACAAAATTCTTGCAACTTACACTCTGTAGCCTAAATGTTGAAAGTTGAATTTGAATTGAATTTTTTTCTCCAAGGAAAACATGTCACTAGGGACTGTTCTACTTCTACTTTTACTGAGAGGAGGGAGTGGTGGAGCTTTAAGGGGGAAGGGGGCATTAAAAAAAATCAGGCACAGCACTTTCACAATAAGCAGAATGGAAAATGGGACAACAGAGAGAGGGACATGAGTTTCATGTACGTGTTAACAAGCAAATCCTACCGACCCCTCCCCTCTTTGGTAAAAAATGGACTGCTCCTTACTTATAGTCCAGAATTAATCTCTTTCCTGATTAGTGAACCCCCTGGAATCAAACAATAACACTGTAGATTTCTTACACACAGCAAGCTATGAAAAGTATGATTTTAATATTCTGTATAATAAATTATAATTGCTAAAGAAATCTTGATTGAGATACTGCCTGAAGAGTTTTGATCAACTGGTACCTTTTTTCCTATGAGCATCACTTTTGAACCTTGTTTAATTCCTACTGCTGCCAGAGGTTGGCTTCCGTCTTGTAATGATTTACCTATCGGCAAAGTTAATATGATATTACAAAATATTGCAAAATATTATATCCTTATTTTATGGTCTGAAAGTTGGACCACAACAAAAAATGAAGGAAGGAAGGAAGGAAGGAAGGAAGGAAAAGGCTCCAAGCTTGGAAATTTTTTTTCCCATTTTCAACCACTTTATTCCCTAGAGTAACATGTCTTTGTTTAACGGTTGCACATGAGAAGACAAATGAATAAGAATACAACTCAAACAAAGAATCTTATTTTCAAGGTAATGACACATGGTCTGGAATGGGCAAACATAGCACCCAATGTAGAGAGGTCTATTATCGTCAATATTTTTTACATACATGTACGTACAGTACCTATCATGGAAGTCTTACCTTTAAATATAATTTTTTGATGATCTTTGGGTACTTTAGTCAGCTTTTCTGCTATCTCAGACAATTTCTCTACTGTAGGGGCTTCATCTTTATTCACTGGTAAAGATACTGGGTGTTTAGCTGAACCTACGGTATGAGAGAAAGGAAAGTGATAGATTGGCAATAAAATTTTCGAAAGTCTTAACTATCAAGAGTTTTCACGCAAATACTTGCAGATACTTTGCGCTTTTCGAAGAACAATTCATGCTCTATCTATGATTCTTTTCTTCGGTTAAAAATAAGTATATATTCATTTTTTTTTAATTATCAGAGTTTGAGGTCAGCATGGAAAAACTAAAAGTTTAAAGTTGTCAAAAACGTCAACGGGTTTTCAGCATAAATTACAAATTAATGAGAAAATAAATAAAACACGATATAAAAATTTACTATTTAAATATACAAGCTAAATAATTATTTAGGGTTTTGGTTTTTAAGGATGCAAAACATCGCACTTTTACCATGAATTAACGTGAATTCTAAAACTTCTTCTTCGTCCGCCATGTTGGATGTATTTATTACTCATGCGTAGAATGAAAGACCACTGACCAGTATATGTTTTGCCCATCATGCCTTTCGCTTACCCTCTTGGATATCATTGAAATTTATTCACATAAGTTATTTGTATTTGTTGAGTTTTAGGATGAGGAAGTTGATGAGACCTCTACTAGCAGCTTTGTGTGTGAGTGGAGGAGGTATCTTAGGGGTAATGTATGAAAGGTAAATATATTAACACCATTTTTCTAAAATTATTATATGCAAGCCCAAGACGTGACGTTTGGATTTTTGGCTTCCATCAATAAACAATGCTCAATGGATATTCGATTGACAGATGCCAAAGTCCAACCATCTCCGATTAAAGCCAATCTTATTTGTAACATTATTATGTTAATAAGTTAGTATTCTTGGGGTGCACATTACGTCGTCAAAGTGGCCATGTTGGTTGACTATACAAAGCAACATTATACCAGCAGTGTTGGTAACGTTACCTTGCATATAGGGGCGCCTTGCATATAGGGGCGCCTTGCATATAGGGGCACTTTCCATAAAAGGCTATCGGTTGAGTGATATATGATATGAATTATATACCGCTGCAAGCTAGAACATAGAATATATCGAATAAGGCTGTGTTTGAATGTGAAAGATTGAAAAAAAAATCGAACTAAAGCATGTGCGATTTAGAAGAATCTATCGTGTTTGAAGACCGGTTTTAGCGAGAGTGTTATTTTCGATCATTTGCCTGAATTAAAAGCACGTTAAATATCGTAACAATCATGTATTCATGGCTTCATACTGACCGATCTATTGACTACCGTTTACAACTGATCTTTCGTGTTCATAATCATAATCTTGAAGACCGGTTTTAGCGAGAGTGTTATTTTCGATCATTTGCCTGAATTAAAAGCACAATCATGTATTCATGGCTTCATAAACCGATCTATTGACTACCGTTTACAACTGATCTTTCGTGTTCATAATCATAATCTTGAAGACCGGTTTTAGCGAGAGTGTTATTTTCGATCATTTGCCTGAATTAAAAGCACGTTAAATATCGTAACAATCATGTATTCATGGCTTCATACTGACCGATCTATTGACTATTAGCCCTGATTGTTTACATGATTCATGTACTAGGATCTCTTTTATAAAATATACACGCCAAAGGCGCCATTACAGACATAAACTTCATAAACCAGTCACGTAAATATATCAGAGAAATCTTGAAAAGCTAATTCGCAAAACTAACTTTACTGCTATGAAACAAACACCGCCGTAGTGATTTACAGGTTTAAGCGGTATCAACGTGAAAGTTTCAAGAGAAATTAATTCATTGTTGTAATCTACGGGCGCCCACTAACGTTACCTTGCATATAGGGGAGCCCACTAACGTTACCTTGCATATAGGGGCGCCCACTAACGTTACCTTGCATATAGGGGAGCCCACTAACGTTACCTTGCATATAGGGGCGCCCACTAACGTTACCTTGCATATAGGGGCGCCCACTAACGTTACCTTGCATATAGGGGCGCCCACTAACGTTACCTTGCGTATAGGGGCGCCCACTAACGTTACCTTGCATATAGGGGCGCCCACTAACGTTACCTTGCATATAGGGGCGCCCACTAACGTTACCTTGCGTATAGGGGCGCCCACTAACGTTACCTTGCATATAGGGGCGCCCACTAACGTTACCTTGCGTATAGGGGCGCCCACTAACGTTACCTTGCATATAGGGGCGCCCACTAACGTTACCTTGCGTATAGGGGAGCCCACTAAATGCTTTGCCATATCTGCCTTTACCGTAAAAAACAATAAATTCCCAGCTACATCGCTCAATATCCCTTTCCTTCTTCTTGTTAATAAAAACGGACGTCATATTGGGTGGCGGAAACATTGAACGAATCAAATTTAGATCGCTCTGTCAACAAATTGCCAAACTCTTTTGTTTCAAAGTTGACGTTCATAAGATACATCCTGTTTCATAAGAGTAACTTGTGAGGCGAACACATAAATTAAATATCATAGGATAGTATCATTTTTTGGTTTACTGGGCAAACATTCCGTGGCGTTTATATTAATAGTTATTCTTCATGGATCATTAAAATTAAAACTGATACTCCATTTCTTACTTTGATTGATTTTGCTTCGTTTCATTTGACTGCTTTTAAGAGAGTGCGCTTCCATATGTACACATCGGGCGTCACATAAAGAATTAATAGAGGATATTACGCGGAGATATCTTCGAGTGTTCACAATTGAACGCAGCGAGCGAGAGGGAGATCTAAATTGAACACGAGTAGATAAAATTCGTATCTCCGCGCGCCCAAGTAATATCCTTCTTTTATTATATAGATATCGATAAAACTTAAATAAAACAAAAGCTCAAAATTTCTTTATTCTTTATTGTCATCAGAGATATCTTCACGTGTGAAATATATGGTATCTTCCACTGGTGAAAGATATCAAGTTTTCTACACTAGGAACCTGGTATTTCATCGAGATCTATATATTAAACCAGATCTGATTACAGCTTATGTTGCCGTATAATGATCTAACCAGGAGAAACCCTTGAGTAAAGAGCATGAAAATTTATTAATAGTTCCAAAAGTCGGGTTCCCATTAGGGTTACCTTGCATATAGGGGCACCTTACTTACATTATTTTGTTGTTGTAAGAATACCTTTTTTTTCCCCCATTTTTGTATCAAAAATTCAAACAAATTTATTTTTTCGCAAAAGAAGAACAAAGACGACTATAGATGACGAGTAAATCTATTGATATACAAGGCTGCTGGTCCCCTCTCACACACGAGATATTAATCTGAATATATTCAGAAGGGTGTCATCAGGTGCCACCTGACTCATTGTCGCCAGCGTTTAGTGTTCAAACAACTTTCTTTTTTCTTTTCCCCATTTTTTTTTTCTTGTTTTTTTTTTTTTTTAGGATTTTTTTTCCTTAGAAATGTCAATGCGTTTTTAGGTCACCTTCTCTGTGCAGGGGTTCACTCCCCTGATTCTTAGTGATTTTCTGTGCAGGGGTTTACTCCCCTGATTCTTAGTGATTTTCTGTGCAGGGGTTTACTCCCCTGATTCTTAGTGATTTTCTGTGCAGGGGTTCACTCCCCTGATTCTTAGTGATTTTCTGTGCAAGAGTTTACTCCCTACTATGTTTGCACTTATGTGCAATGTTCCCGATCACTTTTAATGTATGACGGATTCCGCATCAATTTCGAGATCACAGAAAGGCTTTGGTAATTTATCTTTGTTCTTTTTTATGCATTCGACCATAGCTCTGCAAATTGTTTTGAATGGTTTCGCATGATGTCCATCACTTGTGTCTATTACATGTGCCATCTCATGGATAATAGTTTCAAAAAAATGCACATCGCTTGGAATTTCTTCATGGAAAATAACAATAAAGTAGTCGAATTTCGGTTCTTTTGAGGTGATCCCTTTATGCATGCTGGTAATGCCGTACAAGCATTTTTTGGGGGTTTTACATATTTTCGTGTAATCTTCCATCTTCATGCACCCTATGTAGGCCTTTGCATTTGATTTTAACCTTTCGCTTGGGTACATTTCCACTATCCGGGAATACACCTCTTGTGCTCGGAGGCTCTCTATTGGGTATTTCTTGGAAGCTTCGTGCATGGCAATGAAATCCTTATGCTGGCGTTCTTTAGATTTATTCTTCTTGGCAATACAAGTACAGCATTCCCATTCGGGATTACGAAAATCACCTTTCTCACACCTGCAATGATACCACTTTTGACATGTTGCGCACAGAACCATGTCTTCTCCATCATCTGGCATCACACAGTGGCAAAACACTTTACAGTTCCATTCGTACAAAACCACGCTGTCTGTTTGATCCAAAGAGGCAACGGCTTCCACATAGCTGGTCATGTCTTTGGTTTCAAAAGCTCGAATTAGCTCTTTTCTCATGGAGTCTTGATGGTACGATGCACAAGAAGGATCTTTCCCCACGCATAACAGTGCAGCAAAAGTAATTGCAAATAGGCCACAATCGCTTCCTTTTTTCTGTTGCTGAACGTCCTCAACTTGAAATGTCAGGCCCCAACGCGGTCTAACTAGTTGGCAAGCTGCTTGTTCCACGCTTATCGGATAGCTGATTTTATCTTTCTTGACGTTAAGGGAAAGAAGGCTATCATACACACGCATTTCTAACGGAAAGCAATGAATATTAGATATCGTTATCCAATGATTTCCACGAACATTCAAAATCTGAATATGATTTGCTGTTCCTGGTTCGTATTCAAAACCACTACCTTGGTCCAGCAAAACATCTTGAAGGCCACCAATCTCCGGTTTAATTTCTTTCAATAACCGCATCGCAGCAAGAACTATCCGATCATTTATCCATAACCCGTCTTCAAGTATAACTCTATCTCTATTCTTCAGTCCAAGATTAAGATCCCACTGCTGCTCTAGATACGATTGGCCGTTTCCTGTTGAGGACATTCCAGTTGTTCCAGAGGGACTTGAAGACACGCTCGCTACTGTTGCCGGCTTATCAGTAGAACTAGAGGGACTTTGAGGCACGCTTCCTATGGACGATGTTTCCTCTACATCCACCCTTTGTTTCTTGTCTAGTTTTTTTCCCAGCTCTTCCTCGTCATCAAGGAAGCTTCTTTTGAGGTTTTCTTGCTTCCCGTCATTTTGAACAATCTTTACGGACTTGTCTACCATAGCCCGGCCATTTATATCCTTTTTTAATCCATGTTTGAAGGACGACTGTAGTCCATCTTTCAGGCGCCGATTAATCTTTTCATTACGAATGTCTATGTTAGACCGAAAAAGGAAAATGTGGTTCACTGGCTTCATGTTGTTTAAATATCTGCTGTCATGATTGTAAGAAGAATGCAGCTGTTCGTCCCTCTGGGTATTAAGTTTGCCTTTCAACTCGTTAACAAACACTATTCTCCTTAAAATCTCTTCTTCCTTTTTGACATTTTTCTCGTGAAGCCGATCAAAGAGACACAAGTAGTGATCACTGCCAGATACAGGATGGACGTCTTTGTTCTGGTCACTCGAGGATGAGTCGTCATTCTTTTCTACTTCAAGCCACGGAAGTGAGACATCAAGTTTTCCATCTTTAGCCAACTGTACGTTTTTTTCATTTGGCTCAGCAACCATTCCATCATGGGGATAAAACAAGTCTGGTGTCCTGTTTTTGCTATGAGCCACAAGCATGTTTGCCATATCGCTGACGACAATATTCGGTTTGTGGGCCATTGACAAGATGATATCTATATAATCTCGTGGACTTTCTGCACGTAGCACAAACTTTAATGCGTAAATAACGCCGTGCGGGCATGTACCAGACACCCAACCACCCGAGCACCCCCACAACTTGTTGAACGCTTTTTTAAACTTTTCGTCGTTCTTGGCAATGGCATTCTTGATTTGTACTACTTGATCGAGTTTCGATCCTTTACTCTTACAACCAAGAGAATGGGCAAAAGTTTGAACCTCTTTAAATGTCGAATTGTTAAGAAGTTCTATCAGTCGCTCTTCTGTAATCTCGCGGCAATCCTTTTCCAACTCTCCGTTGTGTCGTCCGACCTTTCGATGTTCTGTGTTGTACAGAAGGGCGCTTTTTCTGGATTCCTTTCCTATGTATGGTGCCCAGCACAAAAGATTGGGTTTGACATCTAGAGCTGGTACTTTTTGCCCAGGAAAGCCTCTTAACACCATATTCATTTCCACCCTCCACCAGAAGTCCTCTACGTCAACCAAATCAGCCTCATTCATGTCGTATTCTTCAGGTAATTGAAGATCTGACACAGGACAGTCAAACGCAACCTTCTTGTTAAGGTCCATGATAATTGTTGTTGGATGATAACCACACAGTGCGCAATTAAAATCATATGAATGCATACTTAGGCTATCAAAATGTAAGTATGCGTTCAGTACAGTTTGGGAATTTAGGGTGGTGTGGAGTTGATTCTCCAATACATTGACCAAGCTTCCTATTGGCAAATGTTGCTGGAGACACTCTCGTAAAAACAAACACAGGTCAATGCTGATAATAAAAGTATCACTGAAATTATGCAATCCACTGTCATGCTCCTGGTACCTATAGCACACGTTACACTTTGGACATTTCTTAAAATATGCTTCTACATTCTCTACCACTTTGCTCTTGGTAAGAATTCTAGCTTTGTTTGTAATGCGCATGGGCTTGGTAAGGGATTCTTCACAATAGTAGCACGTAGTCTCCTTCGGTATTAGTTTCTTTAACAAAACCGGTTTTGACCCATGACTTTCGCCATTCTTCAACTCAATCCTCTTCTCTTTCAGAATGTAGCTACACATTTTTGTCAACACTTCCGCTTCACTTGGAGGATAAACTAAGTCTTCGTTGTTTGTGTCCATGTCTGTATCTTTTTCCACTTGCGTCCTTTTTGTTTGCTCCTCAGGGCTACTTGCAACGCGGAAGCTGTCGATCTGGTTCTTCTCCCTGAAGTACCACAGGCAAATCCGTTTGTGCTTGCAAGTAACCTTTCTTCGACAGCAACGGCAGTCGAGCGTTCCATTTAATAAATCAGCAGTTACAACAATCCTACCAAACCTGCTATAGTAGTTGATATCCCCATCATACACCGAAAAATGAATATACCTGTCTCCATCCATTACTGGTACAACACATTGTGCGTTGGCCTCTTGTGCTTTTTCCTGCAGCTCTCTCGACTCTGTAACCTTATCGCCTGAAAATATTCTGTATGCGCCGTCTGCAGAAAGATCGTTAAGGGCGTCCAGTGAGAGAGAAAGGTCTTTCGGAAAATAAGGGCATTTGCCGACTTCTTGTACGTGGCGACATTCAGCTGTTGTCATTCCGCTTCGCCAAGCAATTCTCATGAAATCCATGCAGTCTGTAATTTCACAACGAACACCAGCCTTCTCGCCTTCCACTACCTTTTTAACATGTATTGGGTGCATTACACCACCCTTTGAACTATGACGGACTAAATAAAGCCCTTCTTTTTCGTCCACACATGTTGCCATATGTGCGACATTGTAGTTATGCACGTCTCGACAATGTCGACCTACACTTTTAGCGTGCATGGACTTTCCACAAATGGGACATGACCTCTTTCCAGAGACATTTCTCTTGACTTTAATTTTTTCCTCCTCATCCTCTTCTTCCATCATCTCATTTGCGGAATTTTCTTCTGCATCTTTCTGGCAGTTTGGTTCGGGGGTTACCTCTAAATTACTTCCAACCTCTGCCTCGGGATTGTTTTCTTGGTTTGTTCCCGATTTCTCAGTTTCATGCGCTTTCAAATGCGACTTGAATGGACCTTGGTATGTCACCTTCAATTCACAAATTGGACAGTGATAATGCGATCTATCGGTCGTCTCCTTGACATCATCGTGACTTAATTTGCAGGGATAACATGTTTTACCATTATGCAAAACAGCACGTGACTCATGACTTTGTAAAAAGTGACGTTTGCAATCGTATGGTGTTTTACACGACTTTTTGCATAGCGTACAATGCTTGTGCTTTGAAGTTTGACCACATTCTATGGTTTCATCTTCCGAGCAAAGAATGAAGAATACATCGAAGTTGGGATGTTGAGACATTTCTAACAGATCCAGTTTCCTAGAGAATCGCAGCAAAAAATAACAGGTACGGTCTTATGAATATATACATATACATAAAAAGGTATAACTAGCTAAAACTAGTGTGAGCTGCGTCGGTGTTTCTAATGAAACAGTAATGATGAAAAGGTAAATTATACACCGTGAAAAAGATGAAAAAACTTACTGACGTTTCGGACGCTAGTCCTTCGTCGGAGTAAAAGAGAAAGAAGTGGTAGAAAGGAGTGTATATATGATAGAATAAGACAAAAGAAACCAATGAGAGCAAGGTAGGCAAGGAAACAAAAACAAACAATCAAAAGACAAAAGGAAAGGTTAGTTGAAAATAAAGCGTTCATTAATCCCGTTGGGACTAAGAGTGCCCAATAGGTGAATAAGCCGCATTTCTTTGGTCTTGCGACAATCATATACATATACATATATAAGTACAATAAAGAGATGAAGAGATCGATGAAACCAAACCTATACCCATCGTTCTTGAGGCACTAGGCCTCATAAATCGTTGTCTAAAGAGGTAGATATGAATGTCAAGCAACCTTCAGAAAACATAAAATACGGCCAAGTGCAAAACATCACACTCCTTGAAACTGCACATGTAATTCGAAAAACCTTAATGATGCTGACTTCATGTTTTAGTATTTATTCTAACTCTCCCAAGGTCTAAGGAATAGACCTGGTGGGTTTATAAATGTTGTAAGCAAGAGAAAGCATTTATAAAATGATGATGATGATAATAATAATAATAACAACAATAATAATAATGATAGTAATAATAATAATGATAATAATAATAATAATGATAATAATAATAATGATAATAATAATAATGATAATAATAATAATGATAATAATAATGATAATAATAATAATAATAATGCATCTCCATGCGTAAAAGTTTTTTGAAAATCTATATTTAGTATCTCGGTCAGAAAAAGAACACCCCTATTCTCGACTTTCGCATTCCCATAATCCTTTGCGTCTTTGAGGGGGAGGGGTTATCAGAGAGTAAAAACCCACTTATTTTGCTGAAGGCTGATCAGACAATGTTGAACATAAAGTGTTTGGTATCCAAAGATAAAATGAAGAATTAAAGCTTGAAGACGTTTGAGGTAAATTTTAATAAAAATTTCGTAAGTCAATACATTTTCTGTAGCACCAAAACTTTAAATGATCTGTACACGAAAAAAACAACTTGGAATAAACTGATAATCAGTATTGATAAAAGCAGGTCTAGTATAAATTCAATTAAGAAACCTTTTAGCTTGGGACAGTTTTTTGATGGGTTACCCCCCAAAACGCAAGGCATTATGGGGATGTGAAAGTCGATATTTGTTAAATAAACCAAAAAGGTTCAGTGTTGTGGGAAAATGGGGAAAAGAAAAAAGAAAATTGTTTGAACACTAAACGCTGGCGACAATGAGTCAGGTGGCACCTGATGACACCCTTCTGAATATATTCAGATTAATATCTCGTGTGTGAGAGGGGACCAGCAGCCTTGTATATCAATAGATTTACTCGTCATCTATAGTCGTCTTTGTTCTTCTTTTGCGAAAAAATAAATTTGTTTGAATTTTTGATACAAAAATGGGGGGAAAAAAAGGTATTCTTACAACAACAAAATAATGTAAGTAAGGTGCCCCTATATGCAAGGTAACCCTAATGGGAACCCGACTTTTGGAACTATTAATAAATTTTCATGCTCTTTACTCAAGGGTTTCTCCTGGTTAGATCATTATACGGCAACATAAGCTGTAATCAGATCTGGTTTAATATATAGATCTCGATGAAATACCAGGTTCCTAGTGTAGAAAACTTGATATCTTTCACCAGTGGAAGATACCATATATTTCACACGTGAAGATATCTCTGATGACAATAAAGAATAAAGAAATTTTGAGCTTTTGTTTTATTTAAGTTTTATCGATATCTATATAATAAAAGAAGGATATTACTTGGGCGCGCGGAGATACGAATTTTATCTACTCGTGTTCAATTTAGATCTCCCTCTCGCTCGCTGCGTTCAATTGTGAACACTCGAAGATATCTCCGCGTAATATCCTCTATTAATTCTTTATGTGACGCCCGATGTGTACATATGGAAGCGCACTCTCTTAAAAGCAGTCAAATGAAACGAAGCAAAATCAATCAAAGTAAGAAATGGAGTATCAGTTTTAATTTTAATGATCCATGAAGAATAACTATTAATATAAACGCCACGGAATGTTTGCCCAGTAAACCAAAAAATGATACTATCCTATGATATTTAATTTATGTGTTCGCCTCACAAGTTACTCTTATGAAACAGGATGTATCTTATGAACGTCAACTTTGAAACAAAAGAGTTTGGCAATTTGTTGACAGAGCGATCTAAATTTGATTCGTTCAATGTTTCCGCCACCCAATATGACGTCCGTTTTTATTAACAAGAAGAAGGAAAGGGATATTGAGCGATGTAGCTGGGAATTTATTGTTTTTACGGTAAAGGCAGATATGGCAAAGCATTTAGTGGGCTCCCCTATATGCAAGGTAACGTTAGTGGGCGCCCCTATACGCAAGGTAACGTTAGTGGGCGTCCCTATACGCAAGGTAACGTTAGTGGGCGTCCCTATACGCAAGGTAACGTTAGTGGGCGCCCCTATACGCAAGGTAACGTTAGTGGGCGCCCCTATATGCAAGGTAACGTTAGTGGGCGCCCCTATACGCAAGGTAACGTTAGTGGGCGCCCCTATATGCAAGGTAACGTTAGTGGGCGCCCCTATATGCAAGGTAACGTTAGTGGGCGCCCCTATATGCAAGGTAACGTTAGTGGGCGCCCCTATATGCAAGGTAACGTTAGTGGGCTCCCCTATATGCAAGGTAACGTTAGTGGGCGCCCCTATATGCAAGGTAACGTTAGTGGGCTCCCCTATATGCAAGGTAACGTTAGTGGGCGCCCGTAGATTACAACAATGAATTAATTTCTCTTGAAACTTTCACGTTGATACCGCTTAAACCTGTAAATCACTACGGCGGTGTTTGTTTCATAGCAGTAAAGTTAGTTTTGCGAATTAGCTTTTCAAGATTTCTCTGATATATTTACGTGACTGGTTTATGAAGTTTATGTCTGTAATGGCGCCTTTGGCGTGTATATTTATAAAAGAGATCCTAGTACATGAATCATGTAAACAATCAGGGCTAATAGTCAATAGATCGGTCAGTATGAAGCCATGAATACATGATTGTTACGATATTTAACGTGCTTTTAATTCAGGCAAATGATCGAAAATAACACTCTCGCTAAAACCGGTCTTCAAGATTATGATTATGAACACGAAAGATCAGTTGTAAACGGTAGTCAATAGATCGGTTTATGAAGCCATGAATACATGATTGTGCTTTTAATTCAGGCAAATGATCGAAAATAACACTCTCGCTAAAACCGGTCTTCAAGATTATGATTATGAACACGAAAGATCAGTTGTAAACGGTAGTCAATAGATCGGTCAGTATGAAGCCATGAATACATGATTGTTACGATATTTAACGTGCTTTTAATTCAGGCAAATGATCGAAAATAACACTCTCGCTAAAACCGGTCTTCAAACACGATAGATTCTTCTAAATCGCACATGCTTTAGTTCGATTTTTTTTTCAATCTTTCACATTCAAACACAGCCTTATTCGATATATTCTATGTTCTAGCTTGCAGCGGTATATAATTCATATCATATATCACTCAACCGATAGCCTTTTATGGAAAGTGCCCCTATATGCAAGGCGCCCCTATATGCAAGGCGCCCCTATATGCAAGGTAACGTTACCAACCCCCCTCCATTATACAGCCAAGACGACAGCTGTTTCTTTGTAAGTTGTTTATATCTCAAGGGATTTTTCAGACATGTAGTTGCACCCCAAGAATATCTCATACCAATTTAAAAATTATATGTGTTATAGAGAAGGCTACTGATTCAGCAGCTACAATCGCAATAGTCATTTTGGTCAAGTGCTACACGCCAAGGTTGAAGGATATGACGAAACAGATGGAAAGAACAGAAGAAATGTAAACCCTGGCATACCAGCTGCAAAAAAACTGCAAAAAGAAGACTTAGAGAGAAGAAGAAGAGCAATAATGAGATTTGGGTATCCAAGTTTAGATAATATCAAATATAAAGACAATTATTATGTGTTATCATATAACAGACGACTGCGGCAAGCCAACTGGGTCTGTGAAGTATGTATTAGTCCTATTAATATTATGAAAATATTTGTCACAAATAATCATAATGATCTGCATGATGCCAGCCATGTTAGATGACAGTACAATTAAATCCCTTTACTATGGGGAATTGAATTTCTCTATTCTCACATGATTGTTCCTGTCATCCAAAATGGCTACCATGATACAATCAAGAAAATCTAGCTATATACAACCATTTTTTTGTTGTTGTTGTTATCAAGTTCATAAATTGATTCCTATTGTTTGAATTTGCAGCATCTTGATAAAGATATCATTAGAATCCGAGAAGCTGATAGAGCCAAGTGTGATTTTGTGCAGGATCATGAAATTCATCCTCTTTTTAGAGTGACAAATGATGATTTCAGGTGCGCCAAGAGTGGGTTATGGCCATATTATTAGCTTCAGTAACTATAAAACAATTTAAGCATGCAGTTACTAAAAAATATGCAAACATCGAACCCCCACTTCTGTAAACAGTGATTACAGATGTTTGTACCCAAGCTAGACCACAATGCACTATGTTTCCTTCAGTAAGACAATCAAGGTGCAACTCTATTCTTGGTTTTCACCTACGTCATCATGAATTTCAAAAGTGTAAATTCGCATTACAATGAATTAAAAGTTTCATAATGTTGTAAAGTGGTCTAAACTACATATTCTGGCCAAATTTCGAGGCTGTAAAGCATTTAGTTGCGGAACTAGAGGCGAATAAACATGACACAATTTTTGGTTAAAATGTATGGAGCGGCCATCTTGGTGTTCCAATTTGGTATACCATCATGGCGTACGTAATTCCAAAGACTTAAAATAATGGAATATTTAATATGTTTGACTATTTTTCACTTAAATATACTTTGATGACGTCATGTGAAAACCAGCAATAAATAGGATGATTATGTTATATTAAAATCATAGTATCTCAATCAATCTGCAGGAAAACTGGCTACGACAGAGGGCACCTTGCAGCTTCAGCAAATCACAGATTTTCTCAAGATGTAAATTGTCAGACGTTTTTTCTTAGCAACATCAGTCCACAAGTTGGTGAGATAAACAATGCTACTTACCCCCTCCGCTTTAGGGAAAAACTACTCTCTATAGGACATTTGTTCTAACAGCTCACATGACCCTAACCTCTTAACAGAAGCAATTATTGTGTCAAAACAAACTGTACAATTATGTTGAAATGAAAGATCACCTCAATTTAAGGAAAAAGGCAAAGTTTCAGCTCATAAAGTTGTCTATGCAATATAGATGAAATGAAATAATAGATTGATTTAAGCTTTTTTTCCCTGTCATTCAATAAAGTATTCTATATCATCCAGGATCAGGATTCAATAGAGACGCATGGCAAAACCTCGAGAAGTATGTCCGTAACCTTCCAAGAACCTACAAAAATGTCTTTGTCCTTACTGGTCCATTATTCCTACCCAAGTAAGATTCTCTTGTCTTAAAGTTGGGTCGCTCTACCCTTGTTTGAGACCTTTTTATATTGTTTCCAGGTTTGAAGAAGATGGACACTTGTATGTTAAATATAAGGTGTGTTCATAGCGATGCACTGTTTCCCATTCCAGTCCACATGTCATTCTCATATATCATTTCTTTGTATAATGGTTGCACATGAGAAGACACATGAAATAAAGAATCTTTTTCTCTCTAAAGGAATGATGCATGATATGAAATGGAAAAGCATTAGACTGAAAGGACTATTTCTCTTCTATACATTTCTGTGTAGAATGTCCATCTGTTCAAGTGAGGGTCTCAATTGTGGTCCCACTTTTGATCAAGACAGGAGAGTACGCTTTAAACCATCATTATCATCATCCATCACTATTATGGGACTTTAATGTGTTCATTTCTATACCAGGTGATTGGAAAAAACAATGTTGCTGTTCCAACACACTTTTTTAAAGTCATACTTACAGAATCATACCAAAACCAATTTGAAATACAGGTAAGTGTATAAATATGAGAATATATTAGCATACCCCAGCGACCTACAAAGGCACTTGGTGAAGGAGTGTTGAAACCTTGTGCCACCTTGCATGAGGTAGATTGGTGAAGATATGAGAATGTCTCTTCTCTTCCACTAATATCCCCTTCCAATCCCATCTCATTCCTCTTCCACCATGTTCCTTATTTCTTATCTCATTTTCATGATTATCTCTTCTCTCTTCCTTCTGTCTCCTATTTTCCTTTCTTCTTGTCCCCTTCTATTCTTTTCCCTTTCATTTCATTTCCAGCCAGTTCTCATTCTTTCCATTTCATTTTTCTTCCATCTTGTCTGTTCTCTTGTTCCCATCTCATTTCCCTTTCTTCCCTTCATTCTATTCGAACACTATTACGTATCATTTCCCTTATTGCTTTTTTTCAGTCTTATATTCTTCCTAACAAACCAATCAATGAAAAAATACCGTTAAACAATTTCCAAGTTACACTTGAACGAATTGAAAAAGCATCAGGGCTGTTGATCTTCGAGAAACTTCCAAGGTCAGAGGTCAGGGAAGTAAGGCCTGTTGTTTGAATAATTACAAATATTAATCAAGTCAGTGAATATCATAGAGTTTAGACTGACTGAGACATTAGAGTACCTGGGGTCAAAGTTCAATTAGGAAAGACGTAATGTGAATTACGAGGGAAATCCTGGGTTAGCGATCACAGAGGTAAACTGTGACAAACGCGACGTTCTGTAATCAAAGGTCAACTGTACCAGCAAGACTGGAGACCAAAACAGCCCCAAGGCCAAAGATTACTGACATGAGACGGCTGGATAATTTGAGGTGAGAGAAAAATCGAATGGTTGAAGTTTGAACGGTTGATCTAACCAGGTGATCTCGTTTCGACAGCCCATCAAAAACCAGCATCGCGTAGGAAGAAAACCAATCGGGCGGTTAATCAAAAAAAAACATTGGGACCGAAGTCAGGAATGTTTTTTTTTTCCGAATCTTTACTTACCTTATCATGGACTAGCCTTACATTTAAAATTCTACCTATTCTTATGACGATTACCGATTATAAGGGTCAAATGGTGCGTTCTCTGTTCGCCGATAAACAACTGAAAGTAGGACCGCCTCATCAACTACAACAATCCTTTGCGCGCGTTCCCCGAGATCACCTGGAAAGAGTTAGGATTGCCCCAGGTCAAAGGTCAGAGTGCTACACTGACATAAATATAAAAATCATTGTCAAATATCTGTTAGACAGGTTCAAATTTAAAAAAAGAGGAGGCTTATAGTTGTCAAATATCTGTTAGACAGGTCCAAATTTAAAAAAAGAGGAGGCTTTTAGTTGTCAAATATCTGTTAGACAGATCCAAATTTAAAAAAAGAGGAGGCTTTTAGTTCTCAAATATCTGTTAGACAGGTTTTTTAGTTGAAAGGTTGTCAATACGGTTAAGATTGATTACGACTCCTGAGCTCAAAGGCTCAAAGTTCAAGTCGTGAAAGTTCAAAGTTCTGACTTTTTTCTTTTGAACGTTACATCTTTATGTTGGTGGTATTTAACAAAGGATTCCTCATGGGCTTCCTTTGTCAATATCACAATATGGCCTTCATGTCATTTAACACTTTTGAAGTAAGGTTGCAGACCATCATTTCCGGAAGCAATAAAGCACTTAAATAATGAGCAAAAGATTGGTTTTTAACTGAATTTTAATCAACTTTGAAAAATACCATACATATCGTTTTGTTCAAGGTCTAACAAAATGAGACGCGGATTTGTCCGAATTCGATTCAACAACCGCTGAACACTGACAACTTGTTTTTAATGATAGGTCACGTGACAAAGAGAAAATGAAAATGAAGGCTTGTTATAAGCCATTCCGGAAAGGGGGGGGGGGATTTGCCCTAAAAACTGTCCCACAATGCAATGCGGTGCCAACTAGACCCATTTTTGTTTCAACATAAATACAACAACGTGACAAATTCAATCGAAAGAAAGTGTGATTTCTTATGATTCTCTTAGTACTGCATCAAAGATGATTATGAAAGGAGTCTGTTGCCTCGCAAAGTTTAACCTTTACACAGAACCTTGGTGTGCAATCATAGTTTGTTTCGCCTTTCCGAAGTTTAAAGGAAGACTGGTAACGAGCATTAGCAGCAATGGATTATGGGGCTGAATTCGGAAAAGCTAAAAAATAAATAAAACACATAAATCGATTTTTTCGGCAGCCGCAACTAATGCATTTGTTGCCCTCTTTTTTAACGTTTCTGAATGAGGCGGCAACGCGCGCCATTTTACGTTATCATTCGAGCAACCGCGACGTTTTAAAGAAATTAAAACCCTAGCCACGAGCTCGTTACCACTTTTAAGACTTCGGTGAGGCGAATGAACACGTCATGAGAAATGTACACTGCTTAATTATTAATGATTATGAACGGTTATTAATTTTTCTGGATCCCTTATATCTTTTTCAGAGTCTTGAGTAAACAGTTCCAAATCTTTCTTTTTATATGCCATTTACATTATTTGAAGTGGTTGGTTGTGGTGGTTGTGGTGGTGGAGCAGTCGTGGCTGGTTGTGGTGGTGGGGGTGGTGGAGCAGTCGTGGCTGGTTGTGGTGGTTGTGGTGGTGGAGCAGTCGTGGCTGGTTGTGGTGGTGGGGGTGGTGGAGCAGTCGTGGCTGGTTGTGGTGGTTGGGGTGGTGGAGCAGTCGTGGCTGGTTGTGGTGGTGGAATAGTCGTGGCTGGTTGTGGTGGTGGTGGTGGTGGTGGTGGTGGAGCAGTCGTGGGTGGTGATGATGGTGGTGGTGGAGTAGTCGTGGATGGTGGTGTTGGTGGTGGTAATACGCACGAACAAGTAGATTCATCAATGACAAAGTTTACTTTCTCGCACATATCTCTGATGCTCTTCGCACACTGGCATTTGCACGTAGTTTGGTTCCATTCTCGGTACATGGAACACTGTCTGACCGTGTTACACCGGCACCCGCACAGATACTTATCGAATATTTGGTAGGAGCTGTCACAATACGAGTCGTTTATGATACACTTACACTGACAGTCTTGGTACTTCTCTGTTACCGGGTTACAGTGGTGGTGTTTGACGATGCATTCTTCTTCGCACTCTGTGTGATTATACATCTTGGCACCAAACTCCTGGTAATGAAGAATTGAAGGATACAAGGTGTTGGTCAACATAGGCTTAGTAGAAGAGCATGACGGGAGAAAAAAAACAGGAATCAAGGGAAAGACCGAACACGTTCTACCCACGTGTTGCAGAGTTCAGGAGTCGAGCCTTAGACCCCATGCCCCTAGACCCCATACAGAAGTAAGAGGCACTATCTCTACCGGCGCCATCGTTGATTGTTAAACCGGTTACAATTCCTACCTGATAGTTGGCGAAAGCATCCATGTACATGACAGTTATCAGTTCTTTTCTCTTGACTGTACAATGCTGGAGAGTTGGCAGCCACTGAGATGAGCCCATGCACCGGCTAAGTCTGACGTAAGACGGGAAGGGGTTCGAATGTTTGCGCGTTTCTATCTTCACAGGTACTCTCACTAGTGAACAGAGAGGGCGGTTCACCCAGTTGACTGGTACAATTTTGTTAGCTGGAAAACAATGATAATGATTTGCATTAAAGCGGAATTAATTTTTTAAAACCAATCATTGCTGGTCAGCGGATTACTTACTGACTACGGTTTTGATATTGGCGTTGTCAGGTGCCTCGCACTGGTCAGCGGAGTTGGCACTAACAGAAGAGGCAGTTCTTTTGTCGGGGTCTGAATTTCTTGTCAGGATGTATTTGACATGATCGATACGATCCTCAGCATTCTCAAAATCCTCAAATTCCCTTGGGATCTGAAAGATGCAAATATGAATAACTCAGTCACAAAATATGACTAAAAAACTGGTTTTGGAAGATTTAACTTAATGACGCGGATCTTAGTGACCATCTATACATAAATAATAGGCCGTTGAAGTGTTTACAGATCATATGACCCTGTGTTCTTTGAACGAGCATGAGTTGTGTCAAAATTATCACTAGAAATGAAAAGAGCCATTCGATAATAGTTAAAAAGACGAAATTTAAGCTCATGATGTCGATTCTAGAAAAAGAGGTAGTTAAGTTTTTCGGTGCAGACCAGGAGAAGCGCAGGCTCTGAGAACGTGGACGACAAACCTGGTAACAAATAAGTCGGTGTTAATATTCAACATGGCGTACCTTGTAAATGCCCTTATTTAAATGTTGCCAAGCAACTTGTGACGTAATTGTTGGTTTGGTAACGTAGTGCCGAGTCGGGGCAGGGGGCTCACGCCGTAGCAATCGAGAGTAACAAAACCATCATCAATTATAACGAAAGGCAAGGAGAAGCTTTAGGGCTGAAGAAGTCTTTCCATCTACGATCTCCGATTTGAAGCCTCCAAGACTCAATGTTTTGAAACTCATTTCCTAGAGTACCCATTTTGATATAAAATTTATCTCTATTCTGAATTAGACACAGTATAGTTATACCACTTATTATTCTGGACTGGTTGTCAGTTGATGTTGAATAATGGGAAGTTTAAGATTACAGTACTTGCAAACTATCTTATTGCTCAGGAACCCTTTGCAAGGACAAACGAGTGTCTCTTCGCCTGGTCCTCTTCTCTTTTTGTCGCGGTCAAACAATATAAATCTTATTCAGCGCAGGCTTTCAGGTGTTACTCTGACAGAAAACACAAAAACAATTGCGAAACTGAATGTTGTTCAGTGCCAGAATGTCAATTCAGCTGAATACACTACTGTAATATTAATTATAAATCTTACGAAATTTCTCTTTTAAATTCTAGTTTCAGGAAGTTGATCAATGAATCCTCTTCCACGGGACCTTGTAATGTCCTTATTCACTTAAAATACATAAAATAAGAGCAACTCGATAATTTTATACATTTTTTTGACGGATAATTCTCTTGGCATGTCTATTTTACAAAATTTAGAACCAAACAAGTCTATATATATAATTCTAAAAAAACTGAACGTGTTCTCCAAGGCTTCACTTTTCCATGTCCTTGACAATAAGATGCTTTAGTAATTCTTTGTCGAAATTTATAATTAAAACTCAAACTATCGATATCTTAAAATAATGAAAACAATTGAAAAAGAATGAATAAAGGGCACAATTAAGAGACAATACTTACAATTATTTTTGAAGAGGTTGTCTTGAAATGCAAGAAGACGATGGCAACTACGGCGAAAACAATAACAGACTTCATTCTGTTTCTCGAGGAAAGATTTCTGACCCAACTTCAGGACTGAACTGGAAAATTTATTTTCTCCAAAGAAATAATATATCTACTATTTCAGAGGAAATAAGGAAAGTTGACTAAACTCAGCCGCCTTTCCATTGGCCAAGACCATCGATGACGTAGTGCTGACGTCACCATGGGTGACATTCAGCTCGCAATTTTTACAAGAACAAAGTATATCGCTAATCTTCCTTTTTTAAAATTGCTTTAAATTTAATACTTTGATAAATGAGTATTAAGACGTACATTTGGTAACTAAAGATTTGGTAAATAAACCAAGGTGCTTTTAAGGGTCTCTTTTCCCACGTAGTTTACAGAAGGCGGAAAAAATCAGTGCAGTTGACTAGTAAAGTTATTAAGAAGTTAACTGAAAACGAAAACTGTTTTTTTAAAGAGTTTATTATATTATTATATCTGACTTCCTACTTGAATTTGCCATTGATTTCTAGTCATTCTAGGCAAGTGCACGAGCAGCTTATTATAATGATAATTTTCTGTATATTTAAAGAAATGAAATCATCGTTTTAGAATCAAATCTATCTCAGCTTTTATGAGTGCTTCAGATCTTAAAGCTGTCATGACGACCGACCACTTAGTGTCATGAAGCCAAAGCCAAGTCTCTTGTACGCTAAGCTCTTTTTCTAAGAATTGAGTTATATAATTATACATATAGATATAGCTATACGATAGACCCCAGCGGGTTACTAAATGGCTTAGAGCTATGCACAAGATTCGTGCAAAAGCTCTTAAACGCATAATTTCTTTGTTAAGTTAGACCTAACTAAACGCTTAAATTGTACATTTTTAAAAACAAACGGAGCTAGACGATTTCCCAACACTTACGTGTTAGATGTTTCAGCTTTCAATCTGCCTAACTTGGTTGCAGAACTGAGTTTTAAGACTCGATATTTGCTTACTCCCTTTTATTAACGCACAATTTTAGTCAATAATTAGGGTTTTTATATGAATTTATTAAAACTATAAAAGCAATAACAGTGACTTCAAAAAACTATCATGATTTAGCTTAATATATTAATAGTGCCACGCGCCGCGAAATTGCCCCATAGATAAGATATTTATCACACAATAGTACTTTGGGCTTGTGTTTAACTGCTGTAATAAGATCTTTGATATCAAAGCCTGTACTGTTATGCCAGAATGTGGCCAAGAAAAATTAAAGGACATTAATTATCCTAATTACTTTTGACTCGAAATATTAGTTCTGCACGTACAATGTGGTTGCTATGGGTGATAGAAATAGATCTAAAACACTCAGTGAAAAAGAAATTTCATCGTCAAAATAAACCGAAAGTGATTTTAGCTTTGACACGTATAAACTCAGTTAAAATGTTTTATTTAGTCCATTTTGACAGGGGGGAAAAACAGGAAAAAGGCGCATAAAAAAACCAACAACAACAAAAAAATTAACCCCACAACGCTAATTTATTATAATCCGTATAAATGATAAACACTATTGTACTGATAGTTCCCGTAAGCATTTAAAAAACGTCTCCATGAAGCAAAGCTGAATCTTTTGTTTTCATTTGACAAGGAAAATTTTGCAGTTATACAAAAAAAAAAAGAAAAGAAAAGAGATCTGCCGACACTTGTATACAAAATGTGACATAATCCCTTCATGAGTTGTTAATTCGCAGTAAAACATATATAAACTGTAACTTATAGGTTAAGATTATCCACTTGCCCTAAGAAGTCCCACTTGCTCAAAGTAGTATACCATGTATGTAAATTTGAAAATGTTGAGCCTGCAATCTTCAGCGGTTATAGTATTTTTAGTTTAAACTACTTCCGGTCAGTGGGTTAGTTTTAGATCCTGCATGGTTGATTAATTTTTTTATTTCTATTAAAGAGAATGGATTTTTTATAACTGAAGCGTACTGAAGAAGACCTACGAGAAACTGCTTGACCAGCGCAGTAACATGTTTCCTCGTTTATCCCTAAGTTTGCCTTGGTGCAGAGGTCCCTCAGGCACTTAAGACACTGGCACTGACACGTGACTGGGTTCCATTCCTTGTCGATATCACACTTTTGAACGTACTTGCAATCACAGTTGCATTTGTGGGAATTGAATGTTTGCCATGTGCTGTTGCAGTGGTTTGCGTTAATGTTGCAGTTGCAGTAACAGTTTTTGAAGGTTTCTGTTCGGGGATTACAATCTTCTGGCTTGAAAATGCAGTTTTCGGTGCATTCCGTGTGGTTGTACATCACGGCGCCCTCAAACTGATTGTGAAAAGTATAGTATATATTAAAACTCTTTTTGGAATTTCTTATAGGAAATCGCACGATCGCGAGTACAATAGGCCATTTGCATTTTGGCGTCATTTACTACCACTACCAGACTCCATTGCACACTGTCTTTTGTTCTGTTAATTAGCACCAATTGTCTCACTATTCCCATGGGGAACTACAAATTTGAATGAGAAAGAAAATTCACGAAGCATTTTGGTAGTGGTAGTAAAATGACGCCATAATGCAAATGGCCTATTAGGAGGCGAGTGCAATTAAAGAACTTTCAAAACATTACAAGTGTCTATTAATTCCAAATTGAACTAGAAGATCGTGCGATTTTTTGTTTATAGTTCACTCAACAAAATTTCACCGATATACAAGATATTTTACCTTATTGGTCGTAAGTTCCAAGTATTTCACGATAATTCTTTCTTTCTTGCTGGCTACACATTGTTGTAATCTGCTAAATTGCCCACCAAGACATCGATACAGTGTAACATAGTTGGGGTATATAATGTGGTGAATTGGGACATTGATTGGCATAGCAATAGGACTTGGCTGGCAAAACGGTTGACTTGGGTACAATTCCTTGTTATCTGTACCCGATAATAGAACAAATTAAAAACTACACCTATTTTTTTAAAAGGTTGGTGAAGGTTTCGTTGCATATTGCGTGTCGTATTTGCATGTTGCGTGTCGTATTTGCATGTCGTATTTGCATGTTGCAGGTTGCTTACTAAGCTTGAAATGTGTTACATTCGTATGCAAATAAGGAAATACACTGGGAAAACGTGCAGCAAAATTTTAGGAAAATTCCATATCGTTGTGAAATTTTGTTGATTAGATTTACACCGCCCATAGTATATTTTGGGCTTGGAATGCAACATACAACATATATGCAATGTGCAACAAAACCTGGGGTTTCGGGTTCGGATGTCTTTTCCTTAATTGGAAAATGTCCCCCACCCCTTCCCCCAGGTTATACGGTTTTTCCCCCTCCGAAAAACATGCTAAATTTTAATTTGATCTGAAGTATGAGTCATGAGTATGAGATTTTTAAAACTTCAGGGCCGGGTTGTTCAAAGCTGGATTAGCGCTAATTCAGGATTAACTCTATTGGTCTTATTACACATCTATAAGAGTTAACCCAGGATTAGCACTAATCGGGCTTTGAACAACTGGGCCCAGTAGTTTTTCGTTAAAATCGGTCAAGAACATAACAGGCACACTTACCGTCCACTATCACAACGTTGGGGTCCTCAGGAAAAGTACAAATATCTTTGATGGCAAAGCGGCTGGATCTCTTCTCAATCTGCAATGATGCATCTTTTTGATCCATCAACAAATTCATGATATCAGCTAGGCTATCGGCTTTACGAACGGAAACTTTGAATCTCTAAAAAATATAAAATGACAGGTACTTAAATACTAGAAGAACTTGAGTTATCGTGTTTTGTACGACCAGATCATTGTGGACGTTGGTGCTTGCGCGCGAAACTGCATAGTGCTTTCCGAGCATTTGCGAACGGCATGCATTTGTATGGAAGTCTGCTGGATGGATAATATGAACGACGTACAGTCTGTAGCAGCGTTTGGAGACCTTGTTCCGTGTGCCTCCACATGGATGAAATAAAGACCTATCTATATCGTGCGACGGGGCTGTGCAGTCCACATCGATCTCATTAGCGCCGTCTAAGCATACTAAGAAACTACTCTTATATACAGAACCTCATTACACAAGCAAGTTGGGTAGAAAAGGTATAGAGAGGGGATCTAATTTTCGAAAATATGATAGTGAACGATGTGCATGTGGTGTAGCTTGGGTCCAAACACCTTTCTTCATAATAATTATCTATATGGTGTTACTTGTACCCAAGCTAGACCTTCAACTCTTGATCAGAAAAGATCTATATATGATTACTTGAACATCTGCCGTCATTTTATAAGGACGGAAATTTTGACCAGAAGTAAGCTAAATCATTCCCAGATACTTCTACAGATTTGGTGACCTATAAGAGAGAATTCTTTTCGTATTCGAGGAATGAGAGTCAAAAACTATTTTCTTGAAGAAAATCTGTTGTACATGACTAAAATCTTGTTATTTAGAAAGTTTAACTTGTTTGGAAGTGGAGATGACCGATGAAAGTGGAATCAAAGTGTTAACCCAAAGCAAACATTCAATTCGAAAATGAGGTTTAGGCCTTCATTTGCGTATTTCCCATATACTTTTCTAAATACCGCTACAAACAGGCATTTTATCAACCCAAAACCAAAATTGGAAACAAGACTCAAGTCTAGTTTTTGGCGCTTTTTGCCATAATTGCTCATTATTGAAAACAATTTCTTCTAAATATGATTTATCGTAATTTTATTGTGTGAAATTTGGCGCCGTTTCGCATCTGAGCTTCAAAACCCGCAGTCGCCTGATCTGAAGATTTTATTCTATTTAAAAAGTTTGATTAAATTCCGCTCTAAATCTCACAATGCATTCAGATTAGTATTTTATATATTTTATTGTTTATTAATCAACCATTCATGGATTTTAAATTCTTTTGTAAACCAACTTTTGCGTATAACAAAAAACAAAAACAACGCTTATTCGATATTACTCGAAGATTACTGTACTGAACTGGTTGACAATCTCTTCATATAAATATTTTTCTTCGAAACTTGCCCTTTAAATATTTATTCAGTATTTACATATATTTATTTATTATTATTATTATACAAAAGGCTGGCGGTGCAGCTGCCAAGTGCGCTAAAAGCCTTTCACGTTTGAATGGCTGCATTTTTGTCAACATTAAAGACGTTACACATATAAATTTATATACTCTTTTTCTGAACGCGCTATATAAACAATTCAAAAAGAGAGAAAAACAGTCGTTGGTTGATAAAAATAGGTTTTTAAAGAATATAAAAGGTATCTTAAGAGAGTTAAAGCCATAGAACTCGATAGAATTAAAAAGAAAATAACTGAACAAAAACTTTCGCGTGGTTTGTTACGGATGATTTCATCTTGTATTTTTGACCGTTATCATTAGCGCTATAACTTCTCATTCCTTTTGATATAAAATCGCTCTAATATAAATATCAGCGAGAATTAAAACTAGAAAGTAATTTTTTTATACATTTCATGACAGGCAAAGAGTTAGTAACACCATGCGAACACAGGTTTCATGAACGAAAGCCATGTCCTGCTTCTAAAATACAAGTTTACAACTCACCGTTTTTTTCGCGAGCAATCCATTCACACACATGCAAACAAGCACTAGTTTTAATCTAAATTCCATCTTTCTCGACTGAAAAAAAAAGAGAATTATTAACGTCGAAAGACACGAAAGAATCAACATATACAAACTACTCCGCCGGGCAATGAAGTGGAAAAAGTTTCTTCAAAGTTTATATAGTTATTCAAATTATTCTTTTATTCAGAGGTATTACGTTAGAGAACACGATTGGCTTTTCATGCCATGTGACGTCACGAGAATATAAAATTTAAAAACGAATTTTCATAGGTAATAGGACTACATGCTGTCCAATTTGGAAATAATTGAATGAAAAAAATTCCGAGGACTCACAAAATTGGAAGAGGCCGATAGGACGAGTCCAATTTGGCAGTTTATCATCCAAAACTATACTAGACTGATTCTGTAAGTCATAGTTTTCCCTCGAAAGAATGCGAATGGAAACGATCCAAATAATTGGACAGGAAAGAGAATTTGAAAATAATTCGATAGTTGCTTATATGGGATTATAGAGGGATGATACAGTTATATTATTTATTATTAAGAATATTTATTTTTAAATATTATGTCGTCTGGAAAGGGCAAGAAATTTTTGAATATGCCTTGAAAACAGCCACAAATATTTTTTTCTTTCTATAGCTCGAAAAATCCGTCAAAGTTTAATTTATTTTGGTGCTAATTAGAGTTGAATGGTTTAATATTTCAAGATGCATGATTAACTGAATCCCAAAAATCGCCCCGGTGGCCTGGCCAGGGGAGGAAAACCTAAATTAATTATTGCCTTAATTTCTACTTTAAATTGAAAAACAAAAAAACAAAACAAAATCAAACAAAAATGGTAGAATTGAACGTAAAATGCGGAAGCGCTTTGAAATTTAAATATATTAGGATCAAAACGAAGTTCAAATTATTCATTAAAGTTTGTTTGATTTAGTTCTTATTTCGACATATCGAATAAAAGCTCGGTGTCAAATAGATGTTGTTAGGTGTTAACGAATTGATTTTTAAATGTTTTTTTATCAGTTCTATCTTTTATATTTTTATTATATACTTTTTCTTTGCCTTATATTTATATTGTTTTTCTATAGGCAGTTTTCACTAGTCCGTCGTGAGCCAAACAAGTTTTCTAACTTGTTTGAATTCGATATTTCTAATCGTAATCCAACACTGCGAAATTAATCCTAAAACGTTGAAAAAAGATGCCTATTTTCCCGTCTATCTCGGTTTCAAAATTTATTTACTTAGACCAGGTTACTGTAGTAACCCACAATAATGACCAATTTTGTTACCAAGCCACATCCATGTGAACAAAGAATTCTACTAATTTTTATCTTAAAAAAGATCAATGCTACTGTTTTCTCAGTCTGAATAAATATCCTGAGTTTTAGTAATTTCAGCTGAGGGTTTGATAACGAGCGGGCGGGGCCTCTCTTGAACTTGATGTATTGTTATGATATCAGATTTGAGGGTCTCGACGGAGCAGAGTACACTACTACAAATGCGTACTTGATTTTTTAGATGAAACTTTGAGACCAAAGCTCATGCCCAGAGCACTTTTTCTTAGCGCGCGAGAAAATTATTGTCGAGCATGCGCAGCATGAAATAAGGCTCTTCACGTAAGACAATCTCGTACCCAGAGCCTGCGTTTCTTCTGGCCTGCGGCGAAGTACGAGGGCTCTGGCATAATCCATTTTTGGCGCATGCGCAATTTTCCGGAAGTGAAATATAATCAATGAAAAACATGCTTTAAAACTGCTTTAAAACAGAGTCCTGTGTTTATTTACCATCAAAATAAAAATTAGAAATCGGGAACATATGTTTTTAATTTTTGGCAAGTCTTTGAACGCTTGCACTCTTATACCGGAAGTCCAAGAAATCCTGGTCTCAAGAAATGGATTATGCCAGAGCCCTCGTTCTTCGCCACACGTAAGACTAATAAAAGAGGGCCTGGGATAATTTTTCATTATCTTATTATTATCATTATCATCATTATTATAACCAAGACTATGAGACTTTTACTTTCTCTTCTGCCGACCCAAAAATGCTCCTCACGGGAGAGGATGGGCATACCATTTGTAGTGTAGTACCATTTATAGTTTTTCTTATAATTCTATAACTGAACTTTTCCAAAGGAAGAAATAAAAAAAACGATTTGGAGCCTTTGGTTTTTGAATTTTTATAGCATTTATTAGCAATTTTCTTGAAAATAAAAAATTAATTAATTTAATTTATTTTACAATGTAAACCCCTAATTATTTGATAAATATTTTTGAATTAACTTATCTTACAAAATATAGGTATAACTTTAATTAACTTTGAGATTTGTAAAATTTTTTTTAACCAATAAAGAATAGCATGTTTTCAAAGTGCTTGTGTACTATTCGACTCACACTTGCACGAGTTACTATCAAGCGCTAAGTTGTGTTTTTTGCACATTTGTTTCATGAATTGAGCGCACTCACACTGACATGTGGCAATGTTCCACTCCCGATAGAGAGGACATTTGGTTTGACCCTTGCAAGTACACTGACATGAAGAGCGATCATAGTATCGATTGATGCTTTCGCAGTATGAATCACTGAGGTTGCAATTGCAGGTGCACTTTCTAAAAGTCTGGTTGCTGTTGCAGTCCTGTGGTTTGACGATGCAGGCTTTACCACTACACTCAATGTCGTTGAACATAACTACACTCTCTTCCTAGTTGGGAAACAATGAAAAAAGTGAAAATATACCAAGGCGAGGAAAAAGGGAAGGAAAAAGGGAAGGAAGAAAGAAAGAAAAAAGGAAGACTGAGAAAGAAAGACTGAGAAAGAAAGAAGCTAAAATGAACGCAAAGTAAATATTTCCATATTTTCAAAAAATAATTACCTGCATGTCCGCTTGGAAGCCCACACGAGTGGATAGCCTCTGGTACTTTACAACCACTTTTTCTCTGGTTTTGACGGCACATTTTTGTACTGAAGTAACTCCTGGTCCAAGACATCGATTGAGCATCACGTATCGCGGTCCAGTTATGATGAAATGGCTGAGTACAGAGATTTTAACAGGAATTGGTCGAGGTTTACATAAGACTTCTTCCGTGTTTGAAATTGTCTTTTGATCTGGAAGATAAAAAAGTTTTGGTTAAGTTAGTTTTGTTTGGAGCAGACTGACGGACCGACGGGCCAACATACTAACCAATAACCGAATGTAGTAGTAACTAAGTAAATATCCGACCAATCGACCAATTAATGCAACCAACTAAGGTTGCGTTCGTAATGTATGGCGGGGAGGGGGTGGGAGGTGAAATTGAGGGGGAATCGGGAAAATTTTGGTAGGTAAAAGGGGAGGGTGAGCAAATTGTTATCAGAAAAATGGGGGGGGGGGGGGGGGGAGGGGTTACACAATATTTTGGAAGAAGCTACTTGCTTTGCGTAGGGGGGTCGTATTTGTTTGCATGACTTTAAGGAGGGCGTTAAGAATTATTCTGGTCATTTCAAATTTCCACCTCCCCCCCCCCCCCTGCTATACATTATGAACGCAGCCTAAGCAACTTCCTACTATCCACTTAAATTAACTAAAAAGAAAAAAGAAAATTGGCAGATAGAACATAACGAGGCAACAAATTAATCCACCGATTGACCACGGAGATCGATTGATCGACCAGCGTTGATGTTTCATAGTAAACTGTAACACTTACTGTCGATTGTTTGGACATTTTCGTCTTGTTCTTGAAGAAGAGTTATGTCTGACTGACGCACCGAAAGATCATCAATGACATCATTATCATAATCGATAAAGAAAGGATTTGCCTGTTCAAGAAAAGATAAAAACTCAGTGCTCAGTCTTTATCAAGCTAAGAATATAAATTAAACGAAAACATGGCCAAACTGAAGATATCCCGACTGAAAGAGAAGTACGGACTCACGGTCAGATATTTTTTAAAGTTTATGGTCAGTTGACAATGCCGCCTTGTTTGTTGCGTGTCTGTTTGGTGTTGGGCTGCTTGTGCATATTAAGGCGGGTAATGTAAATTGCCACCCCCCCCCCCCCCCATCCCCACTAAGTTTGCTTTTGGCACCAAATTCATGTGGTATTCTAGTGAATTTGGCGGGAAAATAGTACATGGTACATGGTCAAGATTCGATTCAAAACCAACTGTTAATTCAAGTATGTACAAGCACTTATTAGAAATGGATAATAATAATAATAGTAATAATAATAATAATAATAATAATAATAATATTAATTATAATAATATTAATTATAATAAAGATAAACAAAATTATATGTAACACAAAGGTGAGATGTATATTTGTTTTGTAACCGGCTCACGCGATAAAATCTGGGAAGAACTTCGAAAGATATTATATAGAATTTGGCACAGAGAAATGTTGTCATATAAGTGTTCGGTAAAATACCATACTAATTTTCGTTTATTTATTGCCTATATGAAAACTAATCTAAGATATCTTCCTATCCGTAAATTTTAAAGTTATCAACTTACCTTCGTTCTGGCTGAAACGACGTGTGAGTAAAACGAAAAGGCGAACAGAATTAAAGAGAGCTTCGGCATCATTTTCATGGTAACGTGGTAATGTAGAAGAAAATTGCACTGCTCTTAACAGGACTTAATGTAAAAAGTAACAAGCCTCGTCCAGCTTTTCCAAGAGTTTATATATTGTTAGAGTCATTATTTATTCATACAATTTTTTGACGCCCATTGTAAGAAAGACAGCTTCGCTTCAGGGCAGAAATAGTATGAGATTAAGCGGAAGTCAAAATTATTTCGCTTTGCTCTTTTTGTCATTTGAAGCCAGCTTGTTTTTATCCTTACTGACTTCAGAGTAAAACGCTTATCAAAAGCTGGTTAGAAAAGGATCTCTTAAAAAGTTAAGAAAGAAACACTGCCTTATTTGCGCGTAAGAGTTTTATTTTTACACAAGCGTGTTAGGTGGCTAATTAAAAATTTTCTATTAGCCCGATCAATTTCTCAATTAAACTTGCTTAAATGAAGAATTATAACTTGATGCTGATTAAACTGTCTGCAAACTCTGTTGGTCCAAGACGTGTATAATAGTAATAATGATAATAATAATAGCTAAAAGACATCAAAATGATGTGTGCTGTTTGATTAGAAATGAAAATTGAATGTGTTACTGACAAAACCAAAGCTTCCTTTTCAGCAAAGACTACCGCTAACTGTTCAACAATGTTGTCGGTGAAGATTTATTTATTTATATCGTGTTTTTTTATTATTATTTAAAACTATTATATTTATTTTTATTTTTCACTTAGAAGAAAACCTAGCTTGGAGCAGCTTTGAGGTGGAAAAAGACTTTTAACGGCTTCCCAATAAACCAATCAAAAAGTGCCAATATACGAATAATCCAATCACAATTAAGCTTCAAAAAAAAGGCGCGTCGCTTTGTTCCCACTTTTTCGTTTGCACGAAATTTTTACCAAAAGTTGACGGGAACTTGAAATTGCTCATATATATAAAAATAAAGAATTTCCAGTTGAAGTTACTATATCCGCCGAGATAGGTAGTTAAAGTTCTGTTTCCGCTTTCTATATGAAAAAAATGTTTGTGAGCAAAAAAGCAATAAGTGTCTCGTAGCCCGCAAAATATTATTCATAAGCTTTTGAAAAAAATTTCATTACGATATATTTGTTATTACTAACAAACTGTACATTTTAAACGATGAATATTTTTCGTGACATATACACTTAAAGCGTTAAACGGAAATACTCGTAATCCATGATCTTGCAGGTGATGACTTATTACAAGTATTTTTGAAAGGTAAAGGGAAAGAAGGAAACCAGCAGGAAGGAAGCTGACGGTACTATTCAATGCAATGAAAATACTTACGTTAGTCATGTTAGTCACTACTGTTTTTCATTCTATTTAGGAATATTAGCATATCTCATATATTATCTTTAAAAAACTGAAATTAAATTATAAGATATACATTTGGCGATACGAAAATGTCATGTATGATTAAACAGTGAGTAATTGTTCGAAAACTATGATCATATATATATATATATATGTATCACATAGAACAGTAAAAATAAGTACAGGAATACGTTTACTTAGGTACAACAGCTGTGGTAAATGAGGAGCTATTTAGCGCGAATTAATGTTACGTAAACAGACGTTTTACCGACCTTAGCAAATAAATGTAAAGGCGACAAACGAGGCAACTTCGAAAATAATTAAAAAAACAAACGACAAAGTGGTATGCTTATCAATTAGTTCAGTATTTACGATAATAAATGTTTGTAATTTACTAGAAGGACTTTATGGCTTTTGTATGAAAACTTAAATAGTTTACATCCTTTTATGCGTGTTTGTGTGAAGGTATCGAACTGTTTAACGAGAAATGTAGGTTATGGGAAAAGGAGAAGGACACTTAAGGAAAAGGGAAAGGACAACGAGAACGAGAACGGAAACGAGAAGGAGAATGAGAAAGAGAAAGAGAAGGAAAAGGACAACGAAAACGAGAACGGGAACGAGAAGGAGAGGGATTAGGAGAAGGAGAATGAGAACGAGAACGAGAACGAGAAAGAGAACGAGAAAGAGAAGGAAAAGGACAACGAGAACGAGAACGAGAAGGGGAACGAGAAGGAGAGGATTAGGAGAAGGAGAATGAAAAAGAGAACGAGAAAGAGAAGGAAAGGGACAACGAGAAAGAGAACGGGAACGGGAACGAGAAGGAAAGGAATTAGGAAAAGGAGAAGGAGAATGAAAAAGAGAAAGAGAAGGAAAAGGACAACGAGTAGAACGTGGTGCACAACTGTATAACACACAAGACGTTAAAGCTAAGATTGATAAAAGAATAGTAATAAAACGAAACTAAAGCTGAATTTCTTATAGAAATTTATGTGATGAAACCAGCCCTATACATGAACAAATAAAGGTATGATATTTTAAAGTATACAGATGTCAGTCTTTAGAATGCTTTAGTTTATCAGTGAAGACTTCAGAAATCATTCCAGGAAAATAAAACGCATGCAAGGCTTCCAAAACACCTGCGTCCAAAGCTGCTTATATATTATAAGCCCAGAACTAGGATGATTAATATTTTGTTCAAATCATATTGACAGCTTACATAGAAATGTTCAAAATTCTTCTTTTCGCCGATGAAGTATTATTTAAAAAGACAAGTGAACACAGCTTGACCCTTAATAGCAGTTTGCATGTATTTAAAATTTTAAAATCCAAAATCTGCAGAACGAAAGCACATTTATCATCTTTCATTTAAAACAAATAGGAGGGGGAAAAGATTAGAATGGCTTAGCCAAAGATGAATTCTTTTCTTTTCTTTCTCGGGTGGCAGGGACCTGAAAAGGTCGATAAAGGATGTCAGCGTAAGAGATTGATCGCTTTCGAAAGTATTAATATTACAGGCTTTTCCCGCTGTGATAGTCTTGCAATTTATTCCTCTTACCAATGTGTACGCTTATCATTTCTTTTAAAAAATGACTATAGGAAGCGTCATAAACACTGCGATGGTCTCACAAAGGTGAGTTCTTTATCTGGGAGGAGGGGGCTGGGACTGGGGCTTTGGAGGATAGCTAGGGTCATCAGTAATAATTTGAACCTTTTGAACTGTCAAACCTTTTTATGTTGACGAAAGCTGTTTCCTTGCATGGCCGTAGCCACTATGAAGCAAGTGAATGCTCCAGTCTCCCACCCCTCCAAGTAAAAATAACGTACCTTCAGTACTAATTCCATTCAGTACTCACAGATGAAAATGGCAAGACTTCAATTCCAAAGGGGGCCTGGATACCGTATGAATGGAACATGAGGTCAAAAGGGGTCCAGTTACTGAATGAATGGAACATGAGGTCAAAAGGTGTCCACTGAGATACTGAATGAATGAAACTTAAGGTCAAAGGGGGTACTGATATAACTGAATAAATGAAACATGAGGTCAAAGGGGGTCCAGATACTGAATGAATGGAACATGAGGTCAAAAGAGGTCCAGATACTGCGAGTCCCGATTTTGCGGTTATAAAGTTGACACGCTGGAAATAATAGTAAAAGTCCATGAAAATATTCTCGCGTAATATTTGGAAAATGCATGCTCTCATACATTTTTTTCTATTGCAATATGTTGGGTGCTTCGATGAATACTATCGACTGGTGCAATTCGCTTTGAAAGTTTAGGTCTAGTTTTTGAGAAAATAAGCGGTAAACGATTTATATGATGTCACCATCTTGTCATAACGAAAAGGCCGCATTAAACTAATTTATCATTTTTAAAACCTTTAATCCTTTCTTGACATATGTGAAAAGCGCTTGCAGATCGAGTTATTCAAGACGAAGTTGTAGCCGTTTCAATGCGGCTAGGTGTGCCAGACCAAAACTACCCAAAGCCTCCTTAAAGTGCTACTACGACGTCACAGACTCCAAAAAATAATCGTGAAAATATCATACTTTCGTCCTGAATATCGAGAAAACACTTCATACAGTGATTATTGGACCTTTAAAGAGTATTCTTAGGAAGTTTCAGCTGAATCCAAGTTTGAGCGATTTTCGTCGTAGTAGCACTTTAAGCAACACTTCAAGTAAAAGGACCTATTGATGATCTCTGAGGCATGCCTTAGCTCTCCCCCATAAAAACGAAACTATTTCCAATACGGGTTTCATCCAAACTATTAAAACAAATTTCAAGTAAACGTTTCCAAGAGGATTAATTCAAACTGTTAAAACAACCTTCAAGTAACAGGACCAACCTGTATGGATGATTTCTAGGGCATCCCTTGGCCCTTTCCGATAAAAAAAAAACGAATATATTTTCAAGAGATTTCAACCAAACCTTTAAAACAAACTCAAAGTAATAGGACCTATTGATGATCCTTGAGGCATCCCTTAGCCCTTAGCCCTTGCCGATAAAAAAGGAATCAAAGAGATTTCAACCAAACTTTTAAAAAACTTAAAACTAAAAGTAAAAAGAACCTATTGGTGATCTCTGAGGTATCCCTTACTGAAAAAAGCCGAATAAAACCGAATATTGGCATAATGATCTCGATTTAGGTTGACGTTCTGACGAGACATCGCACGTTTCAACTTATGAGCATAATTTTGTCTATATATATGTATTGTCATTTTCATCCACCTTTTAAGCGTGGTTAATATTAGGAAACACGAATTTTGACGAGGTTGTGACGCGGCACTGAACTGTTATTCTAGGGGAAACGTTACCGAAGGGGAAGTGGATGGGATCAAAAATCCGTTTAGCACTGACTGGGGCGGCGTAACTTAGAAAATGAGGAAGAAACCTAAGATTTTCTCGCTTAAAAAGGCAACTAACGACCTAGGGTTATGAAAAGTGCATCTCACCTTGGTATCACACATATTTACTCGTTTCGTTGCTGTTTTAATTGATGAAATAAGAGCTCCGAATATATATTAAGAAAACGTTAAATTTAAATACCCTCTTGTCTGAATTACATCCCGCCCGATGGAAATGCCTGGGCACGAAATAGGTTTCCTAACCTCTTCACGTAATAAAATACTAACTGATTCAAGTAGGTATAGAAACGTTCATCATTATCTGCTGGATAATAAGAGCAATGACATGACTTTGAGCCACACTGACGACATTGGCAATGGGATTCAATTAAATGTTTAGGTTCTCGGGCGTTTATGTTTGACAACCGCGAAGAGTAAATACTTATAAACCTACTCTAATCCCTAATAATAATTAGGGACAAATTTTGGTACAAATTATTGTCGTTCTATATCTTCTAGTAAACAGGATGCCAGTGCAATAGTCATTTTTAACGCAATAAATCGTTAAACAGGTTTCTCCTGCGGCATATATAAATTAGTGCCCTTGTCTTAGTAACACATGAATAATTTAAGGTAATTGCTACAAGCTTTGACAGGAAAGGAATTAAGCTTTTACAATTTTTGGGGTATAAAACATCTGTTTGTGCCAAGAAAAAATTTGATAAGAATGAAGTGCTGAAGTTGTTAAAGTTTGAAGTGACATTCAACATAACAAAGTGGGAGGAACTTGTAGGTCACGTGACCGCCCGGAGTCGCGGGTTCGATTTTCCAATGAGCCACATTGTGAGTTGAGTTTGTTTGATACGTTGTTTTTCCCTTGCTACGAAAGTTTTTCTCCAGGCTTTGCGGTTCCCCCCCCCCCCCCCCCTCCGTAAAAATCAACGTGTGAGTTGAGTGGTGTTTGTCGCAAATAGTGAATGTACTGAGTGGTATAGTGCTTGTGGAATGAACCTCACGGAAAAGCTGAAGCGTCATGAGTATAGGATTTGGAATCGCATATCGTAGGGCAATGCTTTTTAGGATAGGTCGAGTGCAAAAGAAACAAACAAACAAAAACAAAAAAGAAAAGAAAAGAAAAAAAGAAACGCGTCAGTACTAAAACGTTATCAATCCTCAGTTTCACGATTGACTGTCTATTCCCTCCCACTGGTTCTAGTCTAATACAGGATTGTCTGTTTTTTTAAAAATAATATATTACTGGCAGAATTTACTCCTTACAAAATAGAACTCATTAGCAATTATCACCACCTCTTCGGACTTTTCCGTATCTTACAAATGCAAATGAATAAAACATTCACTCATTAGATTTTGGAGGTGAAGAGTACCTTTGATGGCTTAGAAAGCGAGAACAAAGTGTGAAGGTTTTAGGTTTCTATGTATCTTAACGACTATTAGCAGGTCTGCGGTAGCATAAGACATGTTAATGTTAGCTCAGTATACAAAGAATATCCTTGAAGGTGTAGTTTAAAGGTGTGATGAAATATTTCACTGTCACTTGATATCAAATCAGATGCATACAAACACTTTCAGAGCGACGGACTAAAAATAACAGAATCTGCGGAAGACGACTGAAGCTAACAATGAAACTGTATAAATTTTAATCTCACCACGATACATTGTACTACATTATAGTCCATCTGTTGATTTGAATAATATAATTATACCTCTATATAAATGAGTGCTATAGCCTCATCCTCTCTAGTATTCGTATCTCATAACGCGGACCTACACTTAGACCCACTACAATAATTACCGCAGTCGAGGTTGCGAACTGTCCAAATAATCATGTCTATTCGAGTACGTATCGTCTTCATTCTATGCGGAATTTTTCTTATTCCAGACGTCTTAACGGCCGCGAAGATCACTGAAGACTTTTACGAGCCCGAAGAGAACGAAAACGTCCAAGATGAAATGGAAAGCGTAAGTTGAAACAGAGTGGTATTTTGGTACAGTATGCATTGCTTATATAAAATACACGCAATATTTTGACGCTACAAATTAATCTCTGGTAGAAGATATTCCCATCAAAAAATCATCTGAAAGTGAAGCTAAGATTATTTACACAGAGGGGGGGGGGGGGGGGGGGGGCACAAGTCGGCAGTAATAACGTTTCTCGCATCTATATTTGAAATTCGCGCGTCGCATAAAAACCGTATAATCGAGTAAACACATAAACGGTAAGCCTGGGATTCACGAATCACGCTCTACAGTTTGCCATTTTCACGTAACAAGCACTTATTTTAGCCCGAATTGCACGTCGTGCATAACTAACACTGTTCCACCTTGTTTAAAAATTAATAATTTTGCATACTGAAGGATATTCTTCATATCTATTTTTCATCAGTTAATCCAACGTAGGATACGAGCGAACGGAGCATGCGCATTAACATCACTCTCTCAGTCGTGTATCAATCACCTATAGTTTCTAGCAGCTGTTTGAGACTATAATGACTTCTTTCTTGAGTTTATACAGCGTTATATCGATAAATATTGAAGACTTATAATGACAGCCGTAAATTAAATTGACCGATGCTGAGCGCCTAGGTTCCCAGTAAATAAGACTCTAGTTTTATATAAGATTACTTTCAATGTATTTGTTAGAAACCGGCGTCTAAAATGAAGACAGTTGAAGCCAGAAGCAAGCTGTATTTCCGGTACCTTCATCATTTTTTAATCAAAGCACAAAGGCTTAACGTTTTCTGCCAAGGCGATCTGAAAAAAAATGTTAGCCCATCAGGATCGAGAAAAATTTCAAAACCTCTGGTGTCATTTTTACTTTTGAAATTATGGATTTACAGGCCACCAAATAAAAAGACGTTGCTAAATGTTTCTTTTGCTAACAGTGATACGATAACAAACATTTTCCCAACAACAGAGGGCATGGTTTTAGTTTTCGCTGGTCAATTTTCGAAGGTTTCATGACACCTGAGTTTTTAGTGACATCATTTCTACGTCACTATTTTATACCCGCTGGTTTAGGTTACCATGGCAATAGAATTCAAAATTTGCATCGTGGGTATCACAAGCTTCCATTGAGCGCAGAAACAACGATCTCAAAAGCAAAGCCATTATTTTTTTAGGAAGGGAGGGGTTTGATGGGGATAGTTCTGATTACTTTTAATTAATAGCTTGAGTGGCCAAGCACAAAACAAAAACCTAGTCGAGGCTCCGGGGGAAAAGAAAGAATAATACTTTGGATTGAATAAAAAAGAGTTATCAAAACGACCTTTTCTTCTATTTTTGAACCCTCCCTTAGTTTACTCATACCCTGCCCTAGCTTCCTCTGCATGCATCTCTCTTGTCTCTTCTCTCCTTTTGAGTATTGGGATTCCTGTGTCTTTAAAATGAGGGGGACTGGGAATCCCAATTCGCGACACAGGAATCCCAATTCAACAAAAAAGAGACGAAAGACGCCTGCGGAGGAGGCTAACCCTGCCCAACCCTACCCCACTTATTAAGGGCCAATGCTGTCTTAGATTATAAAAGAGTTTTTGGGAAAACATATACTTATGAACGTTAAATATTTGGTTCCGCAGTTGGAAGAAATCATTGAAGAGCCGTTATCCATAGAAGAATTCGAGACAAAATCTGCTACATGTATAGGTATTGTATCCGGGATTTTTTTTTGACTTAAGAAAAGCATGAATGCGGAGAAGAAAACCTTACTTAGATGTTAAAGGATCAAATGGCTGTAGTAAAAACTTTAAAAGTTTTATCAAACCAAGAAACAACCTTTCTACATCTGGAATTAACTTTGGCAGGGCACGGCTAACACACAGATCAAACCCTGAGACAGCCTCTGAGCTGATCTAAGTCAGGGCATGGCTAACTCACAGATTGAACCCCCTAACAACCTCTGGGCTGATCTAAGTAAGGGTATGGGTAACTCACAGATCAAACCCTAAAATAACTTCTGCATGGGCTGATCGAAATCACGTCACGGCTAATTTGAGCTCACAGATCGAATTATCATTAAGTGTGTTAGTTTTTGGGGATTGAGGAAAGGCGGAGAAAAAGCCTCGAAGCATGAGAGGGACCTAGAGATGGTGACATGAGAGTCTACTACCGCTACACCACCTTTGAATTCAACGGCCGCGGTTTGTAATTGTTTTTTTTTTTTTGTCATTTCAGGAAGGAAACCCGTTATCAAACTGCGAAACGAATTTCAGTGTGGTTCCTACCCACAAATAATCAAAATCAATGGCTCAAACCAGTTTTACCAGCTTAACAGGTGTACTGGTTATGTGGGGGAAAAACACAAGTGCGTAGCTGTAGGAAATAAGCCTGTCTATTTTAATGACCCAAGCAAGGGCTGCATTAAGATGATCAACGAAACAAAATGTAAACCAGGTTGTATAAGAAAACTACAGTGTCCGCCCGCCCAAACTTTTACTGCAGCATCTTGCAGGTGTACTACTAAGAAGCACTACTTTAAGTGAAATAACTAATCACAATTGAAACAAATTTTACAGTAGCCTTAAGGAAATTCTTGCAATGAAAAAGAAGAGGAAAAAAAACAGGGAAAAATTCAAATATTGAAATACTGAGAAATAAGATATTTCGTGAGAACTTAGAAGTGACTAAAAAATTCTAATTGGTCCGCCTATTGCAATGTGCAGAGACAGTAATGGTCTCATTGTTTTAAACTACTTTCAAATTAAATTAACATTTTTGACCAATGGCCAAAGAGCGTATTTGCCTTAGATTAATAACCTCCTTTTTTCACACATAATCGTGTAGTTTATTGAATTCTTTATTTGCAATAAAATTGCCGATAGGAAAATTGTTTTAATTATATATTATTTGTTAATTAAGTATCTGTTTGCATTTCATAAAAGTATATTGAGAAGAAAATCCCTTTAAAAAATCATCGTATGAACTCCTGTTTTTCAGTGATCAAACGAACATCCTTTATGGAGACCATAAAAATCTACCTTAAGAATGCATGAAAATTAAATCCACTGGCCCATCCCTACCCCCCAGGGAAATTCCTGTGTTTCCTCACTATCCTCACTCGCTGTCCGTCAAAAATAAAGCTAAAGTTTTGGAAAAACGTTTCTTACAAAAATGGGGAAACCTATGAAAAAAAAGCCTCACCCCTTCCCCCCACGGGATAAAAGAAGACAAGAAGTAAATACCAAGGAAAACGCTAAAAAAGATGGGAGAGCCGAAGTCTGTCATTTGGGTCAAAAGAAACCCTATTAAAAAATGTGAGAAAAATGGAAAAACTTTAATTGAGAGATCAAATTAAATACCTCGTCTCTCCTCTTCTCTCCTCTCACTGGGTAAAACAAGACAGGAAGTAAATACTTGGAATTGATACAAGGGCGTAGCCAGGGGGCAAGGGGGACAACCCCCCTCTCCTTCGGAAAATCATGACTACGCCCCTGCGATAACATACCTTATTTATTAATTGGGTTACCTGTGGTTTCCACCAGTCCCATCTGACAAGATTGCAGTGCATGATGGGTAACCAAGATGGCGATCTTCAGTGTTTACATTTTGAACCGTGCTGGAGGTTTGATTTATCATTACGACCACTACACGCCTAAAAGCGAGATAGAAAAAACGTTCAGCTATCCTTTAGATATTATTCTTGGTGGTGATGATAAGTTAGAGGTGATATTTGGCGAAGGAGGTGGGATCAAAGGTAGAAAATGTACCAATGTTGAAGAATCATGTCTTGCTAAAAGTCGTTCAAGAGAGAAATTTTAACTAGCTATAGCAGATATAAAAGGCTCAAGATCGAGAAATTTAATTTATTCCTTTTATTTATGTCTTTACAAGTTGGTCATGCTTTGATCGCCATCAACGGAGAGCCTGTGGTGTCAAGGAAACTTCCTGATGGACGTGATGTACGAGAAATCCTAAGTAACTCGGATAATTATCCTATATCGTTAAAGTTTGGTCGGCTCAAGCTCAAAACAAATGAACGAATCATGTTGGCTAGCATGTTTCACCCGTGAGTATGAAAGGAATAGAAAATCTACAGATGATGTAAGGGGATCAAAGGTGATTCTGTTGGTAGATTGTATGTCTCTGAGAGGAAACGATCATAAACCTTCTCTGATCAGACTCGTACCCAGTCGTCACTCACGCCCCTTTAATGCGCAGATAACAAATTCAAGATGCACTGTGAGATCAATAAGACAAGAGAATCGACTGGGTATGAGTCAGTTCTCTGATAGTAAACATGGTGCATTGTGGGATAGCTTGGGTAAAGACACCTTTTTTCATTCATTAAATATATTGTAACCAAGCTAGACCACAATGCATCACATTTGTCAAACTCAGAAAAGGCTTATGGCAAATGAACTGAACATGGTGCATTGTGGAATTATTTGGGTATGAAGAACATCATATAAAATATGATGAATGAGGTGTCTTTACCCAAACTAGACCACAATGCACCACCCTGTCTATCAAACTCGGAAAGATCTATCATATGAAAATTCCCAAATTTTTGGGGAGGAGAGAGAGAATGGAAAAGCTGGGGTAGGGAAGTTTTTTAAGTGACACAAAAATAAAAATTGTATACATTTTACCTTTAGGTTATTTGCAATAGCAGCAAAACTGTCACCAGAGCATCGGTCATCAGGGATTGAAATCCTTGAGGCAGATTCTTTCAAGCTGCACTGCTTTCAGTCTCAAACAGGTAGATGTGTTACTTAAAAATTAATGAAAATGGAAAAAACCATAACTGTATATTATATTTTTGAATTTTTTGTTACTCAGTGCTAGTTTCGATTTGGTGTAAAATATATATGTTCCAGTGTGAGTCTGTGGAAGTCTTTGCATTGTTGAAGTTGTGCATTCTTTACTTTACCATTAGTATTTGTGAATATTTTGAAACTGATTTAAAGCTAATTCTGAATAAATGATTCTGCAATCAAGTAACACATCAGTATTTGATAAGACAGAGAATATAGGAGGTATATTGAAGGAACTAAACATAATAACAAAGATGTATTACCTTTTGGAGTACAAAGTTAATTTGATCTTTTTTTTCTTTTTATGTCAAGTGAGTTGCCAGAGGGGTGTGGTCAGACCCATGAATTGTCCGAATTCTCTGTTCCATTAACATTTCAATCAATGCAGAATAAGTGCATGAATAATGATGGTCTTGTATCTTCTAGATTGAACATCTTGATTCAAACCCCAATACTCGTCAATGATGATTCAATATATCTTTCATTTCACTTGTCTTGCAGGGCTCAAGTTCATTTTACTGACTGATCCAAAACAGTTAGGAACTGAAGGACTGTTGAGGAAAATATATGAATTATATGGGGATTTTGCTCTTAAAAATCCATTCTATTCATTAGATATGCCAATCAGGTAGGTCATAGAATAGAATGGAATGGGAAAGAATGAAAATAGAATAGAATAAGAATATATCTTTATCTTAGGTTTACAGGCGTAGCTCAGTTGGTTAGTGCGCAACCTTCAGAGCTTGAGATCTACAGTTCAATCCTTGGATCTCCACGTCTGTTTCGACTTCTCTCTTATCCGTGTAGCTTCAGCTTTAAATAAAGTATTCTTAAAACAGATCACTGATGGAGATAGGGGGGTAGAATGCACACCTTCTGCTTCCATTGATAGCAGTTGAATTTCAACTGAAGGAACTACCAATGTTAAATATACTTGTACTTTACCTCTTTAATTCTTAAGATCCTTTCTATTTTACTGGACATGTTAATTTGGGGGGAGGGGGGTGGGGCAAACAAATGGAATGGGAAAGAATGGAAAAGAATGAACGTAATAAAATGAGAATATATAAGGAAAGTGAATGGAATAGAAATGGGTGAGAATGTTTTTTGCTCACACCTTATTATGTAAAGTAATTCGTGTTCAGTAATTGCTGGGTGTCACCTAACGTCATTGCTTGTCTTTTGCGGAATGTCCAGCTGAATGATGGTTTAGAATATAGAGCAATAGAATTCTTTTTAGTCGATAACTCATGGTGGTCAGTTTGATCACTATTTGTAGCAGATAATAAGACTTTTATCAGCTACTTCACAATAACGTCTTCTTACTGTTCTAAACCTATACAAATTTGCAAAATAAACTCTTCGTTAGAAAATGTTTGATATATAGTATTATTTTATTACCAGCTCAAGAAGTTTATTTTTTATTTTGTCTTTTTTTTCAGATGTGAATTATTTGATACCAACTTACAGAGAGCTCTCGACCAGTCAGAGAAAACTGGTCTTTATTCCAGTAATCCATCACTGAGTTGACAAAATTCATGGTATATTTATATAAACATTCTCATATTTCATTTTCATGTCTATGTAAGCTAGTTTTTGCTGAAAGCATAAATATTAATTGTAAAAATTCTGCAGAAAATTAATAATCCAATAAGGTAGCTGTAAAAATGATCAATCATTAAAGCGGTCAACATTGATCCCAGGAAATAATTTCATTAACTGTGTTGGTTGTAGTTTTGCACCTGAATAATAAGCAATGTCATTGTGTCACTGTGTTGGTCTAAAAATAAATAATTTTTTTTCATTGTTCATCGCATTTATGCCACTCAGTTTTCTATTTCTACTAAACTCAAACATTTGAACATAATATCAAAATGATTATGAATGAAAAAACTAAGCACGTATTTCAAGAGAATAAGAAAATTTAAATATTTCATTTGACTCCAACTAGCCTAATATCTTCCAGTGCACTGAAGGATAATCAAACTATCTTGGCTGCATGTGAAATATAATAGGAGCAGATGTCAAGGCTACTCCATTGGACCATGACATCATGCTCACACTAGTTTTAGTAATGATGAAAAGGTAAATTATACACCGTGAAAAGATGAAAAAACTTACTGACGTTTGGGACGCTAGGTTTCCTCTTTTACTCCGACGAAGGACTAGCGTCCGAAACGTCAGTAAGTTTTTTCATCTTTTCACGGTGTATAATTTACCTTTTCATCATTACTGTTTCATTAGAAACACCGACGCAGCTCACACTAGTTTTAGCTAGTTACCTTTTTATTACTAGTTTTAGTATTGATTTGCTCTGCTTATATGGATAAATAATTACCCCAAGAATTTTCACAATTGAACTAAAAAACTCTGGTGATTGTTTTCATAAACTGAAGAAAGAAAATATAATAAATTCTGTAAGAGGGAGTTTTTTATAACAAATTTAAATAATTTTCTATTTATGTTCCCTCACTACAGAATTTTTGTTTCAAATGGAAGATTATGGTACAAATTTTCAATATACTGGTTTTAAAAAAATCACTAATAAGTTTCGTTTTTTAAATGAAAAAAGTTGAATAATTCAATTTTTTTCATTTAAAAAACGAAGCTCATTAAATATTTTTTATTAAAACCAGCATAAATCATTTATCCATGCCGTTTAGTTGATAGGATCTATTGTAATTGGGGAAAACCTGTAATAGATCCCCTGCCTCTTATTTGATCTCTTATTATTCAGCAATACGTTTTATAGTCATCTTTAAGAGTTGGCTATAAGTAAAATAAAATATAATCAAAATCAAAAATGTTTTTCATAAATAAATATTATATCAAGCTGTTAACATATAATTATTTGTTTATAAGGTATTTAAGGTTGATAAAATGACAAAATGTGCAGTTTCCAGTTTACCGTGAAGGGATATTGTATCATTTTACTGAAATCGTTTTTATTCACGGCTTTATCACATGGATATTGACCCTTAAATGTCTTAGGCATTCTGGGTTTATTTGCTGTCATGTTACAGCTTTATTAAGGTTTTCTCTCATTGTTATAAGTGCATGTGAAAAATGGACACCATCTTCAAAAACTCTTATAACTGATGAACTTTAAATCCAAAAGGCTTGAGTTTTGTGTTTCGATTATCAAGCTTTTTTTATTTCTCCTGTTTGTACACTAAAACAAGAACAAAGTATCTATTATTAACTCAAAAATATTTTATTCCCATTTTCCTATTTTCTGTGTAAGAATGACCTACATTTGTGAAAACAATAATTACGACTGATGAACCTTTGTTTTCATATTTAACATTGTTACTGGTACACATACAGGATTCAAGGATGAAAGCTTGGGTCTTTTTAAACTTCTTTTCAGCCTTTTTATCTTCAATTGTCTAGACGCTATTTTACTCTTTGTTATTGATTCCTCAGAGGGTTGAAGAATGGGTATTTTTTTTGACCTTCGTTTTGACCCTGGGGTGACAGTAGTGTTCTGTAAAAATGATATAGAGCTGTTGTTCCTTGGTGTGTCACTTGTTTTACTATTACTGACGGTGTTTGTTTCATCCATGTTTGCTTGTTCTGATTCAGGAACCATAACAGTGCTTGACGGCAAAGTCTCTAACTTTCCTTCAGCTACAATGTTTATGGACGTGTGGTTCGTTTTGTCATTTGCTTGTCTCAAATCTGCAGCTGTAGCAGTGCTTGACAGCACAAATTCAGCAGTATCTGATCTCTCGTCTGTATGAATTTTCATTGGCGTCTTGCCTTTTTCTGTTATTTCATCTGAAATAGAAATGTTTCCTTTATCTTCTAAATCTACAATTGAGGCAGCGTGTGAAGGTTCTGAAGTCTCAGAACTCTTTTCTATTGGAGTATCCATTGCTGAGTTAGCTTCCTCGCCTCCTATTTCATCTACACTACGATTGGAGCACAATGACGCCAATGTATAAAGACCCTTAAATCTTTCATCACCTTTTGTATATGCCGCTGCTTCTGTCTTGCACAACTGACCATCACTCGTCCCACTTCTTTCTTTTTCTTTACAAGAATTCAACACTCTTGCATCTTTATCACCAGTTTCTTTATCCTCTTGGTGGAGTATTTCCTTTTGAAGTTCATCCATAGCAAGAACAATTTGTTCTTTTTCAAGATCTTTAACAAGGCTTGTGTGTTTACTTCTCAAGAAAGTTTGCTGTTCAAGAAGGTCAGCATTCATGATTTTCATCTCTAAACTTTGAATCAATTCTAGCACCACCCTGGCATCTGTTTATTCAGAAAAGATTATCTCTTACTGGGAATTAATTATCTATTTATTGATAAGGTAGCTTCAGTTGTGTACCAGTGTGTAGTGTGGGAAGCTGTGATGATAATGATTATAGTAACACTTCAGAAACTTAATGAAAGCCAAAAGCCTTCTAAAAGTTCATTGATCCCAGATAATAACACCCTTACTGACCTTTGTTTTTCATCAGAAAAAACCATGATTTTTCTGCCAATCAAAGCACTGCGCAGAAGGCAGCAGCTATTCTAGTGTAGTCTATAATAGTTTAATACTTTCTGGTTATTGCTACAGCACTGCATGCAAAAGTATGACCACATTTAATTTATTTACATGAGCTTTGCTCTGCGAAACGAGCTATTACACACCTTATTTGGTAAAACCTAGCTTCTAGCTTTGCATAGAAATGTATCAGTTAAAGGTACAAAAGCTTGTGTATACGTAGAAGTATACGAATACATTACTTGGTCATACTTTTGTGCTTTTTCAACTTACCAACAGGGGTGAGACCAGCTAAGCTAGCCTGGCCTCTCAGAATAGTACTTAAAAAGGTGTAGATCCTAGAGTAGTTTGGGCAGTTGGTATTTTCTGTGAACAGTTGATAATTTAAAAAAATCAATTAAGACAAAGACATAATAAAGAGTAGGTGAGGGTGAGTTGGAGGGTGGGGTGCTGGAGTGAAGTGGAAGGAGGGTGAAGAAAAAGAGAAAGAGTTTCTAATTTTAGCTTTGAATGGCAGAAAACTTAAAATTCAATAATCTAAGGTGGCAGTCTTAGCACTAATATTGCCAAGCAAGTTTATGGAAGATCTTTGTTATTGTCATGTGCCTCTCTAATGTCACTAAGAAAAGTAGTAAAAATATAAGACCTTGGGTGGCTGAAGTGGGTTCAAGTGCGGCAATTGTCATGACCTGAAGAAGGAAATGTTCAAGATGTATATTAAAATCAATAAACAGACATTGATCATGAAAAGGGGGGAGGTGTATGGGTATGGCTAGCCCCTTTCCATGTTCCGTGTTTAACAATATCATATGACACTACTACGTGATCAACTGATATCTATGATTGTCCTGTACTGCACCTGTGGAATACACTTGGAGTCAATATCTTCTTGTCCTGCTCTGAGCCTCTCACATATGCTAATCCATGCCTGAAAAAAACCACATCCTTATTTGATATCAAATGTATCGCATGGGTAGCATGGGTAGCATGGGTAGCATGGGTAGCATGGGTAGCATGGGTAGCATGGGTAGCATGGGTGACATTTGTGGCTAACGCATCGTCTTTCACTGCTGTGAGTCCAACAGGTTGGGGTCGTTGGTTTCAGCCCTGTGGTTACCACATGTGAATTGAGTTTGTTTGATGTGTTGTTCTTTTTTATGCAACAAGGGTTTTCTCCAGGTTCTCCGGTTTCCTCCCTCCGTAAAAATCAAAATGTGAGTTGAGCGTTGTGTGCATAGAATATTGAATGTAGTGGTAGTGCGTGAGCAAAAAAGTGTCCCCAATTAGTGCGAAAGCGCTAGAACGACTAGACACTTAAATAAAAGGGATTTATTTCTTATTTATTATAGAGGTTATTTCAAGTGATGTTTTGTAGGTTGGTTTTATGATTGCAAACTAAACGTTTCTTCAACCAAAAATAATCACTTTTCAAGCTTTCAGGCATTGGTGCCCATCTTTAGGGATTATAATATTGCATTATATTTGGTCATTAACAGATTTTATGTTTGAAACTACATCAGTAAGTGGAGTTAAAATGTGTTACCCTGTATGCGCTCTAATAGGTTGATATAGGTTGTCTGTGTAAGTGGTGGTGCCCTCAATACTGTAAGTAAAGGAGCTTTAAATCTACAGAGTGCATGCCATATTATATCTGTAAAACAATTAATACCCATGCAGTGCTCAAAATTATTAAGTTATTAACTATTTAGTTGTACAATAGCTAAGAATCCTGGTTAAATGAAATGGAGAATGTAAATGAAATGGAGAATACAAGAATCTCACCTGTAATGGATCATCTTTGTCGCCCACTAAATGAGCTGGTGATTGATCTGACAATGAATTGAAAGAGAAAGATTTTGTTTAAAGATTGAGATATAAAACTCATTCATAAAACTTATTCATAATAATGCTGATAAAATGAATAACAAGGCAAAACAAAGAATGTATTCTCACCATTTGCTTGTGCTCGGAGTTTTTCAGTAAAATGTTTTACCTAAAAAAAAATCAAATATTTTACCCTTGGTGTAATGTTTTGGCATTTCAGTCCAGGTGTAATGACATTCACTTGAGTATTATTCCTTTGCTTAAAAGTTATGCATGAGAAGACACATGAACATGGAGCAGAAAGGTAAATTTCAATATTAATTCTTAATACCTGGTGGATATTTTTGGTTTTGACGTGATTGGCAATGGCATTCCAACATCGTCGACCAGCATCACTAAACAATGAAGAGTTTTAATAATTTGCAGCAATTTGTCATGAGTTAACTCTTAGGTCTGCCCCACGCTTGGAAATCAGCATTGGTAATGCTATATTAAACATTCTGGTATTGATTAAAGACTTAAGAGTGGTTGGGTCAAGTACTCAGAAAACAGCCTCTAGGCAGATCTAAGTCTGGTATGACAGCTGACTCAACAAATCAAATATTGTAAGTTAACATGTTAAGTCTTGCAGTGGGTAGAAAACCAGAGAAAAACCCTCTAAGTGGGCTTTCATCTATCAGTGCATAGGAGGGGGAAGGGGGAGGGGTGGGTTGGCAAATCACATGGAAGCTTGACAAACAAAGCCCAACCATCCAACCATGGTTAAGGCAATAATATTGTATAACCTTTCTTTATCACTGTGCAATAGTTCTCAACCCCCTCAATATGTGATAACCCCCATTAACCATCTTATCAAAATAACGTTACGCACTCTACAATTTGGCTGACACAGTGTTCTTACCAGGCTGTGCCATTGCGGGAATCACGCATAAAAAACAGAAATGGTGCAGAAATTTCAACTCTGTGCGCCTTTAATGGCGCACAAATTATCCAGAAGTACTCTTACCCTGTGCTTATAAATGAAAGCCCCCCTAATCTGTAGGAAAAGACCAAACTCTACTCATGTCATGCAGAGTCTGGAAATCGAACCTGAGAGTGAGAGGTGAGAAGCAAGAGCTCTACCACTATGCTACCCTTACCTGTCGAGTGCATCTAAAAGCAATCTTTTCTCATGCAGATTCCATTCAGCATCGACATCTTCTGTGCACATTTCTTGGGAAACTGTTGGTGAAGGATTCTGACCATTAGTTTTTTTGGAAGCATGTTTTCTTGGCTTCTTAGGTTTTGACCCAGAACCATCCTCATTACTGTCTAATTTTCTTGCAGATCTTTGACTGTCATTACCGATATCTTTGTTTTTTCTTTTCTCATCATAAGAAGCTTTTTTCACTACATTTTCTTGCGGTTCGTCACTATCTTTAGCATTATCCTCTTTTTCTTGATTTTCAAGATTTGTTGAACCACTTTCAAATGTTTCCTTAAAGCTCTGTTTTCCTTTCAGCATTGCATCCCTAGTCTTGGTACAATCTACTTCTATAGGTTTATCTCCAGATAAATTCAAACTCCCATTTTTATTGCTTATTTTCTCTCCCACGTCTTGTGTTCCAAGAGTGCTAACTTTGTCACTAGGTTGAATGGAAGTGGACACGACAACCAAGGGTCTTTCATGAATTTCAGCTTTTCCTGGCCCAGTGGCATCAGTCTCTCTGCTTAGTTTACCATAAAGAATATCTGGTTCTGTAATTTTTATTCCCGTACGACATGACAACTCACTGCATTTTGCACTCTTTGAGCTGTCAAATGTTTGTGCGTTTGAAGTAGTTGAGCTTGGCTCAGATTCTTTACTTTGGTTCTTTTCCGTTTCACACGAGGGACTAACTTCACTAGAGACACTAGTAGTTCTTTTTTTGGCTTCACCTGCAATTTTTTCTGTCGTTTCAATCTTAACACCCTCTTCCTCCATCTTCGTCTTCAGTCACCAAAATATTTCTTAAAGTCAATTCTAACAATCCTAAAACTAAACAGTTCTAAATTTAAAAAGAAACAAATCCAAAAATACGGAGCTAGGAAACTGCTATATCCAAGCGCTGTTGATGATAGAAAAGACACATTGGGAGCTCAAACAATAAGAAAATCTTCACCAAATTCCGCACATTTGTCCTCCATTTTGGTTTTGAGCCGACAGATTTCGCGCTTTTAGGACTGCGGTGTTCAAAAAACCGCAAACTCATGCGCATCTTTGTTGATTAGTCAACGCTGTCAAATAACTGAGCCCGCGTGAAGGGGAGAAAAGAAGAAAATCAACCAAACATCTGTCAAAAAAAAACAAGAAATCTGCTATGAATTTAGAGCTTCTGCGTAAGTAATTACCTAGATTAGATATCAAGGATGAACATCTCTCAAGCGCACAGAGATCGGAGTCTTTTATTTAATGATGCACGCTCAGTAAAATACTTTGCTTTGCTTGTTTGATATTGTTATTGTTAGATACTTTGTAAGGTTTGCTCTTACTACGATTCATTGAATTATTTTTTCTTTGGTTTTTAGAAACTTTTGGACAAAGTTACCCCGAGGTATGGAAACTGTAATCACCCTTGTTGAATGATAGTTAAGGGAGGCTGATAAATTTGTAAATATCAGAACCTTCATAATAAACTTGAAGTTAAACTTGAACCATAGTTAACCTCCTCTATAAACTATTCTTGAACTTAGTTCTTTTGAGGCAATTTGCTCTGTGAGAATTGAAGGATTATCGTTATCTCTGTGATTATTAAAGAAGGTTTAATTCGTCTGACCATAATTACTTTTGTGTCCCAACAGTTGGGACTGACTTTCTGCAATGATTATTTCATTAATTATTGCATCAAACTTATTAATTTAATTATCAGGAATATGATGGTGGACTGGACTCTGTTAGTGTTGCTCTAACAGCAACATTCAACAGAAGAGGCTCCCTATTGGCTGTTGGGTGTAATGATGGACGTGTTGTGTTATGGGATTTCTTGACTAGAGGGATTGCCAAGATTATCAGTGCTCATGTTCATCCTGTAACATCTGTCAGGTAAAGTATTATTTGGTGCTTTATAGCTTAGTCGTTATGCAAAATAATAAGATTATTAATTAAAAAATATTATTAATGAGACGAAATGACAACATCATTCTTATCATAATTCATCATCATCATCACATTACATCATGATGATGATGATCGTCTTCACAACATCATCATTGCATAACATGATGATGATAATCATCATCATCTTCATTGTCATTATCATCAACACTCATCATCTTCATGAGCAGCATCATCATATTCACGACATCATCATCATCATCCAATGATGATCATAATCAGCATTATCATTACTAATGATGATGGTTATTTCTCCATGTAGTTGGAGTCGTAATGGCAAGAAATTGTTGAGTGGTTCAACCGATTGGAACGTCTCTGTCTGGGATATCTTAACAGGAGAGTGCGAACAGAAATATAGATTCCAATCACCAATTGCTAAAGTACAATTCCATCCACGAAACAAGTAAGCTCATTTGATGAAACATCACTTGAACTTTCTAAGCTGCATGATTTATACATTAAAAGCAAAGAACAAAGAATTTAGTTCTTCGGGGAAAGAAACATGGCCCTAAAAACAGTGAAAAACAGGGATAAAGCTGTATTCATTATGTATGGGGTTTCAGAAGGGGAGAGGGGTGCGTGAGAAATTTAAGTGTGGAATTGAAAATCCTTTAAGAGTAAAATGGATAGATGTAATACTTTTTCAGAGAATGAGGGAAGACCAAAATTTTAGATAATACCAAAAAATATCACTTAATGAATGTAGTTTAAGGTCTAATGAGTTCCCCTGCTTTGAATATTACCTGGTTTGAGTTAGTATAATACACTTTCTTTTCAGTGATGAAATATTAGTCTGTCCCACCAAGCAAGGGCCAGTGCTGGTGAATCTCAACGGAAGCCACTCAATTCTGCCAACAGGGGGAGAGGTCAGTAATAATAGTTGTGTATGTAATATATGGATTTAAGAGACTACTGCAATAAGTCACTGGTAATTATTTTGTGTTTCAGTCGGAGCATAATATTGTTGCATCATTCGACAGACGAGGAGAGTATATCTACACAGGGAATTCCAAGGGAAAGGTCTGTATTGAATTCTGTCTTTACTATTGTTGTAGAGTTTGATAAGATATCCTCCTCTCCTCCCCTCTCCTCTCCTCTCCTCTCCTCTCCTCTCCTCTCCTCTCAAGATCAAGATCTTAATTGTCCCATTCAAAATTCAGAAATCGAATCTGCTATCAAATTACTTAAAAACAACAAAGCTGCTGCATCTGATAAAATACGAAACGAAATGATTCGACATAGCTTTCACGTTATGCTTCCGGTTTATAATAAACTTTTTAATCTGATTTTGCAATCTGGAATTTATCCGGATTCGTGGTGTGTTGGTTCTCTAACTCCCATTTTCAAAAGTGGTGATAGAACTGATACAAGTAATTATAGAGGAATTTGTGTTTCGAGTTGTTTGGGAAAATTTTTTTCCGTTATTCTAAATCAAAGACTACTAAATTTTACACAACAGAACAATATTTTGCACAATTCTCAAATTGGCTTTATGCCAAACTTCCGAACTTCAGATCATATTTTTACTTTGCGTTCTTTGATCGATCAACAAGTTATTAACAAAAAGAAAGGAAGAATTTATGCCTGTTTCATCGACTTTAAGAAAGCTTTCGATTCTATATGGCATGAAGGATTATTACTTAGATTATTACAATACAATATTAATGGTAATTTCTACAACTTAATCAAAGATTTATATTCTAAGTCATCGTGCTTCGTAAAGATAGGCTCAAAGCGAACTAAGTCATTTCAGTATTCACGTGGCGTACGACAAGGTTGTATCCTTAGTCCCTTGTTATTTAACCTATTTTTAAATGAGCTCTCAATATCATTGGAAAATAGTAATAACACCGATTTTTATATTCTTCCAAATGGTCAAAAACTCACCTCCCTTTTATATGCTGACGATCTTGTTCTTCTATCAAAATCGCAAGTTGGTTTACAGAACTGTGTTAATCTTGTTAATAATTTTTGCAAGAAATGGCAAATGTCAGTAAACGAAAAAAAATCAAAAATAATGATCTTCTGTAAAAAAGAAACGGACAGGATAAAACAATCACATTTCATCTTAAATAGTAACAGCCTAGAAATTGTTAAAGAATTTACGTATTTAGGCGTTCGAATAAGTTCTACTGGTAATTTTTCCTGTCACCAAACTAAATCAAAAGAAAAAGCTCTACATGCATTTTATAAAATCACAAATAAAATTGATTTTAGGCGTTTGAAACCAAAATTAGCTTGTAAAATATTTGATTCACTAATTAGACCAATTTTAACTTATGCATGTGAGATTTGGAGTGTATATCAAAAGCACGACTTTGAAAAATGGGACAAAATTCCGATTGAAAAAGTTCAACTACGTTATTGTAAATATTATCTTGGCGTAAGTAATAAGGCTTCGAATATTGCTTCACGTGCTGAACTTGGACGTTTTCCTTTGATAACATTTATTGATAAACTTTCTTTAAAATACTTTAATCATCTTCTATGTTTACCTGATAATTCTCTATCAAAACAAGCTTTACTTATTTCCAAGTCTTTACATGCAGAAAATAAATCTTGCTATTATACAAACCTTTTACAAATGTTATCTTTTTATAACATAGAAAATGAACTTACAGATGTCATCTCTAATTCTAATTTGGAGAAGTATTATGTAAAAATGCAGGAACTTTACTTCAATCATTGGAAAAAACTCGTAAACAATTCAAGAAAATTATGTTTTTATAAAACATTTAAGGAATTTTATGAATATGAAATTTATCTGGACAAAATTCAAAATTTTGAACAAAGAAGGCAGTTCACCAAATTTAGAATTAGTAATCACAAATTAGCTATCGAAACAGGCAGATACAACAACCAAAATATATCAAATGATCAACGTATCTGTCTATTCTGTACGAATGATGAAGTTGAAACAGAAATACACATGTTGTGTAACTGTCCTCTTTATGATCAAATTCGCCGACGATTTTTTGATATAATAGAACCTGAAATATCTGTTGATAATTTTAAAGATCTTAACATAATTCGTAACTTAATGATCTCTACCAATGACAAGGTTATTTTTTATTTTTCTAAGTTTATATACAAATGCTTCATTCTTAGGAATGAACCATAATAATTGATGTAACGTATTAATGATTACTTTTGATAAGTTTATCTTTGATTATTATTACCATTCAATTAAGATTTTAGTATATTTGTAATACTCATACCTTCTCTTTTCCCTTTTTTTAAATATGTTACTTTACATATAGACAGATATAGATATATAGATATTTTTCTTATTACAATGTGTTTGTAAAATATAACGACAGCAAACAAAAAAAAATCCCTGTTAATGTTCAATGCTTTAGCAATACCTGTAAACCGTAGGTCATGCCAATAAAGCTATTTCAACCTCAACCTCTCCTCTCCTGTCCTGTCCTGTCCTCTCCTCTCCTCTCCTCTCTCCTCTCTTCTCTCCTCTTCTTTCCTCTCCTCTCCTCTCCTCTTCTCTTTTCTGTCTTCTCTTCTCTCCGCACCTTGCTTGTCTCATCACCTCTCCGCTTGTCTCACCTCCTTTTGTCTTGTTTCATCTTACCCTTAGTCTCCTCCCTTCTCTTCTTGTCTCCTCTTATAGGGCCACCACAATAAATATCATATAAAAAGATATCAAATTTGCAATATTCCTTTCTACTATAGGTTATGGTTATTGATGTTAGAACAAAAGAGGTTAGTACACAGCTGATTCCTTTCTTTATTTTTTTGGGGGGATGTGTTGCTATTATGAGTTGCTTATATATTTTAATATATCTATGACGGCATTAGGTTATTACATCATTCAGAATACAGACTGGAACAAGTGCTAACACAGCTATTAAAGCCATTGAGTTTGCTCGGAGAGGGAGGTAAGGTACTTTCTTCTTTCTTGATGTGTAGTTGGGATTATGGCAAGATATCCTGGATATGTGGCAATGGTGGAGATATGATGATGATTATGATAGTATTGATGATTATTGGTTGTGGTGATGATGATGATGATAATCAATATGAAAATAGTGCATATTGATGGTAGTGATGATGATGGTGATGATGTTGTTGGTGAAGATTAGATAATGATAAAGGCGTCTTCATGCCAATATCTGGTAGTATAATTTGAATACTATGTTCTTCCAAGATATTAAGAAACAACTTGATTGTAATATTTTTCAGTGCCTTTTTAATCAATTGTCAAGACAGAATCATCAGAGTGTTTGACCATCAGATCATTCTCGCATGTAAAGATCAGGAAGCCGCTGAACCAGAACCCATACAGAAACTACAAGATCTTGTCAACAGGTATGATATTCTGTATGATGAGACAAGATATTTATAATCAGTAAAATCAAGGGAGGCATAGAGATAGTATGCTAGCCTCTCACCTAGGGTCTTGGGTGTTATTCCTGGACATCACATGTAAGTAGAGTTTGTTAGATCTCTCCCTTGATTCAAGGGTTTTTCTCCTGGGTCTAAATTGGGTTTGATTCCTGGACTCAGTATCACATGTGAGTAGAGTTTATTAGGTCTTTCCCTTAATCTGAGGCCGTTCTCCAGGTTCTCCAGTTTTCCTCCCTCCACAAACTAAATTCCAATTCAATCTGTGACTTAGCCATGCCCTGACTTTGATCAGTCCATAGGTTGTTTCAGGGTTAACATCGAACTTTTCATTATTCTTTAATTTGAACGTTTTGATGTAAGTATTGCAACAGTCTGCATTTACTGACACATTCCTGACATTCCAATTTTCAGAACATTATGGAAAAAGTGCTGCTTCTCAGGTGACGGCGAATTTATATGTGCAGGTAATCAAGAGTTATTCTTCCTACAGTGATTATTCTATCTTACTCTTTCTAAGCTGCCCTTCTCTTTCAATTTAGGGTCTGCTCGAACACATGCACTGTACATCTGGGAAAAGGGTGTTGGTAACCTTGTGAAGATCCTGCACGGAACCAAAGGAGAACTATTGCTTGATGTTGTTGTAAGTAGAAAGGGTGTTTAAATTAAGATGACTTAAGGTTTTATGTTATTGTTTTGTGGTTAAGTATGTTGAGTGTTTTGTTCACAGTGGCATCCCATTCGACCCATTATATGTTCTATTTCAAGTGGAGTGGTTTCTATCTGGGCGCAGAATCATGTGGTATGTATTTTGTAAATGAACGAATGAATGCATTTAAAAGAAATGAACGGAAAACGAAGGGAAGAAATGGAGAGAGGGAGAGAGGGGAGACGAGGGAGGAAGGAAGGAGGGAAGGAAGGAATAAAGAGAGATAAAATAGAAGGGAGGGGGAAGGATGGATGGATAGAGGCATAGATAAGACCTAAAGGGAGAAACTGAGGGAAGAATTAATAAATGAACGAAAAGATGGATGAATTGATGAATGAATGGATGAATTGATGAATTCGTCGTAGAAGTGACATTCGCTGTTCACAACTTATCACTGGTAACGTCGCTGAGACAGGCTGTCATTTCGTTTGTCCTTAATATCTTTATTTCAATTTCAGGAAAACTGGAGTGCTTTTGCTCCTGACTTCAAAGAACTTGACGAGAACGTTGAATATGAAGAAAAAGAAAGCGAATTTGATATCGTAAGTTTTTCCTCGCCAAGTGATTTCACAACCTTCCAATGAACGAAGGAAAACTCTCTTTAGCGACCAAATTCCGACTGACCACTTATCTAGAGCGACAACTTCTGAAGTAATACAGGGGCAGGATCCAGGGGGGAGGGGTATAGGAGTGACTAGCCACCTCCCCCTTTTGCACGAAAAAGATACAATTTTCACTCGGTGTACTTTAAGCTCTCACAGTTAATTACTGTTGCGAGATACTTTTTAACCATTTGATGTGACGCATATTTACATCATTTTCGCGCCTCTTGTTCGTTTTCAGTGGTATTGACGCGAGGTACTCATCCCCTTATTAAAATTATAGATCCTTTGTAATCGTCTATTATGAGGGATCATCTTTACGTACTTCAAAGTAGTAGATTAAGTGTGTCTTTTGCTGTCCTGATGCTAAAGTGATTGAATTACAGGAAGACGAAGACAAAGAGGAAGAGCTTCATTCAGAAAGCGAAGCTGGTGAAGAAGAAGAAGTCGATGTAACTACGATTGAAAGAATACCAGCTTTATGCAGCAGGTAACCATAGCAACTGTCAATCAAATGTTTGAAGTGACACTGAAATGTTTTCCCTGTGAGTCAGAGAGTTCGAAAGTGACGTGTACTCTGATGGTTTCACGTTTGAACCAATCAGAGAGCAATCAGCATGAAAGCGCAATTTATCCAATCACAATTCTTGAATGCGGCTTTGAACGACACAATACAAAACTGGCCATTAGTTCTAATTTCATGTGTCATCTTCTTCAGTGACGAGGAAAACGATGAAGAACTCGATCAATTGGCATATTTGCCAGTCGCGCCAGAAATCGATGATCCTGAAGAGCCTCCATGGGCTACCACCGAGGTAAATCCATCACCATGACAAGTATTCAATCACGTGATCTAGCATTTTTTTGTGGTTTGTCACGTGTTTCAGTTAGGGTATTTTTCTAGTGACACGTTACACGGCACGGTCATGGTTCGGAGTTAGACATCTAATAAGCCAATCACAGCGCGCGTTGTAAAAGTGTCGTCACGGTCACGGCACGTCTAATGTTAATGTTCATACTGTGGTATTTGTAGGTTGAGGATTACAGTCGCGAGCCTCAAAAACGACGCGCCACTCACGAACCTGCTATCGAGACACCGAAAAAGAAGGTTAAAGTGATTGACATCCGACACGACTCGAACGAACACCAAAGTGACACCAAACGAACAGGCGAGTAACACACTTGCACTATGGACTTCTGTTAGTCTTTCTCGAGATGCGCTTTATAAAGGAAGTCGGGCTTCCTGTCGTGAGACTGAAGATTGGGTTATTTAGCCTTTCAGTGCCTTTTCGTTCGTGCGCACCTTTTCAAAAAACGCTTTAATCGATATTTCATGTTAATATAGTATTTTTCCGACATTAAGTAGTCCCGCTTAAATTCAATTTTTTTAAAAATACAGGTGTTCAAAAGGCAATAAAATCCTCGCCAGAGTCTAAAAGACTCGAGCACAGTTTAGTAAAAGAAAACCACGCGACAAATAACTCGGTGACAGCTGATAATGGTGAGGATAATAACATAGAACAAGACAACGATGATGATAAAATCTTTGATAACGAAGGTCAAGACTCCTCGCCTGATACAATAGTAGAAACCAACGACGACTTGGAAGATTTTAAAGACACAAATCAAGAATCTGTGACGACTGAACAAGGGAACTGAAATACCCCGGGAAACGCGATGAAAACGATAGATTTTGCGTTTCGCCGTTTCCCGCCAATTTTCTTAACACGCGCGGTTTTGTTCAGTTGAAAGAAAATCAGTTATATTTTCAGCTAAGAAGTAAGAGATTTTTGCTCGATGTACATAGTATTTCTTAGACTTTAATATGCAAAGCGTAGAAAATTTTTTTTTAGTGTTGCATGGAAGCGTACCTTGAATGACTTACACTCTGAACCAATCTTAAGTTGACAAATTTTATCTCATCCAATCCAGATGTTTTCCTTCTTTGAGTATTTCTTGCTTAGCTTAGGTATTATTTATAGAATAAATAAGATTTGATTATCACATACCCGATAAAGGAAGGAAACTCTTGTGTTTATTCCGAGATAAAGCAGAAGTTTTGAATTAATACAACAACGAAGACATGACGACTTCACATAACGTCACACTTCATAACAAAACACAACATCGCCAACCACAACAGACATCGAAAAAAATATTGAAAAAACAGCAATGGTAACGATAACTGCTTCTTAGTGAGACTAACAAGAACAAAGATACGTCGAATAAAAATGCTCTGTGTTTATTTCACAGGTATATATTTACAAGGATATTTTATTCTCAAATAATAATTTACATGGCCAATATTATAAGCGGACTCTTTCGTTTCCATGGTGACTAATGTAAATAATTCAGAAATGGATTGGAAAAATTATATTAATATTATCAAAGCGTGTAGAAAACAAGAGTCTACTACTACATGACGAAGTTAAAAATACAAATTTCTGGGTTCAAGTTTGAATATTGCGAATTCAAAAACACTTCTGAAATGCGTGCTAATATGAAGCCTCGAAAATTTAGTGTTTACAAATAGCAACACCCCCACCCCCTAAGTTTTACTTTGACATGTTTATTACGTATGATCAGGACGTCCTAGAAGCACGAAAGAACCGCCTGGCTTTATTAAGCTGTTGTATTTAAATAAAAATTCATTGAAGAATCGATGTTTCTACAAACCCTATAAATCCAATCATTTCAAATTCTATGAAATGTTGATTCGATTTTGTGTGCCGGTCAAAGAGAAAGACGCACTCTTCAAATGGGTCAAAAAGACCATTTTTAGCAACACGGCAGCCATTTTGAAATGTACCCTGGCCTCAAGATGAGCAGAAAGTCACTTTGAGACATCCTGAACATTCAAAATGGCATTCTATAAAATTAGAATTTAATCAGAAATCTTCGGAAAAATTTGAAATTGAAAATTTCGTTTATCGGAAAACTGACAGAGTAACTCGAAATTGTCTAAACAAATCAAAAATTTTCAAGCAAAAGGGATACGGAAGCCTTTAATAGTCAACACTCCGCACGTCTGTCATACAAAATTCCCCATTACTTTAAAACGCACGATAAAGGACTCGACAATTTTTATGGACGGGTTAAAAAAGCAGGGGGAAAGGTAATTTTGTGTTTGAAAAAGAATGAGCGATGCAATTAGAAATCATAGTCGATTCGCAGACAATCGAAATAAGTTTTTTTAGGTTAGAAGCCCTGTGTTTGAAGACCGTTAGTTGAGGTATTTTCTGCATCGTTTGGAGTTGCACAGACAGGGTAACTTCTCATCTTCTACCGGGAACTTGTAGTCGTAGGTTAATTCTTCACCTCGGGAGATGCTGTTGACAGATAAATCAATGATTCAAGTCTAATTCTAGAAAGAGCTAAGCTTCTAATCAAGCTTTGAACTTCACATGAGCTGTACGCATTAAAAACGATGGATAAATAAGGCGTTTTTTCTTTTATGAAGTTCAACTTTTGCAGTTCTTACAGAGTGATGGGCGCGCGCAAATTTCCCGCCTTTTTTCTAAGTAGGCGCAGTACTTTTTCTCCGTGCCGAATGAATCGAGAACTTCGAATACAAACCTTCTTGCAGCAAATATCAGAATCTTCTTCTGTCCGTCCACTGTTGCGATCTTAGAATAGCAGTTACACTTTAGGATAAAAGACAATGAAAATCAGAGGTCAAACGAACCTATTCCATGCAGAATAAATCACAGAAAGCCTTAAAACTGCAAGGGTCTTACCTCACAAGAATGATTGATAAACCTGGCAGCGTTACCAGACGTTGTGGCGTCAACTACGTTGATTTCATCGACGCGAAACATGTAGCAACCAATGCCCTACAAATGGTACCAAAAATAATTAGAACCAATCTATTCACCGACCGACCGTCCGACAATCTAACCATGACCGACTGAAACCGACCGGCAAATCAATGCCCTACCAATTATACCAAATATAATTAGAACCAATTTATCCACCGACCGACCGACCGTCCGTCCGACCATTAACCAAGACCTACCTAAACTGACCTTCAAATCAATGCCCTACAAATGATACCAAAGACATAGTGATTTCAAAAACTACAGTAAAGGAAATGCCAAGTACTCCATCACCCAACCATCCGACTAACCAAACGACCGAGCAACCAAACGAGCAATTTGATCTACGCATAATTTTCTGCACGTATATCGGTATACTGTTTTCATACCTTACTGTCGTAGTATTTTTCTCGTTTGTCGGTGAGTGATGATCTTATCAATACTCCAGAGTACTCGATGACTAGTTCGCCAGCAGCGATGTTACGAGCACAGTACAAGCCACGCCCGTGAATACCAGACCTGTGCAATACAATAATGATAATAATCAAAACAAGATAGAGAAGAGATTTCGTGACTGTGAAAATCTCACTGCTATGCACGCGGCACGGTCACGGTAAGGGAGTAATGATAGCTGTTAAACCAATCACATCGCTCAAGATCACCATTCATCTAATTAGAATCGTGGAAGTCTACCGTCACAGTCATAACGAACCGTATGAAATTTTGACATGTCATGCTACTTTGTCACACACGGTAGTGACATTCAAATGAATTCGACTATGTAATAATCAAAAAGCGAGAAATACGCACATCATCCAATCACAGTGCTTAAAAATTGAAGAAAGGATTCTTTCATTTTACCTGTATACTGCGACCGAGTTCTTGTTGTACCCGTTTTCTTTGAGCTGCCGGTAACGCATGGCCATTGGAAGATCAAGTGCTGTTGCTCGCCTGTTGGATCAATTGAAACAATATAACTGAGCTATTGCGATTTTACTCCTAGTACACGGTAAGACATGTCGTAACAGTGAAAGAGTTTCCCGTAGTCTAGTCCAGTCCATTGTTGTATACAATCACAAACGTAACTACAATACGGTAAGATACAGTACGACTACGAATTTGCCAAATCGTTTTTCAACTTCTACAAAAACCGCTTCAAAATCTACATGTATTTGTACAGAACAGAAGAACTTGTAACTTAAAATTCCAAGTAGTGGATTGCCATTGTTACTATAGAAACAGAGAGTTTGGTCACTTACTTGAGAGCCATTGGGTTATCGTAGTTTGGCTCGGACCAATCTTGGTCGTCTGCGTCGTCCGCTAACTGAGGCGGTGTACGATAGATAGAAGAGAGGAAAGCGAACATGTCGTATTTCTTGGTCCTGCAGAAATATGATGTCTTTATTAGCAATAATCACTACTCAATATTATTTTTGGCTTGAGTCACACAGAGAAATAATCAAAGGAATGACCTAACAATTAAATATGGAAAAATATACTCGAACTAAAGATGCTAAAAATGAATATTTTACCTCTTATAGGCTTCTGTTCTACAGCATCCCGATGGATTTTCTTTTAACTCCTGGAAATTAAAATAAAGAGTTGAGCCATAATTTCCTGGGGTGTGAGTTAGTTACCATTCTCCCTCCATATTAGTCCCATAATTCCCTGGGGTGTGAGTTAGTTACCATTCTTCCTCCATAACAGTCGCATAATTCCCTGGGGTGCGAGTTAGTTACCATTCTTCCTCCATAACAGTCGCATAATTCCCTGGGGTGCGAGTTAGTTACCATTCTTCCTCCATAACAGTCGCATAATTCCCTGGGGTGTGAGTTAGTTACCATTCTTCCTCCATAACAGTCGCATAATTCCCTGGGGTGCGAGTTAGTTACCATTCTTCCTCCATAACAGTCGCATAATTCCCTGGGGTGCGAGTTAGTTACCATTCTTCCTCCATAACAGTCGCATAATTCCCTGGGGTGCGAGTTAGTTACCATTCTCCCTCCATAACAGTCGCATAATTCCCTGGGGTGTGAGTTAGTTACCATTCTTCCTCCATAACAGTCGCATAATTCCCTGGGGTGTGAGTTAGTTACCATTCTCCCTCCATAACAGTCGCATAATTTCCTGGGGTGAGTTAGTTACCATTCTCCCTCCATATTAGTCCCATAATTTCCTGGGGTGTGAGTTAGTTACCATTCTTCCTCCATAACAGTCGCATAATTCCCTGGGGTGCGAGTTAGTTACCATTCTATCTCCATAGCAGTCCCATTATTCCCTGGGATGCGAGTTAGTTACCATTCTCCCTCCATAGTAGTCGCATAATTCCCTGGGGTGCGAGTTAGTTACCATTCTCCCTCCATAGCAGTCCCATCATTCCCTGGGATGCGAGTTAGTTACCATTCTCCCTCCATAGTAGTCGCATAATTCCCTGAGGTGCGAGTTAGTTACCATTCTCCCTCCATAGCAGTCCCATAATTCCCAGCGGCAAAAGTTAGTTACCATTCTTAAGAAACATACCTCTGCTCCATATTCACCACCATTTGCGTTCTTAGCAAAAGGAGCGTTATATTTAAACTTATATTTCTTCAACTGATGAGCTCCCGGAAGCTGCTCCAACAAGTATGCTACTGACTCCTAAAAGAAAAGAGAACGAGTCGAAAGAGAACGAGTAAAAATCAAATGTCTCATTCAAAATCGCATACGATCCATCTATTCTTCTATCTAGTACACTATTGGCTCCTACAAGATAAGTGAACGAGTAAAAATCGAATGTCTCGTACGACAAGTCGCATGCGATCTTTCTATTCTTACCTGTTTTAGACCAAGCATAGAAACGTTGTGCAGTCCTGTAAATAATAGTCATTTAGTATGCTTGATACAAGGTATATAAATTTCGATTTGGAGGCATAACGCTAATATGCTAACAATTTCCTCATGATTGTAAGCTGCGGTCGTGAAGTGCACTGTGAAATGTGTTATAAGAACAGTATCCATTATTATCGTTAAAGTATGATGCAGAGGCGTGTGGTTGAAGTGGCTCATGGGATATGTAATGTTGAGTGGGGGGGTGGGGGGGTGTGGGCGGGGAAAGGGGGCTATCTAGTTCACTTTGATACACCTACCAATGAAGGGCACGTCTTTCAGTAATCTATCTGCTCTGGCCTCCCGCACCATATCATATATTATCTTCCATGCGTCTACAACACAAACGGGATAGATTAACTCACTAATTCATCATTAAAAACCTGTTGCATAAATCTCGCTTTCTGTTGGTTAGAGGTACATGATACTAAGACAATCTGAAAATAAGTAACCAAGGCAACCTGAAACAAGTAACCTAGGCAACCTGAAACAAGTAACCAAGGCAACCTGAACAAGTAACTAAGGCAACCTGAAACTTGTAACCAAGGCAACCTGAAACGAGGCAGTCTGAAACAAATAACCAAGGCAACCTGAAACTAGCAACCAAGGCAACCTGAAACAAATAACCAAGGCAACCTGAAACAAGTAACCAAGGCAACCTGAACAAGTAACTAAGGCAACCTGAAACTTGTAACCAAGGCAACCTGAAACGAGGCAGTCTGAAACAAATAACCAAGGCAACCTGAAACTAGCAACCAAGGCAACCTGAAACAAGTAACCAAGGCAACCTGAAACAAGTAACCAAGGCAACCTGAAACAAGTAACCAAGGCAACCTGAAACAAGTAACCAAGACAACCCGAAAGAAGTACTCGGGACTTACTTTTGTAGGAATCCGATTCGATGTTTAACCCATCATCGTTCATAATAACGAATTTTACTTTGATTACAGATTCCTTCTTGACGTTTTGTCTCTCCGCATCGAGCGACTTCCTGTTTTCTTGTGTTTTCCCGGAGCATTCTGGCTGTGTTGTCGTCTTCTTCTCCTTTTCTTGATTCAAAATCGGAGTTTCCAAATTCTTCCGTCTTTCTTGATTGTTAATTCTATCCTTAACTAGGTTAGATACTATCGCTTTGACCTGTGCAGTAGATTTAATCTGGTCATTGCTGTCCGATATGCGTTGTTTTTTAGCTTTATGTCCGTCTAACCCAACTACCAAAGGTTCCGCCTTTCGACGGATTGGCACACTTAAAGGAAGCATTATCGGGCCCTGAACGGACGATCGTATTGGACCAGTAACAGTAGATGGGAAGCGAACATTCTTTTGTATGTTGGGTAAGATTTTTCTAGGTGAGCTGAGAGGAGACGCAGTAATAGGGATGATAGGGGTAGGCGGTCGAGACGGTAATATTTGTTTAAATCCAGATAAAATCCGCGTAATTTCTTGAGATTTGGCCTTCGTACACGTATTATTCACATGTTTAGAGTCCGTAGAAAGACTAAGGGGTTCTTTATGGTCCGCAATGGGACTTGTTAGTCCTCTTTGACCCGCAGATTGAATTACATGTGGTTTTTGGTTCGTAGAAGAAATACTCGGTCCTTTTTGGTTCGAAGAGAAACTATTGTGTCCCTTTTGGTCCGTAGAGGGACGTAAAGGTCCTTTTTGTGAAGCGCTACCTGGGTCCTTTTGACACCATTTCCCATGCTCGTCGTCGGAAGGATTTATAATTTGATGCGACGACTCGGAACAAGTTAAATCAATTTGCTTCATTCTGTCAGAAGATGATCGTTTGTCGACTTCATCATGAGCGATTACCGTATGAACAGTGTCGTCTATCGTCGCCATTCCACTCGTGTCCTCCGAGCAGGTTTTGATTTTTTCCCGTGGTTTTTCGACGATTGTGCAATAGTACCTGCAGCGACGTCTTGGGTCCATTGCGCTCCAGTAGAGACGACTTATCCTGGAAAGCAGAAATAATAGTGTAAGCCCAAACCCCAAAACAATTCACCTACACGTCACCACCACAGTACCGCAAACCCCATGATGTGTACTGCCGCACTGCACCAGACTATAATAAACGGGCATTACAACAGCAGTGCACCGTACCTCGACGCTCTGCACCAAATCACACCTTATCACAACGTTCTACAACGCTATCTACCAAGTTACGAAATCTTCCTGCCAAACTTGATAACAATCAACGCAAAACAACCGAAATGCACCCTCACTACTGTATTAAACGGCGTCAAAAAATAAAAACGAAACTTCGTGCAAATTGGGAATGGATAGACTTACTTGTAGCCGATTGGGAATATCCCTTCCTTGTTGTCCGAAGATTCAGTTAATCGTCCCAACGATTCCACTCTCATCGAGCCTTTAAAATAATATATTTGTATGAGTATCACAGAAATCGTATAAAAGGTTTAGACCTTTTCACCTTCGGCATAATATTCTCCCATTTCAGACTGGTGAGTGTCACTCTCCTGGGAATAGAGGTTTTGAACCATCACGTAATGGCAGCCATGACATGAGGGGAAAGTGAATTCTTTCTCATGTAAATCAGATTAGACCAGATTCAATAGGCCATTTGTATTATGGCGTCATTTTACTACCACTACCAAAAATCATCGTGAATTTTCTTTCTTATTCAAATTTGTAATTCCTCATGGGAATAGTGAGACAATTGGTGCTAATTAACAGAACAAAAGACAGTGTGCAATGGAGTCTGGTAGTGGTAGTAAATGACGCCATAATGCAAATGGCCTATTGTTACTGCCTCCTGTCATGGCTGCCATCACGTGATGGTGCAAAGCCTTTGTTTGAGTGGTATCCATATTCATGTGTCTTCTCATGCGCAGCCGTCAAACAAAGAAATGATACTCTAGGGAATGACGTGTGATCTGAAATGGGAAACCATTATGACCAAGGTAAAGTAGCCTATCGTGGAAAATAACACGTACCTTGTACAAGTTTTATAGTGTCAGGCTCAGCCCCCTTTAGTCCCTTCTTGATGGTACGAACTTTACTCAGATCAATAAATACTCGTCTGTCCATGCGAAACTGATCGCCTTGGAGGATTAACTGAGAGACACAATAATTGGCCGAATAAATACTTGAAGTAATAAGGTTGGGATACCTGTGAAAATATCCAAAACCCGAAGTACGAAACGAGAAGAGTACAAAATTTGACTTCAACTGCGTTTTGGTTGCTGAAAAAAATCTCTAAGAAAAATATCACTTTTATTCCAATAATCGTTCATGAATCTAAGCATTCATTCTTCTCATCCCATTCATCCATTCATCGCACCCCATCTCCTTCACACCCACTCATTGCCTCTGTGTTAGCTATAAACTACTGTTGATCACGGTAAAAATACCACCGCTCGTGCATCTTCCCATTTATTTATCATATCCCATTTATCCATTTATCCCATCCCACCCATTCCCATCCATTACCTCTTTGTTGGCTCTAAACGAGTGCTGATCACAGTACACCTTCTTGTCATCTTGAAAAACACTCTTAGCATTTCTGGGAAGAAATTAACATTGAAATAATATTAAATAGACGTATGTAGACGTAACGTATGTTTAATAAATTGAATCATGAGACGCGTGCCATACCTTCGTTAGAATGAATGTTACACAGGGTTATTTTTCACTACTTATTTGTCTCTATTTTTCACATCCCAGATAAAAATTGTTGTTTTAGAGTGTGTTGTACCTGGCGCACATGAAGTGATAGTTTGATGGGCATCTTGGTTCACAGCATCCCACAGTTGCTCCCGTTTCTCCACAGTGCTCACATTTCTGGAAAATCGAATATTATGGTAAAGATAATCAGTGATGTTGATGATTATGATGATAGATGATGATGATGGAGATGATGATGAAGATAAAGGTGATGATGGCATATGATAATAGTGATGATGGTGGTGGTGATGATGATGGTGGTGATGTGATGGTGATGATGATGTTGATGATGAAGATAATGGTGATGATGGCATATGATAATAGTGATGGTAGTGATGATGATGATTATGACAATGATTGTGATGATGATTATGGTATCAGTGAATATGATGATGATGACAATAAGAGGTATTTTTCAGTTCTTACCATTTGTTTTCCTCTAGATATAGCAGACTGTACATTCTGCAGTTTGCCATCATCATCCTCAAACACCTCAGCTGACCACAGCCCACAGTTAACATGCACCCACTCATCCAAGCCACTGCATAGCAACCGCCCTGCACTTGGAGACTCATCATCACCATAGTAACCACACAGCTGACACTTGCGGGTATCCAGCACACTCTTCAGACCAAGTTCCTCATCAGCTTCAGTATACTGAGGCAATTTCTTGATAGGTTTCGTAACCATGTTCATTCCATTACCTTTCTTGTTCGATTTGTTTGACTTGGAGTTCTTTTGGTTGAGAGGTTTTGGTGTCATTTTAGTGATCAGTTGTGGACTGGAGTTGTCAGCCATCTCAACATCAGTGCTGCTTCTTACAAGACTCTCCTCGTTTTTCTCAGTAGCTCCATTCCCTAGGTCTGGTTCCATATTCTTATTCTCAACTTCACCACTAGAGACTGTGCTTTCCTGGCTGCCATCTGCCTTGGTATCAATAGCTTTATCAATATCCATTTCCTCCTCTTGCTTTGAGACAACAGTACTTGATTTAGTTACTGAAATAAGAGAATTTGAATATTTATTTCATCATCTTTCACAATTTAAATGACTGTAAGACTAAATGTGTATAGGGAGAGGTTTGGTAAGGTAGTTTATTTCAGGTTGTTTCCAGACATTTTCCAGGTTTACTATCAACAATTTGACACCCAATTATATTCCTGGGTGAAGGGGTAGTGTTAGAGCTAAAGTGTTCTGCCTGGGTAAAAGTGTTCTCCCTTCAAAAATGCAGATGAGAATCAAACTCTTGTTCTTCAGGTCTCAAATATAAGATGCTAAACAAATTGGCCACTATGAACTTGCCTTGTAACAAAAGCTAATCCTTACACTTTTGTTTCCGTAGCAACAATGAAATACATGTATAAACTGTTTTGAATATCAAAGAATGTTTTTTGTACCTGCAGATTTGGTATCCTGATTGGACAGAGGTTGGAAATAACTGTGGTCCCATGTGGAAAGTGTGATGGGGTTGCCTAACATTCCCCTGTAATGATAAAGAAGAGTTGAATGAAAGATAACATCACATGAGGTATCATCAACATCACCACCAAAGCAACCAAACAACAACAATACACATCAACACAACAATTTTTATCATCAATATTATCATAATAGTGTCATCTGTATTACAAACAAAACCACCAACACTACCACCACCATCATCGCCATCAACATCATAATAATCAAGATCACCATCATTGCCACCAACATCATCATAATCATGATCACCATCATCACCACCAACATCATAATAATCATGATCACCATCATCGCCACCAACATCATCATAATCATGATCACCATCATCGCCACCAACATCATCATAATCATGATCACCATCATTGCCACCAACATCATCATAATCATGATCACCATCATCGCCACCAACATCATCATAATCATGATCACCATCATCGCCACCAACATCATCATAATCATGATCACCATCATCGCCACCAACATCATCATAATCATGATCACCATCATCGCCACCAACATCATCATAATCATGATCACCATCATCACCACCAACATCATCATAATCATGATCACCATCATTGCCACCAACATCATCATAATCATGATCACCATCATCGCCACCAACATCATCACAATCATGATCACCATCATGCCACCACATCATAATCATGATCACCATCATCGCCACCAACATCATCATAATCATGATCACCATCATCGCCACCAACATCATCATAATCATGATCACCATCATCGCCACCAACATCATCATAATCATGATCACCATCATCGCCACCAACATCATCATAATCATGATCACCATCATCTGCCACCAACATCATCATAATCATGATCACCATCATCGCCACCAACATCATCATAATCATGATCACCATCATCGCCACCAACATCATCATAATCATGATCACCATCATCGCCACCAACATCATCATAATCATGATCACCATCATCGCCACCAACATCAACATAATCATGATCACCATCATTGCCACCAACATCATCATAATCATGATCACCATCATCGCCACCAACATCATCATAATCATGATCACCATCATTGCCACCAACATCATCATAATCATGATCACCATCATCGCCACCAACATCATCACAATCATTCTTACCAACATCATGACCATCATCATCATGACCATCCCATCATTATCACTAAAACAACACCAATATCATCACCATCATCACCATCACGTTGATGCACCAAAAATCAACAAACGAACAAATAAATTTTAGAAGGTCAAAATAACAACAACACTGAAACCTTACTTGGGTAAAGGTACAACAGGGAATACTTCTTTCTCTTCTTCCTTGGGTGTTTCTTGAAGAGTTTTGATTTTATGCCATGGGAACATGGCTGCCGTTTCCTGTTACAAAGATAAATATAGTAATAGTTATTAGATGATAGTAAAGTCATCAGTGAAGATGATCAGTGATGATGTTGACGATGGTGGAGACACTTCACTTCTTCATGATGATATTAATGATGATGATGATTCCATTAAAATAGAGATCCTATAAGATCTTACCCTTGCAAATATGGAAAAAATTAGGCCAACATTCTTAGATAACACAGGATTTTCTTGCAGCTCCTTGATCTTCAATACTCTGTTGAAAATCACTTGAATGTCATCACAAAATTCCCCCTGAAATGAAAAAAAAGTTTTGTTTATTTTTTAAATACCACTAAAAATGGACCCCTCACTCTGTTATATGGGCCGTATTATATTTAATAAAATGAAACTTACAATGTACTTATATTTATTTTCTTTTGCCTTTTCCTTGATAGCATTAAAGTCTTTTGGATGGCCATTGTCAACCTGAATCTAGAAAATGAAAATTTCAAATAAGCATAGTTTTCATTAAAATTAATGTTATTAAAATATTTTTTTTACAATTATCACTCTCTGTGATGGTTCTTTCCGCATATACTACAACACAACTCACATGTTGATTTTTAGGGATGGAGGGAAATCAGAGAGCCCTGAGACAAAACTTCATGGCAATGCAGAAAACAACACATCAAATCACATGTTAATTTATAAAGAAAATAACCAGACTACCCAGAGAAAACCCTCATAGCAAGGGAGAGAACAACACATCAAGCAAACTCAACTCACATGACAATTTTTAGAGAGAATGGTCTTTATAAAGGAAAAAACTGGACTATCCAAAGAAAACCCTCATAGCAAGGGAGAGAACAACACATCAAGCAAACTCAACTCATTTTTGTGGTTCAATTGAGAATAGAACTATAGCAAGTTCAGCATTGAATAGATAGAAGAGACCCCATGCCTCTTAAAATTTCTCAGAATATAACTTAAATATGGTTAAAAAAACTTGCCTCTTCAAAATGTGTGGTCAACGTTTTGTACTCTTTACTACCCATTATTCCTTCTAATACCTGAAATACAAGAATTTAATGTTTTGAAGGTCAAGTGAAAGAACCTGATCCCTGTTTATATGCCCTATACTTCAAGATATAACATATGTAGGTTATAAAAAGTATTTAAGTTTTAACTGCATAGGCTTGAAGTAGAAAATCTATCTATGCCTTCACAGATGGAATTAGATATCACCATGTTAGGTTTTATGGGAGGAAAACTGGAGAACCTGGAGAAAGACTTATGCATTGAGGAAGGGACCCCTCAAACTATGCTTAGTAAACATAGGATACTGAGTTCAGGAATCCAACCTAATACCCCGAAGGTGAGATGCAAGTGTGCTACCGACACACCACTCTTGGTTTCATTACTGCTGTTTTCGATATTCTGCTCAATCGGTACTTCCCAGCTGCATGTTGAAGTTGGATTTTTTTACTGCTGTCAATTAAAAATAATCAGTCGGTACATTTTATGTTATTGACAGGCAGCAGTGAAAAAGCAATTTCACAACAAGCTATTGAAATATTAGAGCCTGTAGAATATCGAAAACAGCAGTAACCCAATGTAACATTCAATTTTACTAACCCTACTAAAACCAGCAAACATTTCTTCATTTAATTCCTGAAACCATTTTGGGTTTTCCTCATCACTGCAAAGTTTACAGAGAAAGGGAATGCAGTCGGGCAGGTCGGAAAGACACTCGTACTGGTCCTCGTTGATGTCATGGCAACTAGCATGCACCCAGTGATCGCACGTCGCACACTGCATCATCTTGGAGTCAAAATCATTATCAGAGTAGCATTTTTCACAGATTGGGCAGTAGTTTCCTTGGTCCCAGTTTGTGCCGCAACTGTAACAGTGAGTAAACTCATGCATCCACGTAGCTTCTGGTTCCTAATGAATGAATAAAAAAAATATATATATACATGTAATCATCTGGGAACTCTCCTTAAAAAAACACAGTTTTTACACATTTAGGGTTGGTATCCATGTGATAAAGCTGTCAATAGAATATACCATATATCAGTGGAGTGATAATATGACACTTCACAGAAACTCGAAACTGTGAGTTTTGTTGCTGTATTGACCCTTAATGTGTAATAAACAAATCATTTGTTTGTTTTTTTATTTGTTAATTTGTTATTATTACATGTTTAGAGCCTGATATCATTTTTATTCTCTCATTCTCCATATATTGCTGATTCACTGGTTTGATATGTAAACTCGTAAATAAAAACAAAATCAAGCTCACAAAATGTAATAATGTCTATATATCTTTATATCATGTTGTTTACAATAGTAAGAAGAATAACACTCACACTTCCTGCACTTCTAGTGCCACATATCTTGCAGTTGACGCAGCGGCCACAAATCTACAGGAAAGAAGGATTATTGTGTTAATGAAGGTTTTGTGCCTGTTGTTGTGTGGAAACTAGATTGACATGGTTGTGAGTGCAAATGAAGAAACATTCCATGAACCATTGCGCTGAGAGCTACTTGCTTCCATTATGATATACCTACTTACCCAAGTATCATCCTCGCCTTCAGGTTCAGTGGGATAGTTAGGTCCAAGACATTCAACATGGTAACCTCGCTGGCAGATATCACACATGAGGAGCTGTCAATCAAAGTAATGATATCAATAAACATAGATTATATGAGAAAGACTATAGCCGAGTGTGTGTGTGGGGGGGGGGGGGGGGGGGGAGGACAGAAAGTGGGAGGTGGGATCGAGGCCAGATCAAAATGGGTGGATAGCTATCCCCTTTGGAGCTGAAAATAATACTAAAAGATGAGATTTTACCTAAAAACGAAGGTATGTGATGCCTTTCTAGGTAACAGCCACCCCCTTGAAATCATTCTGGATTCACCACTGGGGCACAATGTAGTGATAGTATTAGTATACATGACCTACACATACCTTATCTTGAAGACCGCAGACAACACATGTACTGCAGTTATCACAACACCATGTGCTCTTGTCCACTGGTTCCTCCTCCAGACAATAACCATGGAACGGCTCGGCACATACTTTGCAATAGAACATCTTGTCTTGTCCAGTGCTACCACACAAGAAGCATCCTTCTTGTACAGATTCTGGAATACCAGACGTGAAGCAAACGCCAAAACCCTCCTTCCAAATTGTTTCCTCTGGTGCATTATCCTGGTAAATAGAAAATAGCATATAGCTTCAGATAAACAGTACTGTATTCTAAAAGGTATTTAAAAAACCTCATTAATAACTCATGAAGGAAACACAATAGAAAACATGACCGTGAAGGAGGTTTTATATCTCATATAGATTCATATTCATTTGCATAAACTTGAACTTGGATTTTCTCTATCAAACTTGGTTCATTTCATAAAGAATTCGGTACAATATGAGAACTTACATCATGAGTTTTTAAAGCCGTTCAATAAACTTGCAGATCGTTTTTTATCGGGTAGAAAACCACTTGGCTACGCCTCGTGTTTCATACCCAATAAAACGCTCCTCCTCGTTTATTAAACATTACATACAATTTTCATTTCTTATTAAATGTTGAGTGTGGTTGATCAGAACACAATGTTTAACATTCCAGACATCCTTAATAAATATTATCATTTATAAAACTGTGTATCAACTCACACTCCATGGCAACTTGATTAGTGTACTTGTATCTGTAGGTGGTAATCTCTTCTTGGAAATAAACTGTGGTTTTTCAATAACAGATGTTGTTGTTCCACACCCTTCTTCCTTGGTGTTATTCTTATACTTTTTTGTGTGTTTGGCTTTAAGTTTAATCTCTTTGTTCTTCTTCTTGGGGCCTGTAGGTTTTGCTTTTCCTGCAGGTGCCTTAACTTCCTTCTTCTGAATTGATTTTTCTATTGGTTTTTTCACTTTCTTGGGTGATTTTTCTTTTGTACTTGAAACTGGCTTTTTAAGTTCCACATCTGAAAAACAATCATGTTAAAAAAATCCATAAACTCAGGGCTAATAATGTGTGCTCAATGGCTGGATAAGAGGACTGTCATTAAACAACTTAGCCTGGTCATATGAAGGGTGAATAGCCCTATCTGATGGATAAAATTCATTTGGTGGACAAATTTATTAGATAACAGCATCTAATAATCCACAGAATAAGACTGTATTATTCCATCAGATAGAGTTATCCACTCTTTGTACAACCAGGCCCTGATCAACATGTGGCCAGTCTGTACTGGCCAGTCAATGTGACCAGTAAAGGGGACTGGCATAAAAGGCATATTAACTGGCTACTTATTTTAGCACTTTTACTCCAACAAAGGACTAGCGTCCGAAACGTCAGTAAGTTTTTTTAATCTTTTCACGGTGTATAATTTACCTTTTTATCATTACTGTTTCATTAGAAACACCGACGCAGCTCACACTAGTTTTAGCTAGTTATACTTTTACATATCATTGTGTTGAGGCAACATTCATTTTGTTTTCAGAAAAAAGAAGTATACCAGGAAACATTATACAGTTATTTCAAAAACGGTTCGTGAAGGTTTTACAAAATTTGGGAAAATTCCAAACTGCAGATTGTATTTTTGGTTTGGTATACAACATGCAATAACACCTTCACCAACCTTTTATTGTACCATAACCCTCTCCATTGTTCTTTGTACACAATGTTTTCCTTACCTTTCTTGGTAAGTGACTCAACAGCTTTTGGTGGCTGTGGGTTAACACATCTACGCTTACTATGGAATAAGGAAATATGGCATTAATGATTCTACTCTACCTTTAGCTGTCATACTACGAGCAAAATATGCTGCTATCCAACTTCTCATATGACAATGCTGTGTTGCAAGTTGAATCTCAACATTGATCGTATTACCACTTACGTATGCAACTTGTCACCAAACAAAAAATCAATGTTGCAAGTTGCACAATTTGTTGCACAAAGTAAAAGCACTTTTCTTTTTGGAACAAGCAGCCACAATTCGCACAATTCATTCTTGTTAATGACAAGTTGTATGAACGAGTATGCTGTATACATGAGTGCGAGTTGTGTATGAGTATCGTTCTGCAACCTGCATGTATGACTTTGTTGCTTGGATTACCACGCCAAAAAAAATTTTTATTGCAGAAAACAGGTTGAATTGCAGATTCTAGTAATAATACACACCTGCAGGCCTGCTTCATTGAGCCTGCTCCACCAAACTTAGGTTTATCCCTACGAGGAATAAAGATGCATCAGAAGGAAAATATATTATAGGCACAACATAACATGTGCTCTGATTGGTTGATTTCTACACAAAAAGAAATGAATGGAGCATGTATGTAAAGACAAGCATATTAGATTGGAAGGACGTAAAATAACCCATCAGTGCCTACACATCATACTAACCATCTCTCATGCTGGTAAATTGCATAAAACCAATCTGTCATTCACAACTCAATGTAAAGTGCCTTTGATTATGTTCATTTAGGAAGGGCGGTATATAAATCACAAATCATCATACATGTAGATACTTTTACGTAAAATGCCATTTTGTTTAATCAGAACACACGTTCAAACTCAGTTAATTTTATATTTGAAAAAAAAACTTACTTGCAGAAGACACAGTTCCCACAATCATTTTTAACTTTACATCCTGAGCACTTTTTGCATCTTGTCCGTCGCATTCCAGGAATTTTAGGGCAAGCATCTTCATCAACTTTCCTTACTCTTTTAATAACCTTGATAAGTTTTTTCTTTATTGTTCCGTCTTTTAATTTGATCTTCTTAACCACTCTAATAACCTTTGTAACAACTTTCTTTTTTGGACTTTCTTTGAGTTCTTTTTTAATCAAAGCAAGTGGTTTATTACTTTCTTCGTCATCACTAGAATACGATTCATCAACATCTTCTAACTTTTCATTTCTTTCCTTTCTTAAAATGCTTTTCTTTGTTTTTCCAATATTAGTTGCCCGTGAGTTTGGCTTCCAATCATCTTCATAAATGTCTTCATCCTCTTGGCTATCATTGCTGCTTGTTTCACTTTCTTCACTAGTTTCTTCCTCCAGTTCTTCCTCTGGTACGCTACCTTCTTCATCGTTATCATTCTCACTCTTTTGAGCTTTCAGCGTCTCTTGTTGCTTTTGTTTTTCTTCTTGTCGTTGCTGTAAGCGTTTTGATCTAAAAATGCACTTTGATGTTTCTTCAGTTTCAGACATTTCAACACTAGGTTCACTTGATTTTTCGACTACATTTTCGTCATTCGTTTCTTCCAGTAAGCTAGGATGATTTTGAGATTGTTCCTGCTTGAGTTTAAGTCCCAAAGTTTGCTCAACATCTTGGTGAACTCCTTCTGTTGTCTTATCTACAATATCTTTTCCTTTTTCTTCCTGCGCAGAGACTTTATTCTCTGGTATACTTTTTACCTTTGTGTCTTTATTGTATAGCCTTTTAGTTTTCTTTAGTGTAAGTTGCTTGTTTAAGGGCTTTTTTTTCTCATTCTGATGAGCATCTTGACTCTGTAAAGAAGAGATCATTTCATTTTTTAAAATACAATTTCATTAAAAACGCTAAACAGGAATATATTATAAGATAAATCAATATCATTAGTAACATAGTAATTCATTATTTTTAGAAAATATTCAATAATAAATTAGGAGTGCCTGTACCAACCTTTGGCATTGAGTTGCCTTTTGCTGAATCTGAAACTAAACAAATGAATAAATTTATCAAAGAATAATGGTTAAGAAAAATAGTGTGCTGTATGGAATATTTTTCAATAAATAATAGATAAACAATTGCAGCATTAGGTGGAGAAAGGTTATAAGGAATTATTAAACTTCAGCAAAATAGTAACAAAAGTTGGGTATAATTTCCTTGAACTTTTATTCATAATAACCTGAATATCAAATATATATGTTGTATAATGAATAAATTATGCTCTAAATGACATGAGCTCAAGACTTTGTCCAATTAATTATATTTTACAGACATTTTACATAGTTTGCATAAATAATATTTTACAACCACAATAAGTAAGCAAACAAAAGTATGTCATTAATTTTATTGATTGATGCTGCCATGAAAATGCGGCAATATTATTCTTAGCCCTTAGCTTTAATTTTTAATTATTCAATCGCTGAACATTTTGAGTATATTACATGTATATAGCACATGCATGATATAATCAGCATGTTTTTACGTGTGGAATTCAATTGCTAGAATCCTTAATTCAATAATATACAGGCTTCACAATCCCTAAGACATACACTTTTGTCATGAACTAAGGTAGAATTCTCTCATCTGTCAATAAGTTTCTCTACAAAACTCTACGTCATTGAATTCTTCTTTTGTGGCCCCATCCCCCCCCCCCCCCCCCCCCCCCACCATCCAAACGATTCAAATGGGACAAATAATTGGACAAGAATATAATCCTAATTTTCAGAACTGATGAATAGTATAATAAAAAATACCATTTCTGTTAAGGATCAGTAAATAAATTGAAGGTAATTGCCTAAGTTTTTCTAACATTAAAGAATTTTTCCAATTTTTGAATTTGAAAGAGCATATGATCAATGCATTTGGCAGGATTCATTCTCACGCCAGGGCAATGTTTTGCTACATATTTTCCAGAATACTCAGACAATAAATCCACTGTGGTAATAAGAAAGCTGAATACCTACTTTTAGCTACGTCTTTATCCTCGTCAACACGTTGTATCTTCGATACAGGCATCTCGCCATTTTCCAAACTTCGTTTTTTGGAAAGAATTTTTGTCAACGGTGGGTCTCCCTTTCTCTTGGCTTCAACTCTTGAAGGTGTTATAAAATCATTATAATCAAGTTTCTTAGCCTTTACTACTCGACCAGATCTTGATCTCACTTCAGATCCATCTGTTTTGACAGGAGGTTTGTCTACAGGTTGTGGAGGTGGAGGTTTGATGGTTATAACTTGCTGTTGTCTGCGTATCTGTAGTGACTTACCTCCCTTAGCCTTGGCAAGCAGCATTTTAGCCACTGATTGAGGTTTTCTCTTAGCAGAAGGAAGGGTATTTGTGCTACTCTCGGGAACAGTTATGTCTGTATTATCTTGATTACTATTAATATCATTAATCAGTCTTTCCCCTCGCGGAGCAAAATTGAACTTTACTTTGGACGTCGACTTCAATTTTGGCGAAGGTTCTGTTGTCTTATGAATCACTTTAGTTGGTGTATACGTATACTTCCTCTCGTAACTCTCCCTTTTCCTATACTGTTTAGCATAGACATTTTCAGATTTAGAAAGCTTATTTTCTTCCCTTTCTTCCTTAGAGTCCTGTCTATCAAGGGGAATTTGCTGAAAGGATTTTTCGGGAGAGTTCCACGATAGATCTGATTGTAGAGAAAGGACGCCATGTTTTCCTTTATTACCAAACGTTCTGGGCGAACTGCTGATCGGAGATGTTATTTTTCGATACGCAATAAGCCCTAAATCTTCTGAACGGAATCCATAGAAGTCTTCCTCCTATATAAATAAAGAAGAACAAACCGTTAGAGATATATCACCAGCATGCCGATAAAGTAACTTGGTCAACAACACAACGGCGCGGGAAGAAAATTGAATCACCTCATCGTCTGAACTACCAAAGATCTCTCGATAACGACGGGCAGAAATAACATGTGGCTTAAATTCCTGGGAATTCAGTTGTTTCTTTCTCTGTTTGAGGATTTTTGGCTTGAATCGTTGGGTATTTTGGGGTTTTTTAGGCGGTCTTCCAACCTTCCTAGCCCCTTGAACCTTCAAGCGCGCCATCTTGTAATCTACTGCTTGTGCTGTCCTACCGTGAGCGCATGGGTACAACCTTGTTAAACCTAATTATAAAATCCCGTTTGATTGGTTGAATCATACAAGTATTTTCCTAAATACCTAAACTATACCCTATATATGTATACTTTTAAAAAACATCAATTTAAAAATAAATACACTCGAAATAGCTTCTGTTTTCGATTTAAGTCTAAATTTATCAAACGCATAAATTTTTGTGAAATGTTTCCTGAGATACTAATCTTATGTTAAAAAATATGTTAAGACCAATCAGATAAGAGCTTCTACATACTTTTCTCAGGTATTTTTTCTGTCGCGGCATTCTCTGTTCCCTACGGCTTATGGGAGGAACAAGACTTCAAGAAAGTTTAAATTTATTTATACGAATTATATTTCAGCAAAGATCTAAGAGAATAAAACAACAGTCATTAAAAATAATATACTCATAAAATAGAAAGTAAGTACAAAGTTATGAGCAAAATATTTTTTAAATTTTTTCGACCGTCTTCGCTCCAGCCTTGGACGGAACTCCGTTCCCAGATTTCCCCCTCTTAGACTTTGTTTACTATCAACTAAGCTTTTGCACCTGTTGTGCTATCGTTCTGTAGCTAAATGACATAATTTTTTTCGTGTTTAGATTCAAGGATGGTATTTTTTTATCTAAATGTCTTAAATCGATGAAAAAGTCTTTGAATCCGACGCATTGAGTTCATATGAGACGGACACAAAGAAAGCGAAAAAAACCCAGCATTTCCTTGTTGTTTATTCCTTTAGAACATCTTTTAATCTATGAATTATCAATAGTAAATATCAATTAGTATCTAAGTGTTATAATTAAAAAAATCTTTGACACCTAACAGAACATTGATGGCTTTTTCCTACGTTTACTCCGAGTTGTCTTGCGGGTTTTCCCCTCACGAAATGTGTCGCCAAGCAAACCTTGGGAAATGGTTCTGCCAAACTGAGTCAAATTTCTCGCTAGCCTGAATTTCATTTGCGAAATTTCCTCTATTTTACACTACTCATCACGTGTACAATAGAAAAAATCACAATCTAGAACATTTTGATGAAATACCAAACATATCTAAGACCGTTCTTAACGTTTCTAGAATAAACACTAAGAGAATTTTACGAGGAGTCGTTTTGTTAGACTAAAATTCATGACTTACCTCGCTTTTATCGCTCCTTTTAACCAAGATACTTAAATGGTTCAGAAATTCATCTCCAAAGTCCAATACGTGCAATTGCCTCCTTCTATATTCTACTGACATGCATTTGCGATCGTCCAACCAATTTCAACAATAATTAGAACTCTTTTACTTCCATTATATACTCCGGAATAGAATTATATTATTCTAAGTTTACTGGAGTAAATGACCACATAGATTACGTCACAGTCGTGCATGATGTTTTGACCAGAGGAAAGCTCAGGGAATCACCATTCGTTAGCGATCGGACCCAGTTCCCCGCGTTGGGCCCAGGTTCGCGCAGCAGCGATTCCCTTGTTCAATGTTGTTCAATGGGATCTCCTAACAACGCCCACAGGCATTGACTAGCTTGCTTCATAGTGTTGCTTCATAGTATTTTACTAAAAGTGAACCGAAATGCCCTCAATTCCTTGCTATACAGTATAGCTGAGCACTTCACGAACACACTAAATTAGCACAGAAAACTTCTTCGAATTCTGCGCTCAACGAGGGATAGCACAGCGAACGCCATAGCTCTTGTAGTAAAGACCAACGAGTGTTTGAGGACAAGTTCTCTAGAATTGTATTAGTCAACACTAAGGCTTGTTTTAATCTATTTAATAGATGAACTAATAGATTAGGTTTCTCAAACTTATAGTAGAGAATCATATGCATGGAGTATTAAAGTTTGGGGAGTTTCATCATTTGGTCAGGGTCAAAAATTAAGCCATAAATATATAAACCTTTCTCGGCAAAATTTTAGGCTTCTTTTCCATGTAAATACAGAAGTCAGAATTCCCCGATACCGATTTTTCTATCTTCAGTCAGTTTGGGGTTACGTTTTGGTTGGTTAATTCAGTGAAGTTTTTTTCGATCGTAAACTTAGGAACGAACTTCACGTTTTGAAAAGCTTAGCTTTGGGTAACGATGCTCTCTTATGCTGTCCGTAGTCAGGGAAATGGGTTTAATGGCTTATCTCCTTGAGGCTAGGAGTTTAAATAAGAAAATTTAGCTTGATAAACAACATGAAAAAGAGAACATTATCCGATCCAATATGGCGGAGATCGATCACGTGACTGAAACGACAAACGACAAGGAAAGAGATTTTGAATAATTTGCTACCCCTAATTCTAGTGATATCACGGTATACTACGAAAGGAAGACCTTTATTTCATTCTGAAGTTTATTTGTTTCTACTTATTGAAAAAGTCATAGAATATTATATTTTAGTGAGAAATGTATGTACAACAATCCGTTGTGTCCTTTCGAGAAATATTTTTTGGAAAACGAGTATGGGTGTCCAGGAAAAGTTTATTAAGAGTCTTAACAAGACATACTTTTTGCGAGTGGCCAGCTGACTTGAGCGAAAGGTGGTTGTTTAAATGTGCTCATACAAGAAAGTGTTTGATGGGAACAAGTGGAAGAAAGCCTTTGGTCCAACTTTATAAAGGTGGGTCGCCTCTGGTCGTTCAAGAGAGGGTTTAAAAATTGAAACAAGTAAAAATTTTACTTAGTCGAGCAAGTTGACATTGGTAGTTTTAGTACGCCGATTTTATAGACAATTAATAATGGAATCTCGTTCTTCCTCGAGAAAAGTTCTTAAGATAACTTCGATGTTTTCTTCACTTCGGGAGACCTGCTTCTCCAGCGTAGCCCTGAAGTCTTCTTTAGCTCCTTTGTTGACACCTCGTGTTACTGTTCGGGACCTATGAGGAAAATACGTAGTCATTATATTAGGCTTCCACTAAGTCGCATCCGCTAACTCACTCGGAGATCAGAGATGCTTACAATTTATAAGGAGAAACCCGAAATTCCGGGTGTCAAAACAACTAGTATGTGTCATTCCGATTGGAGAGTTCAGGCTTCCGATTGAGGTAATCCACTTTTCTCGTTCTAGTTCTTTCCGTAGACGCGTGTACCATTTGTGGGAAAACAAAGTTTCCCGCTCTTTTCTCAGCATTATAGCAAACGAATTCCCAACCGGACGGATTGGTGCCGGTAAATGGCAAGTTGATAAGCGCGCATTGCGAGTCAGGCCTCGAAGAGAAAACAAAGCCAGAGGAAAATTATGGCCAAGAAGGAAGGGAAAATGGAAGAGAGGAATTGCTTACCTTGATGTTGATGTAGACTTGGGAAGAAGCTCTAATTTGAGAACACCTTCGCTACTCAAATACGCAAACTCTTCCAAAATGTCGATATCTGGTTTTAAAGGAGTCAAGGAAGGGATGCTCAAAAAATCAAAATTAATTTTATCAGATACGAAATAAATTTCAAGTTCAAAGACCACATGGGCAAGCGACAGCGATCGTCCCGTCCCTCAGTGTTACATGGATTATTGAAGAAAAGTCAAAGCCACTGACTAAGATCATTGTAGGGGAGATCAAACTACAGGTCCGTCGCTTCACTGCATACTTCCGCCATCCCCACCCTACTGATCAAGCCACACTTTCTCCTTAGGATAGGGTAGTTGCTTATAACTGTAAAAAGGGACAAAACGAGGTGACGTCATGGAACGGAATTGACAACCACCTATGAACCCATTACAACCACCAATCACATTGCTAGCGGGACACACCACGGTCAAGGTCACGGTCAGGATCAAGGCATGGCACTTATGAACCATTTATTTTTTATAAACCAAATTCAATATACAGCGGACTTTTCTTTATCCGGATTAAAAAGGAGTGTCTTCGATAGACCAATGAAAAGCTAAACCTTCAAAAGTCAAAAAAATTGATAATTAGTACGACATAAAAAGGATACTGACAATATAATTGAAGAATTTCCGATATGTGAGCCCGCCATGCGACCGAATTCTCTCCAGCAGCTCGTAGAATGTTTGGTCTTCTTTTGGCCAATCATATTGCAGGAGTATTATCATGTGACCAACGAGATCTCCAGAGCGAGTCTCGTGGGAAATTTTTTGCTGTGTAAACAAATAGTAAAAGTTCGTTAAAACATGCGGTATGCTTGTTCTTAAATGGCTTCCGTATAAGAGTCTTGTGATTGGACGACGTGGGTTTTCATGATGTTTGATTGATTGTTTGTGAGAACCCAACTAAGTGTGCAATATGCCCTCGAGTCTTGAAAACCGGTGCAAAGTTTTTTCATTAATACTTCCCCCCCAGTAGGTTACCCAAATAGACCAAAATGATGACGTAATCTTTGGTCATGTGAGAATTCTTACTTTAAAGCATGTGATCAGGAGGCGAACACAGAATGACAGAGCCTCTCCTTCTGTACATGGAATGAGCTGTAGAACTCGACCTGCAAAATAATACAGTTAATATTATAATACACAACAAAATTCTCAAATTGCTGCTATTCTTGATCAATAAGAAACACTCAGTGGTACCTGGAAAAATGAGCTGTGAGGGCCCCATAGCATTTGTGTCCCTGTTAAATGAGCCCTGCATTGTTGAGATCCCTCTTTTGAGGGATTTGACATCAGTGGTATTTATACTCTGGGAGCTAAAAAACCGCAATGCGTTGAGAGCTTCTGCACAGGAATTCTGAAAAAAATGTGAAAAAGAGTTACAAAGTGGAAAATAATGGGAGAGGTAGGGAGGGTTAGAGTAAAGGGAGGGTGAGAGGAAAGGAAAAGGAATGCAAGTGAGGAGTGTCTGAGGGAATGTAAGAAAGGGAACAGAAAGGGGATGCTGGGGAAGAGGGTTAACCTAAAAACTGTGTGGCTTTAGACAGAGAAAATGAGAAGAAAGGATTAGTTAGTTTGTCTTTATTGCTCTTCGGAGTGGCATCTTTATACAATAGTAATACGTAACCATCTGTTATAGGGAAATATAGTTATAAACATAGAAAATTCTTAGGTAAAATAGAGCCTGAGGGCTAAGTTAATTGGAAAATTTTCTAGTTAGCCCCCAGTCTTTTTGTTTTTAATAAATAGCAGGTCAAGAAAACAAAGGGTTAAAGTTAAGTTAACAAATAAATCAATAATGGAGAGGAGAAGAGAAGGAGGAAAAGGAAAGACAAGTTGGGAGTAAGAGGAGAATAAATTACATGAAGGAAAGGAGATTTTTTTAAATCAAAAAATATAAACAAGAAGCTGATTCACTAACCTTGTATTCTCCAAGATAAAAGTAACAGCAAGACATTTGTAAACTCCCACGGATGAAGACCTAACACATCAACAGAAGAATCAAAATTTAAAAATTTTAATAAAAACAACTGAAAAAAAATATTTGAAATACAAAATCTAATGACCTCTTGCTGTGCAAAGGGATCTGACTCCAGAAAACTTTTCTGTTCTTTAAGGAAGTCAACCACCTTCTTGTATTTGGCCTGTTAGGAAAAAAAAGAAGAAACCATTGAAAGAGAGGAAATGTTTTTGACAGAGTGAGGGAGGTACATGTATGTTAAGTACTCAAGTGCTGCCGAAGTCTTTAAATACCTTGTAAACCATTCTGTCTACTTTAAAAGATTCCATCCAAATCCATTGGTCGATATGCCATTCTGCTAGCACTCGAGTGAAACCTGAGATTAAAACAAAATGGTAAGACTGTTTTCCATGCAATCCCAGTGAAAGAGTAAAATAATTATACATGCTACAGAGAATGATAACTTTTTAACATTGTGTAGTTCAAGAAATTATCAATACCCCTCCCTTCCCCCCACAATGTTTTTCGAGACCCCCCTACCCCCGGAATTTCCAATTTTCTTCCATACAAGCTCTGTAATTTTTGTTCTTTCTCTGACCCCTCCCCCATCCTTCCCTAAATTCCAAATTTGTCTGTGGGGTGGGTATGGATTTATTTCTGGAACTACACATTTCAGCTTTCCTTATTTTTTTTGAAGCTTTTTGAAGTTTTTAGATATTGTATAATATTGTATTGTATATTGTAAAATTCTTACCACTCTTGTAGTCGCTATGGGTGTTTAGAATGTGCCACGTATCGACAGAAACCACAAACTCATCAGGAAGACTTGTGCTCACGTTACCACAACCTCATTAAAAGAAGATACATATAATCAATAATATATAAGAACATCATTGTGTAATAGGTAAACTAAGAGCCTTGTTTGAAACCACAAGAAGAGGGTGGGCCTTTCACAACTCCAAGTCGTGTAAAAAATTAGCCAGCTCAACTAGAAACTGTGGACAGCTGTTTAATTGGCCTGTATTGGGCCTTATCAGCACGGTGTATCTAGTGAGCTGGTAGAATCCCACAGAAAAATAGTACATGAGAGATGAGGTGGTAAGCCGTGTGAGATGGGCTCAAAAATATTATATATCTTTCAAATAATATATCCTTTTGTTTAAATAAAGTTTATCTGATAAATAAAATTTAACTTAATTTTAATTTTTTTTAAAGCCAATTACCCACAAGCTTTTAGCTTTAAAATTCTAGTGTGCTTAAATAATGGTTATTTATATCTTTATTTCCAAAGGATACTGTAATGTAGTGTTTCTGCAAATCAGACTACATATTCCCTGTTTAAGAGGCATGAATTGAGCATTGAGTGACTTTGAGATCCAAAAGTGCATGAAACATGAAGTAGAAAGTGATTGAGCATCATTCTCCCATACAAGTTTGTTGACTCATACAGTCATATTATTGGTACAGATGACAACATTAATGAGAACCTACGATTGCATTATACCAACAGTGAGATCAGCATTGGTTCGGGGTATCTTTATCCACTTAGAAATTATAGAAATTTTTTTACAAGGCTGTGATCAAAAAGACTTTCAATATGATAGGCAGTCTACTGCGCAATGAGAAACTGGCAGAAGTCAAGACGATGTTTCTCGTTGGAGGGTTCTCTCAAGTGTCAGACATGCACCAATTTTCGTCAGACATTGTCTGATGTCCACCATTACTACTTGACCTCATGAAAAGTAAAGAATTCTTACTTTTATTAACTGTTATGGTAGCTGTCTGTTTGGCCCTTGAATCCTCTTTTGATGGGGACGATGGTGCCTGTTGTTTAAAAAATGAATAAATCAACTTTTTCAGTTCATGTGTAATCCAAAATTCCATTGGAAACCAACTTATTACATACCGTCCCACCTTTCTTCTTTTTCTTTTTAGGAGCTGAGCTGTAATGAAAAACATAATATCTGCAGCGATACCTCTATTAGCAGACACCCTTAAATAAACATCTAGTCGCAAAATCTAGAAATTTTCTTCATGTGTTAACAGTAAAATTCGAAGGACTAGCGTCCGAAACGACAGTAAGTTTTCATCTTTTCACGGTGTAAAATTTACCCTTTTATCATTACTGTTTCAGTGGAAGCCTTTCATTAACTGAACACAGAGCAAGATCCCAAAGGCGTCCACTTATTAGAACTTACAACTATATGTACCACAAGACAAGCTTCTATTCAGCAGACACTCTTTATGACAAGGTGTCTGCTTGTACTTAGAGTTTACAGTGTTTGACTGACCTTCCTTCAGATGACGCCCCTCCTGCCCAGCCATCTATACTAGTTTTATCAGCACCGACATCCTCTAGAAGCACTAGTGGAACACTTGATGTGAGACTTGTGTTCACTATAAATCAAAAATAGCCCAAGTGAGACAGAAAAAAAAATCTTTTCAATTTGAGCAAGATTTCTCAGGAAAACGTTTCTTGTAAATATTCATGACTGAAGTAATAAAAATTGTTGTTGTCGTTGTCTCAACAACATTTTGCCTCAGACAAAGAGTTTAGAAATACCAGGCAATACTTTGGAAAACTTAAGGAACCTTTTCCAGGATACAACACTGAAAGTACCATTTGTTTTGAATTTCAAAATATTTGTAAACAAAATTTTTTTCATTTTACTGGTAATTGTTTATTTTATGACCAGCAAACAGGTATTGGTTGACAGTTGGTTCAGCATTGGTGGATCATCAATTGAAACTTTACCAACATTGTCCATCAACCATCAGCTGACTATATGGCAACCATGGTTGAAAATTTATCAGCATTGTCGGTCATCATGATCAGGCAACTACTGGCCAACCATTCATCAAGCTTTTAGTAAAAACCAAATCAAAACTTTTAAAATCAAAAACATCATGGTTGAAAATTTCTCTTGTTCCTCACCTCCAGAGTCAAGTTTATTAACAACTTTGCAGTACTCCCAAACAGACTGGAAAAATATGATAATAATGGCATAAAAAACTCCAGTTTTCTCCTGAGATTCATTGATAACTCTTTCCGTTGTCCCATGCTTTGCTGCCTTTTTCAGCCATTGATGAATTTCTGAAATACATGACCATCTTTCTTTAATGCTCCTAAAAAATATAAATTATTTATCAGAAATCTATGAATCCTTCATAAATGCAATATTGGGATACCTGTGGTAATGGTTGACACAGGGATTCCAAGGAATTTGAACATTTTATTTTAACTATACCTGTGCACAACAGGGTTTAACATGTCTTGTGTCCTCAGAATTTCAGTCCATTCACACTTCTTAGCCACTAGACAGAAGATGTCAAAAAGTGATCCCCAAGGACCCCTCCCTTCTTGTACACTTGATACAATTTCTCGGGCATCTTTGACTTGAAGCCCAGAGTTGACTGTAGGTGAAAGAAGTTGTTGTTCCACAGGGTTGGGAATGAAAGTGGCACAGAAAGAATAGAATTGTATGCTGAGTTCTAACCATTTTAGAACTGTCTGTTGTGAAATTCCTGGTTGACGTCCCTATGTTGAAAGGAATGAAAGAAACTACAATGTCATCATTATCATCATCACCATTGTCATTGCCTCATGCATCATTATCTCATATCTTTCAATATCAGCCATCATCATCATAATCATCACTCCTCATCATCCAAATTCATACTTCACCTTCATTCATTATCACCATTATTCATCATCATCATCTCCATCATCAACCATCACCATTGATATCATTACTGTCATAATTATCATAACTGTCATATTTTTACCTACCTCTTTCTCTGTTTCGGCAGACCAGCTTTCTGTAATAACAACTCTCTCGCTTGTCAAAAGATGAGGCAGCACATCATTAACTGTTAGACAAGTATTATTAGACATATGAAAAACATTTCATCTGTATAAGGTAAACTGATCTTTCCTGCTTACCCCGCCAGTCTAACAATATATCAGAATTTTATAATATATCAGAATCAGAATATATACAAACCCAATAGCTTTCTGTATTGATTCAGAGGGTTTGTGGGATACTCTGAGTTTTCTGCATCTATCAACATCTCAGTCAAAGTAATCTAGCAAAAGAAAGTTAATAAACCTCTAAGAGTGTTCCAAAATAAATATGGTTCATCATGCAGTTTTAAGACAGATTGATAAAATGCAAAAATGTTACCCCATTCTTAGGAATAGCATCTGGAAATCTTCGCATAAGTAGGAGCATCATGCGACATTTCTCAATACAGTCTTTACAACGTCCTGAAATAAACAAAATTGAAAATTGAGTATGTAAATTCAAGGATAAATAATATTTAATAAACACAAGGGAGCCCCTTTAACTCAAACTTCCTAGGGACCAAGGAGAAGGTTTGAGAATTGGAGGTTTGAGATATCCAAGGTAAAATGACATAGTGTTAGGCTGTGTTCATCGCATTCATAATGTATGGCATGGGGGGAGGGGGGGAAAGGGAGGCAGGGAAATGTCCAGAATAATTCTTAACACCCCTCTTAAAGTCATGCAAAAAAATACGATCCCCCCTAAGCAAGGCTTGTAGCTTCTTCCAAAAATTGAGCATCCCCCATTTTTCTAATAAAAATTTGCTCATCCCCGGCCCCTTTTTTCTACCAAATTTTTTTCAATCCTCCCTCAATTTCACCTGCCCCCCCTCTGCCATACATTATGAACACAGCCTTAGTACATAACTGACATGAGACCAGGGGATATGAACTCAAGTTTTAAATAGGAGTTTAGATATCTAAGGTTCAAGATGGGACCCTACTAGAAAATGAAAATGAAGTAGGACCAGTTAGAGTCATCTTAGAAGAGTTATCATATTTAAACACTTCAAAACCTGCTGCTTGTAGAAGAATTTCTCTTTGGGCATCTTGAGGGAGACTGTTGAACATTTCTTTAAGAAAAGGAAAACATTTTTTTATTTCTATTGGAGTATAAAAACCAAATATCTGTGAAATAGCTCTAAACACATCTATTTCTTTGTTTTCAATTATTGTTAAATTGGGATGATATTTTGTATTAATAATTAGTTATTACTATTTCATAAACATATGGTTTGCACTCTACTAAACACCAGCGAATTTGGTATTGCCACTTCAGAAGACCTCTTTACCTTGGGTGTAACACATGAATAAATTAGTTACAACTAGAAAAGTAGAATATTGTCTGCAAGATTCTAAATGAAATGTGGTCTGAAATGCATTGCAACCAAGGTGGAAAGGGATAGATTTTTTACCTTTTAGAAACACTCCTTGAGGATCAATTTCATTCTTTTCCAAAGCTTCTGTGATATTCTGGATATCTTCCCATAATAAACTTTCATTTGGAAACTGCACAAACCTGTAAAATATAAAAAATAATACATGTCAGTATCTAATAATAATAATAATGGGGTTCTTATATTGCGCATTTCACATTGTCTCAATGCGCTTTACATTTAATGACCAGTTGAGGACTGTACGGGCTGCATATTAAGGCGCTATTAGCAGCTGTGCAGCTTACAATTATGAGTGATTTATTAGTACGTTAGTGTTATGCTTACAAATTGGGATAGGCTGTTGAACCGGGAGACAATCCCCTACTCTTTCATGAATAATTCAACAGGTTCTTTTATGTCCCCCATTTACTGTAGGTGTTAGGAAGGGTTGGGAGACAGGGCCTATGGTTTAAAGTCCTTATCTGAGAAGACTTGAAGGTCTAACCATTTGCAGATATTAGTACAAAGGCAGCACCTTCTCCTCAGTTATTTTAAGACCCTGAGTGTTGGTCCGGCCCAGGCTTGAACCACGACCTCCCGCACAACAGACCGACGCTCTTACCAACTGAACTGACCAGGTGGCGGTATTTCAGTGAAGCATGGGTGCCTTTTATTACCACTCTGTCAGTCTGTTGTTGGCAGAGTAAGTTGCTTGACAGTTGGGGTTTTCTGCTTTTCCTCCCTTCACACAAATACACTTCTAAATTCCAATTGGAGTTTAGTGAAAGAATAATAATCTTCATTGCACACTTATCCGAGGTCCTGATTATTACTATTCTCATTTATTATTTTATAACTATGGCTATAAATATATTTCCATGTCATTGCATTATTGGGGATAAAGAATACTCTACATAGACCTCCTAGACAAGCACTTTTGCTCTTAGGGTTAATGTGTTTGTGAAAAAAAGTTTAAATATTAATAAAAAAACACACTTACATGTCATTAAACAGAATGGCAGACTCCTTCACTTTCTTGGCATTTCTTTCAATGTTATAAGCCTCATGCTGGAAGCAAAATAAATAAATAAATGGATAAATGAATGAATGCATGAACGAATGAATAAATGTACAAATGAATGAAATTGAATAAAAAGGTGCAAAGAAACAACTACATAAGCAAATGAATGATTGCATCAGCGCTTTAACTTTATTGTGTAATTAAAAACAAAACAAGACATTCATGGATATTCCTTCCTCATGGAAGGTGATGGATGCACTGAAATCCCACAGGCTTTTGGCTTTAAATATTTTCGTGTCTAAATAAAAGTATTCTATTCTATCCTAAACATATCCTCCACAGACCCTTCTTAGCTTTTGGAAAGCAAAGGGGAATATAATTTTTTTTCCATTAAACTTTGTATAATTATGTAATATGTATAATATCGTTTTTATACACGTAAAACTTCATCTTATATGGAACAATTTGATTTTTTGATCAATAAACAAAGTGTAAGATTAATATTTTACCTGCACGTGGAAGTCTCTTGGATACAGTGTTTTCGCCGTGAGAAGCCATGACTTAGCTTCGTACAAATCCTTGTACTTTAAGCTCTGTCTTGCCCTTTCAACCAGCCATTCTGCTGTAGAAAAGCATCCAGTTCGATTGACAGCAATATTTTCACTTGTAGCCGCCATGTTGGATGCGCAACTTGTCTGGGGACTGGTGCTTACAAAGGAATCCTACACAGGAAGCCCAAGCTATAATTTAGTTCGTCCGAACGTCATTCTTTAAAAATCTCAAATAAAGAAAGGAAGGAAAATAAAGAATAAACTATATATTTATAGAGGAAGAGTTAGGCATTACTTTCTTGTACTCTTCTTATGCTAATACTTATTAAAAAATTGATCAAGAACAATTTATGAAGTTCTCAAAAAATATTAATATATCTAAAAATTCCTTCTAATTAAATTTTTAATTTTGTATTTGGTTTTATTTGTATTATCAAAATTTTTAACTTTTTTTTCGTGAGTTTGCGCTTAAGAAAAAAAAAAGCTGGGCTTCCTGTGTTGGTCTATTAACCCTTAGGTTATCAAAGGTCCGCCCCACAGATAAGTGGTTCTCTTTCGAACAAGACACGAGGTAAGATGGCGGACATTTTTTCTTATGAGACCAACAAAACCGCCTATTATTATTCCTCTGCTTCGTCTGATTCCTATTTTTCACTCCAAAACGTAACTTCAAACATTACTCCTAATGATATTATGCCAATTTAAAACTTAATCGTCCAATAACCACATTAAAATAACGTATGAAGGTCATGTAAAATCTCGTATTATAAGCTTATCTTAGTATCTTTTTGTCCAGTTGTGTAACCTTTCCGATTCACCTATCTTTTGTAGTCTTCATTCATAGAGATTTTGAACATTTCTTCTGAGAGTGAAATTTTTTGTAAGGTTTACTTTTATTGTATATGAAATAACTGCAATCATTTTGATCACGTTTATGGGGGATGTGAAACAAGATAATTTTATTTCCTTTTAGTCCAAGCTTTTTACTATTTTAAATATATCAAATTTCATATTAATCAAAACAAATTACAATTATGGACACAGCACAAAATTGATTCACAGAATTGACAACATCCTTTAAACCAATCATAGCACAGGATGATTCGGTCCAATCAGAATGCTCAGACATGACACTTCACATTCAAGGCACAGCATGCTCCATGATTTTCTCACCGATATGTGAAATCTGGTCTGCTTCTTACTTTATACTAGAGTAGTTGACATCCATTGTCATTTCTAGGTCGGTATACTTCTGCTGTCAGCATGCAGATCTTCGTGAAGACCCTTACGGGTAAAACTATCACCCTTGAGGTGGAGCCAAGTGACACTATTGAAAATGTCAAAACCAAGATTCAAGATAAGGAAGGTATATGAACACATTGTTTTACTTGTGACATCTTGCTGGTATGTGCTGCTAAAGTGCCAGCTCTCGCTGCTGTGGATATGAGTTTGGTCACACTTGTTTCCTGTGAACAGTGCTCTAGAGTATGATTATTGCTGGCCACTAATGGGAACACATCTATCTATCACTCCCTCCACACACAAAAATCAACTTTTGCATTAAAATTCAATCATTGAATGAAGACCACATGTTTTTAGGCTTTTTCTGTTAAGTCTTGTCAAATGAGCATATATTGATTTTATTATATTATTGCCACAGGTATTCCTCCTGACCAACAGCGATTGATCTTCGCTGGAAAGCAACTTGAAGATGGACGTACGCTCTCTGACTACAACATCCAGAAAGGTTTGTAGCCACTCTAACACCCATGTTACAATGCTTCCCAATAATTAATAATTATTATATAAGCAAAATGGTGGAATTTGCCATCCTGACGAAGTAGGTTTTGGTGTACAATCAAAGCCTTTCCAAGATATTCCATAGGGTTAAATGGATGTGCCCTAAAAACTTCGTATTTTCTTGTGATGTTATGGAAATACTTTGACTGATGTCCACCAAAACCCTGTTGTCACAACAGAAAATCATATAATTTTGTGTATGCCTAAAAAGCACTATATCTATTAAACAATATTGACATCTTGCAAATCATTCACTTATTTCCTATTGGTTGTCATTTTGATTTGATGTAAGCCAGAGGTCTGAATTTTTTTCATTCATTTTGTAGTTGTTGCCTTCCTGGGCCATAGGCCTTTCCTGAGTATGATAAATAGGATGCATTTTTGTCTAGTTAGGTACAAACAACACCACTGTACCCGAGCTAGTCTGCAATGCACCATGTTTGCTATCTCAGAAAAGGTCTACAGTACAGCCCAGATGTATGTCACGGTGTACACGAATGTTACCGTGACATACATCTGGGCTGTACTGTATGTAGAACATAAATTGGGAAAATAGACCTAACATATCCTTTTATTTTGTTCACAAACTGTGCATAAAATTAATATTCATTTCAAAAACTAAGTGATGAATGAAGAAATGAATGAAGATGAAATAATATTTCAATGATTTTCTGAAATTCATTTTTTAGAATCAACACTCCATCTTGTGCTTCGTCTGCGTGGTGGTGTTATTGAACCAAGCTTACGTGTCTTGGCCCAGAAATACAACTGTGACAAGATGATTTGCAGAAAGTAAGTTCTATTTTATTTGACTTGAAGTTACCATACGCTTGGATTCATAGGTGGAGTAGATTTGTCGCTGTGAAGTATTAAAAACTTACACTCCAGCTATTGAAAGAAACTGCAATGCTGGTGTGAGAAAAATGAATTTTTTGGCTGTTTTATCGAAATTCATCCATAATTTTTTCTACCAAGGTGCTATGCCCGCCTCCATCCCCGTGCTACCAACTGCAGAAAGAAGAAATGTGGACACAGCAACAACCTGCGACCCAAGAAGAAGCTGAAGTAGATTGTTAATCTGTCATTGCAATAAATGATCATTAAAGCATATTGGCTGTAACCTGTGTCTTTGATTATTTCTGATTCATTGAAGTTTCATTTCTTGTTCTCTGACTAGCATTTCATAGACCACCAATCAAAGAACTGCATTTAAAAAGAACAAGATTTTTGGGGTGATTTTGGGCTGAAATATAGATTCATGTTTGATTCCTGCTTGGAGGGGAAATGTTTTTAAATGAGAAAATTCGTTTTGAAGAAAAACAATTTACTTTTAATGAAAAAACTCTTAACTGCCATTAACGCTCTATGATGTCTCTTAGTTAAAGTTTTGGACCAAAATAATAAAGGACTACCTTGGGCTGTCCACAGGCTGTATCACTCTGGAACTTCTTGGCCATAGGATTCGTTGTCACTAGGAAAAACCTACGACTAAGAGGGAGCACTTCTCCTGACCTATCCCCCCTAAAACCTAAAGTAGCTGAGGACAATAGAGTGACCACAGTAAATCCTTGAAACTTTAGTAATACTAAATAGCACAATTTCGTGCAAATTCCATTGTTTTCTATTGTTTAATTAGCACTATTTTGTACTATTTAGTGATTAGTGTTTCACAGATTAATAATTAATCCGTAATTCTGAGCTGACAATACAGCTTCATATTAATGGCTCTCTCTGGATCAAGCTTATAGGAGAATGGTGATACAAGTAATAGTGGTATTGTCTTTCTACAGGTTAGAGTGCAAACAATTAGAAAAGCAATACCACTATTACTTGTATCACCATTCTCCTATAAGTTTGATCCAGAGAGAGCTATTAATATAAAGCTGTATTGTCAGCTCAAAATTACTTCACAGAAAGGCGAATCACAATGTAATTAAATATTGGGAATTTTAAATTCATGTAAATTCTGATGTCTTAACTGTTTCCAATTTCGTACCCAACTAGAGGGCTCTGGCATAATCCATTTTTAAAACCAGGATTTCTTGGATTTCTGCTTTATGAGGGAAGACTTGTGAAAAAATTTTCATTAATTCCAAATTACCGCTGTGTTCCTTGATTACAGACTCATTGGCACAGGGTTATCCTTGTATCAGTGTTTAAATATTCACAAATACCAACAGAAAAGTAAAGAATGCACAACTTCAACAATACAAACACTTTCAAGCTTGACAGACCTTGACAGGAACATGTGAATATTCTACACAAACCCAAGGCTAACCCTGTGCAAATGAGTCTGTAATCAAGAAACACAGAGTTATTTGGAATTTGGGACAGGTCTATTTGTGTAAACGAAAATTACAGTAAAACAAGTCCAAGGGTCATTCTTAATTAAAATATGTTATCTACTAAATTTATTAATTTATGCTTGTAGCTCAATTTACATCAAATTCAACAGAGGTTTCAATATCTTTCATATTCATGAGCTTTTGTCTAAATGGGGTACAACAAATACATATTGTAAAGCACAAAACTGTGAACCCTTTCTAGAACGAAATGGTAGATTTATTCTGTGAATAACTATACCTTAGTACAAGTAAATTCTGTCTTTATCACTAAGTTTGTCCTTACTATTCTCAACAAACCTATGAGTCAAACTATTTTTGCGTTTAATTTTAATAGGAAGAAATTTGCTCTGATTTAACCAAATTATTATAGAAGTGGAAGTAATGGGGTTTCTTTTCTCTAAATATTCATGAAGATAATGTACAAATCATGTTGGAATTCTCTATCTATTTGGTATGAAAAAATTCTCTTAGGATTTTTCTTGCCATTGCAAAATTGTTGTCAGCTACAATAAGAGCTCTCTTGATAGCTTCTCTTGGATAACCTTGTGCTTCTAATATTTGAAAGTCCTCTTCATAAAACTGCATTTTATCATCGGCACTGGCATTAGCCAATAAGTCCTCTCGCTCACCATCTAGTCCTTCGAGTTGCGAAGGATCAAATGTGCCCAAATATGCAGGGTTACTGTAACTATGGGCAGGACCGGACCAGCTATTTCTAGAGACAAGTGTATGTCGCAGGCTATTGTTTTTATCAGAACGTTTTTCATTATTGTTGCTTATTTCTGATGAGGAATTGCTCAGTTTGGTGTCCTTTGCTGCATGGTCATTATCCAGAACATCCTCTGTAGAGTGAGCCTTGGCAAAGCCACCACGGTTTTTACGCGAATCCCTGGGTTTTGAGAATCCAGTTGGATTACTGACCAAGAGGTCATCACTCCACTCCTCGTTATTCTTTTGCAGAGATGGCCATTCTGTACCCTTGAAAGGGTCATCTGCAAAAGGATCTTCCTCCTTTCCAAACAAACAATTAAAGCCATTTTGATCAGACAGATCATCCTTCTTTTTTGTGTGTTTTTGTTTCATGACTGGTAGAGGCACATCATAGGAACTGTCATTATCACTCTTTTCTGGAATAGTTGTTTCTGAAATATTTCCTTGTTCTTTAGTAACATCCTCCTGTCTTTCTTTAATACATGGTTTGTCCTCATCTTGTGGTGGGTATGATAATATAGCATAATTGATTTTAGGGGTGTTCTTGTTGATATTTGACTTGGGTGTTGCAGCCTTCGCACTTAAAACATCTGCATACCCTATACCTGGAGTTTCAGCTCCCCTTTCTAGATTTATCCTTTTCTCCACTTTCTGCTTGTACTTTCTTTCTGGTATAGCAGGAGGTGGACTTTCTGAATCTGAGTCAGGAGGTGGCGGAGGAGGCGGACCCTTTCGGAAGACTGATGGAGACGGACAGGGTGAGCCTTGCGGCGATGTGTTTGGGGAGCACTGTGGAGAAATATTCGGAGAGGCAAATGGAGAACTGCGTGGAGAAACCCTTGGAGAATTCCTTGGTGTGCTGCGAGGTGAGGTTCCTGGGGTGTTTCTTGGTGAGCCGAATGGTGAAGATTTTGTAACAATTAGTGTAGGAGAAGTAGGAGTATTCATATGTGACATTTGATTTCGTCTCTGAGGTAAAGGAGGAGGGCAACTGTCGTTATCTTGTTGGTTACTTAATGTGTTCCCTTGTGGTGGGGAGCGTCTTTGTGTGTCTGGCGGCCAGCTTGTGGGTGGATACTAATGGACAATACAAAACATTTCATGAGTTATGCATATTATTGTTCAATAATTCTATTAACAGGAATATTCTTGTGCGACACATGGATACAATAATCAAGTCGTATGTCCATATATACACCATTACTCATACAGTAATTATCTTGGATATGAGGGTGAACAGGGCTTAAAATAATAGCCAATCTTTGGACAACGTCTGGTCAGAACGATTATTGGAACTTGTCTGGTCAATTCTTTTCCTTGCCCGACATTTTGACCAGTGACATTGAACCAGAAATCAGGTATGACCGAGCTAAAACTAATGTGACCAATGTGTAGTTTCAAAAATTATCCTTACCCACCCCTCAGAGGAATTTGGAATATCCGAAGTGTGGGGTCAGAGAAAGAACAAAAATAACAGAGTTTGTAGGGTAGGAAAAAAATGGAATTTCTGGGGGGGGAGGAAAGGGGGTGTGGAAAATTTCTGGAACTATACAATCATAATATCATAACGGGTTACTGACTGGTCATTATTTAAAACCCCAATAACAAAAATACAAAAGAAATCATTTGTATACTATATACTCATTTGCACTCACTTCCAATATATCTTCATCATATAACTCTGATGATTCTTCATGGTTATCTAATGCTGCTCTTCTTCCTCTGTCCTCTTGCTCATCACGGAAAGGATCAACGACAATATTATGAATGTCTTTAATCTCAGACCTACAAAACGGACATCCCTCGCCACCTTTCTCTTGCCACTGTTCTAGACAGTTATGACACATTAGATGGCCGCATGGTTCAATACGCACATCCTTGTCGTTCTCAGCACAGATCTTACAGAGCTGAAAAGTGGATCCCATTTCACAGTATAACTCATACTGTTCCTCAGTGACTTTAATGTGTTCGTCAGGGGGCGTGACCAAATATTGCAGTAGATCTGGATTTTGGTCTTGACCATCTGGATACAGGTAGCTGAAAAAAATGGACAGAGCAATTAGTTTTGTTTTGCCCCCTGGCAAGACGGCCAATGTGTTGACGAAGTATACGCATAATTTATTACTACTTTACTATGTCTATTATCTGCGTACATATTTAGGGTGTTCAACTTATCAATAGAGAATAAATATCGCTCTGGGATCCTACATTTCATATTCTGGCTACGTTACCAGCGTGGTTGGTCCTTGTAGTGTAGTGGTTAACACATCAGACTAGAATACCGAAGACGTGGGTTCGAATCCTGCCAAGGGCATTGATATTTTTCTCTTATTCTCTCTACTTCATTGTATACACACTGAATGCATAATTTATTACTACTTTACTATGTTGACGAAGTAGTCAATTTATATAAACGGTGATACTTACTATCCTTCTCTTGCTCCATCTATGAGTGCCTGACATAGTGATCTGTTCTGTGGGATTGTCTGTAGGATAGTATGCTCAGGTGTGACGTAACCAATTGCCCACTGACCAAGCCTGGTGCAGCTTAAGCGAAAAATGTAACTGTTGTCAAAAGGAAAAATGTTAGAATCAAGATGAAAAGAAACTGAGAATAATAATAATAATAATGATAACAATAATAATAATAATTTATTAATGCTGTACTATCAAGTAATTATTATTTTGCGAGATAAAAAACACAAAAGAAAATCAAAAACATTTGATAGAATCTTTTCTAATCACAAATTTGCTTTAATAAATTATTTACTAATAATGTTGTCCTATTACCTTCCAGCTCTATTCATGTGATCAGAGAGCCGTGCTTTCACCTCATCATAAGTCATAAATGCACAGTATCCCGGGTGTGTAACAGCTAAGAGATTCCAGTTTTGAAGCAAGTGAGACCATGGCTGGAATAGTCTTGAAAAAACATCAAATTCGAATATGGAGATGTGGTCATTACAAGTGAGGTCGATGGTAGACTTGAGCGCAATGGCTTCCAAACCAGATCCAATGGGATGCTCATTATGTAGGGTTTGTCTGAACAGCTTCCACGTAATAATAGTTCTATGGAACAACAGGAAATCATGTTAAAAGAATAAATTTCTAATTATAATTTGTAATCTCCCACGGTGAGCTTAGCTCTTGGAGAGAACACAGAGAGTCAATATGTAGGGGCACTTGGGTGAAAATGCCTGAATTCTTGAAAGTCCGAATAATTGAAGTATATGAAAATAATTTAACTCATATTATGATTTATGTAAACCAGATCAGTAAACATTTTAGCCTGGGAGCCACTTGCTATTGAGATATTTTGGTTCAAAAGCAGAAAGAACAATAGGGTTGAGTAAATGACGTCATTTACTCCAAATCTAGATGCTGAATAAAACTGATAATTTCTATCCGCTACATTTTACTGTTAAGAAAGTATGTTGCTTGGCTACTATTGGGGTCATAAAGATACGTTTAACTAAGTTTAAAGTCATTTCCAATTTTTATCCATTTTCATCCAAGTGCCCCTTTTAATAAAAAAATAATAATAATAATGTCAGAATGTTTGACAGTAAAATACAACTCTTAAAATATAATCTTAAACGTTTAAGAAATAACTTCTTTTACAAAATTTACATCACCAAGTAATGAAAAAATTAATGGTACAGCGAAGACACTTGAACCATGAACACTTCAAGGTTTTTTTGGGTTATTATTTCCTGAACTTTCTATTGTTTTAAAACTTTGAAAATGAAGAATTGAGTTCGAATATGCCAAGTGATCAAAATAAAGTTTTATGGAATGATTTACGATATGCATTTTTTAAATGTGGAAAAGCTCTAAGGAAGTGTTCATGGATCAAGTGTCCTCAATGTAACTACTACATACTAATTCAAACTCCCAGAAATAAAGCAGGGTATATACTTTTGAAAACTGTAAGGAAATTTTCACCTTCCATATTTTCTCTTTTAAATGTAGTTGTGCAATTACTGTTCTAATTGTACAAAAACAAAAAGAAATATGAGAAGCTTAAAGGTGTGTCCACTTCTAATTTGCATGTGTTTATAAGTATGTGAATTTTTTTTGTTTCAACCTAGTCTAACTATTATTGTGTTTTCACTAAAAACGGCATCTTGGTTCTTGCTGTCATAACAGTATGTAGAATAGAAGGAAGGAAGGAAGGAAAAATGCAAATTTCAGAAGTAGTGTAGTTATTTCATCTTTGGCTTTAGCTCACTGCTAATGCTGATGACAGTGAAACAGCTAATGAAGTTTGTGATCCTCTCATGATTCATTTCTTTCTTTCCTTCTTCCTTTTTATTCAAGCATATCATGGTTATGTCTTATGATAATAATAATAATAATAATAATAATAATAATAATAATAATAATAATAAATAGGCTGATAGTGTTATTTATAATGCCGCACCATACAATAATCAGAAAAGTTCAATCATTATGTAATAACAATTATTATTAATTATAATTGAATAAGAACTAGAAAATAATAGTAAATTTATTATTAGTAATATTATTATTATTATTATTATCGCTATTATCATTATTATTATTATTGTTGTTATTATCATATTTATTATTTGTTTGTTTTTATTAACAGGCATAAACAAGTACAACAATTTTTTTCAAATCTTGTTTGACACACCCAAACATATTGCAACCGTTCATACACCGGCATTAATTCCACCTTTTCCTAATATATTTTCATGGTCAAAAATCTAATATCCCAATAGCTTGCCCAATGTCAACGAATAACTATATATAGGGCCCAATGACTATGCAATGTTTGTATAAAGGTCGATAGATTGTTCTCTTATTCGCTGTTAGGGAGCCCGAAGTTGAACCAAAAATTATCAACAGCTGAAATAGTATGCTTAATCTTGAATACAAACCGGCTCTCGATAAAAAGCGAAATATCATCATTCGTGTTTAGTAATATGATGTAAATGATCTTTCATTCGATTAAAATCAAACTCTTCCCAACACAAAATTGAACCCAAATCTTCACCGATTTTTAAATAATCGCGTCTAAAAAAAATATAAATATTCAAAGTTTCTAAATTTGATTTATGTCCGCAATCAGACTAAAGACCATAAGTCTTGCCAATAAATGGCCAAAAATTAATGTTTCACCGTCTGCGGTGGAAGTAATTTAATTGTCAACACTGGGACTGAATTTGTCTCAATATTCTTCTTTGAAATTTAAAAGAAAAAGGCTTCTTTATTTACGCGATAAAATTGGTTCAATTTACCAGATTATTGTCTAAAATAGTGATGTTAAAGCCCAGGAACGCCTTTTAGTAATACTTTACGAATAATTGCAAACTAAAGTTAGGATAAATATTATAAGGTGTTTGCTGAATTCGCCTGAGTGAATCAAGTGAGCTGAATGCAATAGAATAAACTCGTACAATATTCACACTTTCTTACCTAGTACCGAAATTCTTTTTCCAAAAGTCTGCAGCATCAGCTTTCGTAACTCTAAAGCCATCACTAATGTAGGTGCCCGAAGGAAATAAAGCCTTAAGTTCTGTCAACATGTGACTGAAGACAAGACTCAGTTTGGTAAGACTTCGTCGCTCCATCGAGCTCTCATCAAACATTTTTTCCTTCCCATCTTTGAATAATTTAATGGCATGTTTCGACTGTTTCATGAGATTTTCGATATATATCCTAAAGTACTCAATGTCGTTTAGAATGTGCATTCGCTCTTCATACTTGGAAATAATCAGCTTCAAATGCTGATAAGTGTCGGGAAGGATATCAAGAATATACGGTGGGCTGTTCTTCAAATTCATGCGCTGGTTTTGACACAACTTTACCACTTTGTCCATTAATTTCCATGTTTTCTCGATAGTCTTTTTGTCGATCTGTAATCTAGGAGTCACTGCGTGTGTAAATGCATCTTGTAGGCCATCTCGAAGTCGGGAGAAAAACCCTGAATGGCGAGAAGCTGCCATCGGAAAGTTCGCCATTTTGAGCCATTCGCTCTCCTTGCTCAATTTCCGCGTACGACGAGGATTTTGTTCACGTGATATGAATCCACCAATCACATGCGCCATGCTGAAAGGAGAAAAAATCCTATTTAGAAATCGTAGACTTTCGTTCTATTCGTATTTTAGGAGTAGTTACCACAGAAAGTTTTCAATTCAAAACGCAAGCGAAACTTTCTGTTTTACTCTCGAGAGTGAAACAACTATTCAAGTACGTTGCGTATGGAACTGCCCCCAGCTTTCTGAACAGGAAATAAATGACAAGGAATTTTTGTGCGTAGTTTGATGTAAGAGGTCGAAGACATTTAGAAAAAAAAGTGAGGTAGAAAATTCTAGTGTATTCCGCGAAATGAAGAGTTTTTTCCCCTTGTCTTTACCTAAAACACGGTGCCATTGTATTGAATGAAACTTACTCCAGAATGTTTCTTTTTGCGGCTTTTTCGTATTATTTATTGGACTATATCGGACGTGACGCTTGCCGTTCTTGGCAAAGGGAGGAAGGATTTAGAAACACCCCATCTTCCATTTTCCAACGCACATCCTTTTGACTAAGATACTCTATTTATTTCCCATAGTGCAAATGCATGTTATGACCCATAAAATCTCAAACAAACATTCTATTATCGCTTTATTACCGAAACCAAGCTTCTCAGGAGCTAAGTTAGTAATAAGATGCTATTTTCATTCCCATTCAAAAATCTCTCCGCTCGGCACAGCACGTTCGTAATTTGATAATTTAAAAAGTTTCCTTTGAACAGTATCCTACGCTTCGTTTAATGAGCTATATACGTAACATGAATATTCATGTGCTAGTCATGGCGTATAAACTTGAACTATGTCAACTCTTTATTTTATTTCCGAGTCGCGTCTAATCCGATCTGTGTGTGGTTGTGACTGTTGTGTCTACATGGAGGGGATCAAAGGCACGAAGCGTTGAAAGATGTCAAAGGGTTTGTGAGATCAATCTGGGCGTAACGCTGTGGAATGAATGGCCTTGTCAGAAGGTAAATGAGCAGTAAAAATATCATCAGACTAATTATAGTTTTCACCTGGAATTTTCTTCGTCATCTAAGTGAAAGTACCTTGTAACTGAAGAGGAATTTGCCATCGACTGGTTGATGGGGAATTCCGTTTTGACTGAAAGCCTACGCCTTATCTTCTCTTTCGCTTGCTTCGTTTAACGCTCAAAACTCTGGTCATTCCCAGGCTTGGAGAGTTATAGTAGTGGAGAGTCGAACGTGCTTAATGTACGGCGACACACCTTTACCATTTCAATAAGTGAAACCAATTCGCTAAGGTTATAGATCTCTGGGTATAACCGGAGTTCCACCTAAATACCTTTTAGCCACGTGCTAGTCATGAATGATCATGTACCAAATTGATAAAGCCTTTCGGTTGCTACAATTAAAGTCTTATGTCAGCTGTTCTTTCGGAAATGAACGAAAATGAATGAAGGTTCTAGTGTTTAATTCATGATTAAGGGAAATAAGCTTTGTTTAGAAACTAATACTGGCACGACTCTTGGTGAACGTATATTGTGTTACATAAGTGTGACGTGTGGACCTGAACATTTCGAAACTCAGTTGCCGAAAAAGATTACATTAGCGTCCAGCTAAGCCCACTCGTCACTGACGCCGGAATAAACAGTATATAAAACAGATAAAAGAGTCTTATGGATATATCGACATCGACAAGCCTTTTTAGTGTATATAAACAAGTTTGATTTTCGGAGAGTGTTTTCGCGTCAAACCTACCGAACTGAACTTGAAATCGCCAGCAACCTCTGTTTCAAGAACTTACGTAGGGTTAACTCGAAAACCCTTTCACTATAAGTCCCAGTGCCAACTCTTACATACCTTTTTATACCACATGGCAGACAAATCGTCTAATAATCAATGCCAATGGCGTAATTTTATAGGTAATAGTTTGACCAAGTTCAATTAGAATGTGCCTTAATTTGGTACTATGAAACCACAGGGGTCAGAGAGTTTACCGTCAAACGCATGACTGTCAATAAGAGGACAGCTGCAACCACAAAATGTCACAAATATTTTCCATCAAGATTTTGTTGTTGTTGTATATTTAGTGTTGGTAATCATCGTGTTGACTATAATCGGTGTATCATCATCATAATAAACATCATCATCAGTAGTAGCATCGATCACTTTCATTTATTATCATCATCATCATCCATTCGGGGGCAAGGCATGACAACTATCAAATACTGTCTTAATTTCATCTTATCTTTGCCACCGAATAGCGAAAATAGATTGTGACCTTCACTACCATCATGATTATCATCATCATTATGCACCATCATCATCATCAGTTGTGATCATCATCATCAGAAGAGTCATCATTACCAGCATCATCATCATCATGATTACCATCATCATCACCATAATCATATCATCTTCATCCTGATCATCATTAACAACATCATGACTATCATTGTCGCCATCATCGTCGTCATCATTGACCACCAACATCATCATCATTACCTTCAATTCACCACTACCATCATATATACATCACCATCACCTAAACACGATTATCATTATCCTATGTCTGGTTTCGCATGCAAAACCGTAAGATCATGAATGGAAGGAGTTGACGTCATATTATTCAGTTTCGCTCACGTCGTATGGTCGATTGCAGAATTCCCAAAAAACAAAACAGTAGCGAGGGCTAATAAATGGAATATGATAGAACGTATCATAACTAAGGTGGTTAGGATTCGTGTATTTTTAATTCCCTCGTTGGATTTCATACATGACATTCGTAACAATATTTTAGATCGTCTATTGACTTTTTTCCTTTCTCTCTTTTGTTGTTCCTTTCTAGGCTTTTCTATACTTATTGCTCTTTTTCTTTTGTTACTGCCTTTTTTTTCTTTTCCTTACTAAAATTGCAAAAGACATCTGTTCTTTTCAGATACTTTCCGCCATACATCGTATCTCAATTGTTCGTTATTTGTTCGCGTCGTCCACTTTTCCACAATATTTTTATCACAAACATAAAATGATTATATAACACTATTTATATTAAATAGATCAAGAAAGTTATCATCGTGATCATCGTTCTCATAGTCATCAAGATCATATATCATGTGATTAAAACAACAAAGATGATGACAGATTTTCGGCGATCCACATAATCCATGTCATTATCATCATCATCCATGTCATCATCAACACCACCGCCATCTTCATCACCATCATCACCATCATTACTATCATCATCATCATCCATTCATCATCATCATCATCCATTCATCATCATCATCATCCATGTCATCATCATCATCATCATCCATGCCATTGCCATTATCACCATTATCATCATCAACATCATTACCATCCATGGCATCATCGTGATCAACATCATGATCATAATATAGAATTTATTTAGATGTTGTATTGCTGATCACCGGTTCATCCCAGCTGTTCTATCGTGTCCAGCTGATCGGGTTTTTTAAAAATCAGGATAAATAAAGATATTATTATTATTAATATTTTTATTAACATTATCATCATCATCATTATCATCATCATCATCATCATCATCATTATCATTATCATTATCATTATCATTATCATTATCATCGTCATCATCATGATCATGATCATGATCAGTCACCATGCATCATCAACTACACTGAGTATTTCCTCGTGTTTAACTTGATAACAATGCTCATTAGTAAGACTGTTCTCCCTCCGTTTTTGTAAGATGACACGATCTACTAAGCTATTCCATCTAGCTGACAACCTTAATTAATCATATATAGACTTTAACTACATATCAGAAATGAATCGAACGATAGACCACATAGGCTTGTTGGGTCGTGTTAGTTGACGTCAACTACTACATTTATTTGAAAGGTTTTCAGTCGCGAGTCACGTTCTAATAGGAAATCGACATACACTACAGGAAACCATGCTTTCCTTGGTGTGGTAATCCGATCAGATGGTGTTTTCTAGAATTAGAATACTGAATTAATGAGATAAAAACTGCAAACGAAACCATGCAATAGCAAATGAAGTGAGCTGTAAAATAATAATAAGAAAACCCTAGAAATATATATAAAAGGGGCGCTTGAAAAAATATGTGAATTAATGAGAAGGTGAATGAGAGATGGATGGATGGATAGATGGATGGAAAAGAAAAATATAAGATAGCGAGTTTGTCCAATGCCGTGGGAATTTGGTGGATCCGAGAAAAAAATCAATTAAGCATCAACAACTTTATTATAAATAAACGCCAATATTCTCTATGAAATAGTTGGTCCATGGATGTCATGCATATAGCCTTGACACATGAAATGACGTCATAATCCCGATTCTGACAAGGATTCGATATAACGAAATATCAATCATTGTTGAATGGTATTGACGATGGAAAATTTTGAATTCATCGTTAGAATCAGAGCAATTGTCGACTTCAGAAAATTGCTTTTTGTAAGCAAATATATTAACTTTTATTTAAGAAGAATTATATATATATATTTTTTTGTAAAAAGCATGATTGCAACTCCAAGCAAAATAACCGGCAAAAGTAGCAATACTTTATGACCCTCTATATTCTGTGCATGCAGAAAATTTTAGTTAAAGCATTGTTTATCACAGAGAAATTGAAACAGAAAGCAAAAATTATTAGCAATGAAAATGAATGGTAGCAAACATATAGTAAAAGCCTGTCAAGCTTGCATTTGCACTGTCAGAACTCCAGCGCTTGATTTTCCTCTAGATAGCCATTCATACTGCTTTTTATAATTTATGTAAAGACATTTACCGATTAGTAGTCAAAATCGCGGGAATGTTTCGTCTCTAAATAGTTTTTATGTAAATAGTAAAACAATTTAATACCGGAAAATACGGAAAGGTCGTACAGAAATTATTTTTCTGCACTATTTTTGCTCTACATTGTGATTGGATAAGAATTGTGGATACGTGGAAGCCGTTTGTATGTTGTTTGACATTACCTACTATCGGCCACTCACTTATAAATAGATACCAAGAGAATATGAAGTAATATTCTCTTGATAGATACTGATTAAAACAACCACTATCAACATGACCATCTTACCTATTTGTCCACCTTGAAGACATTTGTATTGTCTTCCTTGTATAACGCGATCTTCAACTGGCTGATTTTTGGCGGTGAAAATGCTAAAAGACTTCGATTGCTGCCAACTGTATTTGAAATAAAAAATCTAAAGTAAACCGGTCCTACTCTTTGAAAAATGTTGTCCTTATGTTTGTCCTTATTCATGGTGTTGTGGAAGTTAAGCACGTTCTTCCAATTATATACCGCATATTCCAATCATATGACAAATCCTTTGACGTCAGTATTTTTTTTATTGAAATCGATATCGAAGAAAATATAATTTGAAAATAAATTCGGCACTTATTCTTCGTAAGCTGCAACTCTAAAAGACAGCTGATGAATATAAAGCTAACGAAAGGTTTGATACGAAAATTGGGATATTAGTGAGTCGTTTTTGACCTTGGTCTTTTTTCAGTGGCATGAATATGAATAGTACTCTCTGACCATACTAGCAACATTATATGACGTAAACCTCTTGAGAGTCACTAGACTGGAAACCAATATTTCAACATCAGAGAAACCAATATTCAAGAACGTGGTGTAAGTTCGAAACATTTTGTGTGACGTTTGTCACTCATGTGCGTTTTGGAAAGCTAGCTCCAACAGCATTAGTTTTACTTTCTTTGCATGTGGCGTTGGTTTTGTTTTGTTGGACGTATGCAGTTGGGAAATACTTGTGAGTAGTGAGTGTCAATGTGTCGTACATTTAAACATTAGCCTCTAGTAAGGGAGACTTTGCAACGACTTCCCGTGCAAGAAATAAAATAAAAAATTATTTAAAAATTATTTATATATGTCTTATTTAATTATTATTACGTATCCATTTAAGTCCCCGACGAGTATGACGAGTTCATTGAGCCTAAAGGCGAAGAAAAGACTTACAAAAGTTAAGTTTATTTACGAGAATTTCCGTAAGATAATCTTAAAACTAAGAGCCAGCAATATAACGATTCAGAAGGCTGCAAGGTAGTTCAAAAATTGAACCTTGCAGCTTCAGTTGAATGCGTTGTTTGAACAGTGAACCATTAAGTAGTAATGTTTTTTTGAACACTAGCTAATTTTAAATAAAATTACCTAGGAAAAAAGCCCCGTAAAAATAAGGAAGTACACACTACACGTAGATTTTCATTGTCGTTTTGTGCAAAATGGCGGAAGTGGTAGCGAACTGGCAAACCTATCTGATTCTCTCAAGTAGTACTTGCTTTTCATTGGATTTTGTTTTTCATATCGGTGATAAACCTCATCATGATAACACTTTATCTAGACTGCCTGCTTTTCACCGCATTTATGGTCTTCAAGCTACGCAATCCTGCCTCATTAATGACTTTAAGTACCTCGCTACTTCCCTCTACGTTCTTTGCAGATACCGTTAAGCAATTAAACCGTTATCAGTCAAAACTGAGAACCAATCTGTCTAATCCGATCAATGAATATTAAAATCTAATTCCAAATGTTTTTGTTGGTGTTTATCGTTTATCCCAATCAAGATAAAAATCTCGCAATCGTCATTAACAACCCAAATTTGCGTGGATTCTCTGAATACGAGTTCAAATGTTGAATTTTGAAAGCTCAAATTTATTTAGAAAAATTAAATTATATTTTATATGTCTCGATGACGATTTCGATCCAAATAAGATTTTAATCGAAAGAAACCAGAGGCAACCCAAGCTATGTTTCATTGGGAATGCTATCTTACAAGAAATCATACGGCGATCCACAAAAAATCTATTAAAATTTATAAGTCTAATCTATTATTTTTAATGGATCATATATTTTGTAAGATCGATAGCATCAAAAAAGCATTGCTTGGGTTTCCTGTGGTTACTTTGAGCGCTTTGCTCAGGCCCCGAACCTGTTTTTTTTTTTGCGTCCAAAATGAGTGCGAGGCTTAGGGGCATGAAGTACCATCTAGAAAACTTTAGAACCAAAGTCTCGTTTTCGCGAGATTAATACGACACTGTGTGTTGCCGCATCAGCAAGGTTCAAATGATGGCTTGAGCAAAGTGGGTGAAGTTTCTGCGGCGAAAATAACTAAACGTGGAAACGCCCTTAAAAGACCCTTAACGGATCAAGGAAAGTCAAACTCGCACCCAGTCGTCACTCACGCTATTTTAATGCGCGCGATGGCTTTTGGGAAGGAGAGAAAAAGTGGAAGCTTTCCTTTTCTCTTCCTTCCTTCCCTTGATGCACCGCGAACTCACTAAATCCTACAAATCAACCACAGCATGAGATCAATAAGGCAAGAGAAGCGACTGGGTACGAGTCTGAAGGAAGGTTATAACATTATGGCACTCCCTAAAATATAACGTCATCAAATGACGTTACTTGTTTCAGGGCGTCTGAGACCGGCGGTTTGTCATTTTTCGCGTTCCACGGACCAAATACCACAGGGAAATGATTAATGATTTAAATAAAGAGTTTACTGAAAAGATTCTGAGGTTTAATACCCTTTCGTTGAGCGCAAATACTCCAAGTATAAACCAACTTTTTACAATTGTTGTTGGCAAATAGGGCCCGTTTGTACGACTATTGGCGGGATAGCACTATCCGGGGGTCGGTGTCCACTGGTAGAACGAAGCTTGGGATTGGATAAAATAACAAAAACAAATAAAGCATGGATTATGGTGAACAATGTGTATTATTCTACATGAGCTGCGTTCTTTGTTTGATCTCACCATTCATTGTTTGTTCATCCACTCCCAGGCTTCGTTCTGCATGTTGTGTGTTACCCCTATCCGATGGATAAATCCTTATCCAGTGGATGAGTTGATGCTGATATCCATTACATTTAAGATAACATTCCATCGGATAGCGCTACCCACCCTTAGTATAACCGGGCCCCAGAAGTGAAATTATAGTTTTCGTACTGGATACTTTAGCCTAGTTTTACCTAGAGGGAGGGTACAATTAAAGGGTACAATTAATAGGAAGTTTAAATTCAATAAAATCAAATACCCTAGAAAATGACGTGGCCAACAATGCCCGTTGCTGGCATCTGGCAAAAATCTTTTGTAAAGTACAGCCAACATGGCAGACATTAAAACCCGCAAATAAGGCAGTGTTTACATACTTTACGAATAGAACACCTCCCCCCTTCCCCCCGCGCAGCATTCAAGCTCCGTAAAAGCGGTTAATAAAACTACTATTACTATTAAGCGGTCAAATTAAAGCAAAGTGAAAAACCCTGAATTCACTTAACTTATAATATTGCAAATAAGTTACGGATAAAGTTGGGTACAAAAATAAATAATGTATAGAATAACTCTTTTTGGATTCAAAGCGCCATGTGTCAACAATATTTTTCTAAACTGGGCAAAATTGTTTTGAAGAAATAATATTCAATAATGGAACTTGGAAAACTCACGCGTTAAGTATTCAGTGAGATAAAGTTAAACCTTTTTTCTAATTTCTTAAACTTTTTAAAATTCACCAAATAAGTTTTAATAACTAGCTCTGATTTTTTAGAAACTGGTAGGTAGCCATAGAAAATTAGATTTTCGATAAACTTGGAAAAAGTTATAAAATGTACATCTCTGCGTAGAATATGGAAATGTTTTTTTTGCTAATGTAAGAATAAGAAGATGTATTGAAGCCTTCTTTTTCCAGTTAAGAGTTCAATATCTCTTACATATGAGAATTTGGAAGAGTCCGCCCGGTGGGCTTCAGAGAAATTCCCCATGTCAAAGATAGCACAGGGAACCCAACCTTTTTTTAGTATATTACAGTAAATATATCTGATTGTAACAACAGGACACAAAACAGAGGTACATTGAAAACAATAACTGAATTCTTCAAAAAAGTTCTTCAAAAAAGGATTTAACTAAATAAAATCGATTTATTATCAACTACATACATTTACTGTAATATGTGCTGACACAAAAACAAAGCTTTGGCTCCCTGTGGTCTAAGACATAAAATCTGGAATCCAATGCAGGATGCGTAATAAGCCATTCTGAGGTAGAGAGAACGACTGAGTCGAGTTCGCATTCAGTGCGATTAGGGGCTGTTTTAGGGGACGAAATGGACACCATTTTGGAAATTTGTCCGCTAAATAGGCCCAAATGTTAACTCGACTTAGATTCCCCTCAGCTTCGGAATGTCTAATCTAGAATCCAATATACAAGATACAGATTGAATGGATAGAATCCACTTATCGGTAGTCACCACCATTAGAATCCCTTGCGAGGGCGACTGAATGGTAATAAATACTCTTAGTAGGGAATAAAACGTAGCGCATTGAAAGTACGTTCTACTACAATCCCACGCAAATGCTCCTGAAGATTATATATATGCTTTCCTGGGCTTGGGGGTCTGGGAGGAGAGAAATGTGAGAGGAAATAAATGGGAGTGGAGGAGGGAAAGAGGTGTGTGGAAGGGAGAAAGATAACTTCGCAGCAGGCGCTTCCTTCCCCCTTTTTGCTTCCCTCTTCCACCCACATCCCTAATGCATGCGGTGGCAAGCAGAACAGATTTTTCCAACTCACATCACATGCCATTTCCTTGCGTTTTATAGCGTATCTTTCCGAATGGTCAAATACATGTACTGTAGCGAAACAAGTATTTTTTAGTGTTTTTCCCAAGCGGAAAAGGTCCACAAACTACGGTACAAAATAGCCTCAATTAGTTGGACCAAGTTCATACCTAATAATTTATCATAAATTATGAAAACAATTCCAAAACAATGGCTCACAACCATATACCATGTCACCGACAACACAAAATGACTTATTGTTTTTACAGACCCTTACGATAAATCCCAACCTGTGGGGTCAAAACAATGAAATTCTCTTAAAACATCAGTGCTCAAGAGAAGGAAATCCTTTAGTTTTGAGTCCTAGCTTGGGAAATAACGCATGGGGTCGGTATGATGAAGTCGTACCATACACCATGACTGCACGACAAATCAATTATCCTTGCACTCTATCTGGGACTTGTTGTTAGGCATCAAATGATCAAAGAAGCACTCCACTAGGCGACGAGCCTGGACAAGAGACATGACAAGAATTAATACTTTAAGGTGGCTGCCTACTTTTGAACGTTCGAATTGAGCCCACGATGAGCGCGCGCTAAAAAAACGCTGAAAAATCTACAATATTTTATTGAAGAACCATACGCGTTTTGAGCTTCAACAGGGCAAAACCCTCAAATTTTGCACGGGACTCTCTATTTTTTAATGGCTCATTCGAAAAAACTTTCAAAAATCTATGTTATATCAAAATTTTAGAAAAAGTTTAAATCAGCAACACATGAAAAAATAGATTTTTGTAGGGATTTTTGTTCGACTTTATGAAATTTTTAAGAGTACCAAAACTACAAAATATGACAATTCAATTTATCTCTTTGTCTTTTTGTCGAAAAAATCAATGTATTATTGTAGAATGATTGACCAGCCTTCATTCGTGCAATCATAGAGTCTGCAAATAACTATTATCTTATGGATCTTAATTTCTTTCTAATCACTTCCGGTGGCGCAATTTTTACTCCAAAAGCTCGTGCGTAGGCTTCCATTAAATGCTGATTATCTCGAAAACAAGCTCGGGACACCCATTTTTCTTTCCAGATTTGAAATCAGTATTAAATTTCAATTCGGAAAATCGAAGTTTAAAAAAAAGTTTAAATCAATTTTCAAAAGTAGGCAGTCACCTTAAAACACAGCCTTTGTTGTTATCTAGAAAACTGACCGTGACTAGATGATGCTCGCTTTTGAATGGACGACTTACACCAACAAGTCACGTGACCCTATCCTCCTTAAACCGGCCGTTATGTTAACGTTGAACACAAAAATGGAAATCACTCCACGTACGTGGCTCTTCCGTAAGGATTGCTCCACACGAACTACCACCGCAATCCCATACATTATGAACGCAGCCTAAGAGAGGGAGAAAACCTCGCGACAAAGGAGACACCGAAAACCCACACAAGCTCAAGTAACTCGCATTTCCGTCGAGATTCACATTTGCAGTTATTGTCAGTCGAGAATCGAGCCTGCGACCCCAGCAGGCTTCATGCTGCTCGGCGCATGCTGTCCACTGTGGTAGACTTAGAATGAAAGCCAGTGAAATGATCAATCGGTATCCTTACCTTTTTGAATGATTTCGCGGCCAGGATGCACTTCCCATAACTAGTAGCCAAAGAATTGCTCTTCAGAGGACTAAAGATAAGCAAAGTTAAGAAAAACGCATCAGTCAAAGGATTTACTTCTACGTATTTTTTTATCACTAAATGAACAAGTAAATGAGTTAGTGCGCTGTCTTACCTTCCAAGTAGCGTATCAAAAGATGTGATTGCTCCATCTCTGACTACCGCCATTACGATACAAGAGCCTTGGGATAGCTGCGAAGCCTGTAATGATTTACAAGGACAGACAGACAGACAAATAAGCTGATTAAAAAGCGCAGGACAGACAGAAGGGTTGATAAAATGCGCGCACACGGCAACTGAAGACAGAGTAACAGAAGACAGAGTAACAGAAGACTGAGCAACAGAAGACAGAGCAACAGAAGACAGAGCAACAGAAGACAGAGCAACAGAAGACTGAGCAACAGAAGACAGAGCAACAGAGAGCGCATTGCTTAAAGAGAGAAACGGACAGAAAGATAAAGCGAACAAAGTGACAGTCAGACAGACCAAGGCAAAGCTTTATTACCATTTGGTATTGTTTGATATCAGCCGGTATACTATCCCCATACATCCTCGTACACTGTGCTGCTTGTTTATCGTTTAGCCGTAACATACGAAGTCCAACGATTTGTAGTCCCGCACTTATCAGCTTATCGATGACTTCGGTAAACCCTGGACTCGACCTGATACTGGGGGCTCCCCCCTGGATTTTCAATAGGTTTGGCAGCAGTAGAATACAGTTGACTTCGAGTAAGGAGGGTGGCAGATAAACAGTTGCGAATTCGCTAACTGTACTGCAATTAGATTCAGAGTCTTCTGGGACGTCTACAAGGGTTCTTTGAGCGTCAGCGTTGAAAATCTTATCAGATGATAGACAAGGAATCTGTCCACAGAGAGAGATCAAATAGTGTTAAGGATCCCGCGGGAATCCCTTAAAATATTTGCAAGGGGTAATTATGGAGAAAGCAAATAAAATGCTACTGACCCCCTCAGCTTTAAGATCATTGGTCGGTGAACAACAGACACCTTGGGCGAACAACAGTTTATGATCTTGGACTGCATTCTCATATGAACACGAACCTACGAATAGAAGAGACATAACATCGTTATCAACGTTCTCATCAACATGATTAATATCTTTCGAAAAATGGTCTGATTACAGCTTATGTAAAAAGAACTGATCACAACCCAGGAAACCCACAAAGAGCAAAGTTAATTTTCTAAAAGAAGTAAAAACATATATAGCCGGGTTCCCTGTGGAAAAATTAACAAAGACAAACTACGCAAGTTAATCAAACGGGTCCCGGAAAACAGTACAAGTAGTGAAGACATGGGATGCAGTTTGTACGAAAAATACGAGTGGCGTATTTCCCAGTAAAACACTCATGTCTATATAATAAATGATATCACTTTCACAGCACATCACATTATCATGATTGTGACGTCATAGTCAAATCACTACATCCTCACCATGACGTCACTTTTTATCACTATCATCATCAGATTTATGTCATCAACGTCATCATACAATTATTAGGGACTTTAAGATTTGCAAAATCTACGACGGCGACGTCAACCGGAAGTGTGGATAACTTCTCTTTGGGGTTCTGTTCATTGGAGCCTTTATTCAAAACATTGTCGTTAAAGTCAACTCATCCACAGGGAAGACAGACTTTTAAGGCGCGAAACCCCAAAGCAAAGTAATTTACACTTCCGGTTGACGTCGACGTCGCAGATTTTACAAATCTTAAAGTCCCTATTACCGTATAGTGCGTTCCTGATCCGATCAAGTCCATACGATCCTCTAAGATAGAACTGTGACTCCTGTCGACATTCATCAGGATTGCCTGGTCCTAGTACATCTAGTAGTTTACCAATAGCATTCTCTCTCTGAAGGCTGAGTATGATCACTGGACCAGAGGTAAGGTGTTTGACATGGGTATCCTAAGAATAAAGTTGTAGTAGTGCGTAAACTGATTTGCGCGCACTTCCGGTTCTCGTTATTTCCGGTGCCTTAACCTCCGGTACATCTACTTCCGCTTCCCGATTATAAGTTAGTATGGATGACTTGCAAAAGGGAAAGTTTTGTCAACAGATAGAGTATTTTCTTACCTGATCATCTTTCAAGGAATCCCAGTCTCGTAGTACTAACGCCAAACCATCTCCTTCAGACAGATAGTCAATCTTCATGTTAACAACATTAAACCCCTCACGGGTAAGTCTCTTGAGAACCTTGCCAACATGTCTGGGTACAGCATCGGGTTTAATAACACAGACAGTAGTCAACAATCGCGGTCCTGCTAAGAGACTAGAAATGATAGGTACATCATCAGGTGATAACGTCCCGTTGGTATGTGCATTCCCACGTGCAGGGCTGTTACTTCGTGCGGATTTCTTTACTTTCTGCTTTGGACTCGCTTCTATATGGCTAGCTCCATCGGTTATAAGATCTCTCCGTGTTTGCGGTAAATGGTGCTGATTTGCGCGCATGGAATGGTCAGCATGGAGCTCGTGTTCGAAGAAGATGGCCGTCAGCTGACGATACGCGATCTCAGGAGTTGAAGACATGAACATATCAGGACACATTTCATCTTTGTTTTGTAGAGGACGCTTCTTTGGAGAGCAGCCGTAGTGACTATGAATAAAGTGCCGCAGTCTTTCAAAGGCGTTTATACCCCGCAGCGCACAAATCATGGCAGGTCCCGAGGTTAGGGGTTTAAGGCTGCTTTGCCACAGTTTATCGCCTATTTCATAAGGTGTGAACTCTTTTGCTTGATGCATAGTCATGGAGGACACGAACTTGATGCCAAGCAGTTCGAACCCACAGTAGATCTTCTCAAAATCATCTGTGTTCATTTGGAAAGTACGAGGCGTGTCTAGAGTGAGTTGATCAAGAATATCGTGGCAGTACCTCGTCGCTTTCTCCTTCAAAAGAGTGAGCACACAAACCTGTTCCAGTTCAGGGTTAGAGTGGAAGGAATGGCTCAACGAAGCAGCGGCGAAGACGTTGGAATTTTGCGTTTCCTTCAATTTCTTTCCGAGGATATGTCCAATGTGTTCGCTAAAGGGGACGGCTGCAAAGCACAACTTGCTGGCAACTGCCTGGCCTTGGGATGTTATCTCGCGTGGCAGATACTCCATGTGGGATAACTTGTCTGTTAAGGCTGCCACAAGGGAGGATACTTGGTGTATTCCGTTCTCTTTACGTAAACAAATCATAGTACAGGCGCAAGAGAATGGGGTCTGCGCATCCGTGTTATGGCCGTCAAAAACAAAAACTTGAGACGCAGATTGATCGCTTGCAAAGCTCTTGGATGGGCAGAATACGGGAAGTTGAGAGGCACTTAGTCCTAAGGCATCTCTATTGCCGTCTTTCTGATTTGGTGGTTTGAATCTGGTTCTTCGTATTCCCTGTAGTGTGAACCCCCTAGAGTTACAAATAGCCAGAATGATTCCATGGCATCTGGGAAGGATGAGCGGAGAAGCAACAATCACGACCAAGGATTCTGTGGACGCAACCAGAGTACACGGAGGAGAGGGTAAAGGGGTGTGGAGGGCGCTCGTTGGTGTTCCTGCGTATTCCTCTTTCCTTCCCCGGGACCCGGACCTTGGTCTTTGCACAACCACATCATCACTACCGATATTCAACGTATCTCCTGGTGGCACCCGGCCTCCAAACCAACGCGCTAGTTCTGTGTTTGCACGGTCAGTATTACGTGGGCAATAGAACAAATGGTCTTCCTTGTCTTCGGCGCCATAGACTGCTCGTAAGGAGGTGGGGTCTGTCCGACGCGCAAGCCATGTGTCTTTAGGGCCTACTGCATCGAGCCAACGGGACAAGGAGTTGGGACCTCTGATGGCTAGAGCAAGTAAAGGACTTCCATTTTGGAAGACGTTAGAACTGGACTTATTTAAGCCTGTGAATGAGAACAAAGTAATAGTTATATAACTATAGGCACTTGCTTGTCCTTCTGTGTCAAAATACCTGGGTACAAAATGTCGCATAGTGTGCGCAACTGGAATTTACTTAAAGCTTTTTGTGACTAGATGGTTTTTGCTTCATCTTCTTGATTGGCTTCCTGAGAAACAATTGAGAATCCTAGCTACGTGTATCATTCCAGGCTCCCACGTATTCGACATCAAGCCCCAGAAACATCGAGAAAGAATATAATCCACGTATCCAAACTTACCTGGTCTCTCATCAAAGGGTACTCTATGAGTATACAACAGACGAACCCCAGCTAGGTCTAACCCTTCCTTCCACACACGGTTCAATACATCAAACATGCACATGGGATCATGAAGTGCAAGAAACTGGACAAGCATCATAGTGTTTTGAATTTCCGGTCCGCAGTATTCAATGTTGGACGAGCTGGTGTCAATTGTGTCCTCGACCTCGTGCGTCTTCCAGTAAAAACCAGGCTCCGCTCCAAAAACGCGGATCATAGCCTGGGGGTCTGGGTTGATTGTTAATAACGACGACAAGTTTTTTTGACTGAAGGACATGTTGACAAACACAGGCGGGTAACCTACTATCTTAGTCAAGACACTACATAGAGTATTGGTCCTTAAGAACTTGGCCACCGCAGTTTGAAAGTTGTTCCTATTACTTCCTTGTTTTGCGCGAGAAGACTGAAATTCCTCCCTGCTGCAGATTCCAACTTTGATTGACAGCTCTCCCTCGTGCCATGTTTGTTGGAGCCCAATGACGTGGAATGGCGCTTCGCAAAACCCTGCATGGTCTTCATAGTGAGTGTGTTCTGGTACGCACACAATGGATAATAGCCATGCTAGAAGTGTGTTGTAATAGTGGCAGTCAGTGTTTGCTTGGTTGCCTTTGTTTCCACCTTTTCCCCAGCTTCCTTTGTTTCCTCCTAATGACAGTTCTCCGCAGGTAGAGAGTGGGACTGAAAGAAGTAGGTAGTTCTGGGATGAAAAACTGTCTGGCAGACTTGTGGCTTGTGGCTCGTAAGAAGCCTCCTATAAAAGAAATGAACATCTGTAAATATGAGATATAGAATTCCTGGGCACCACCCCACCCCCAAGGTACACATACACACCCTACTTCAGTCCTACACTGGCGCTCGTACTTGTCGTCTCCCCCCTCCCCCCGCGGCTGACCAATCAAAATGCCTTACCAAATCGAAGACGACTGGTGTCTCAGGTGCAGCTATACAGACACGCCCTCCAGGGATTCTTGACTCTCGCTCGCGCTTGACACTCTCTAGCCTGTGTCGTATTCGTAATTTTTTTGCCTTCATTTTCTCGTTAAGGATCTTCTCCTGGTTGTCTTTCATGGATGGCTTGGATTCTTTCTCTTTGCTACCAGTCCCTTTGATGCCTTCGTCTTGCTTGTTTTCCTTAATCATCTCATCTGTTCTTTTCTGTTGGGTTTCTTCAGACCTCATGTTCACCACTTCTTCTTCCTTTACAGATCTCTTAATTTTTTCGGGTTTTATATCCTTTTCGTCTGGTAAAGATTTCCTCTGGTCGGAACTTCCTTTCTCTGTCTCAAACTCCACCCAAGCGTCTTTCCTCCCAGACACAAGTATCTCAGACTCTAGATCTTTGTTAGCAAGAAGCATCGAAGCTATCCTTTTGTTAACCTCTTTAGCCCTGGAATCATCTTGTTTTGCATTTTCAATAGGCTTGGGCTCAGGTAATGCCACTGTGGGAAGAACAGTTTCGTGTTCTCGCGATTCGATGGAAACAAACTCTGCTACTGTCTTGTTAGGCGAGGAATCATCAATCTTTATCATAACGTATTCATCATCATCATCGTATTCATCATCATCATCATCGTTTGATTTCGACTCCTCACTCTGTTTGATCTCCATTTTTTTTCCTGCTTGTATCTCTATTCCATTTTTCTCCTGATGCAAATTCCCTGATCTCGTTTTCCTATCATCAGCCTTGGTTTCTGACTCGCATGCATCTGTGGTGTTTTTCATGGGTCGTGCCTTTACTGTGTTTGTTCCGTGTGCTTGGTTTCCGGCTGCGAGCGCTTGTTTTATTCGTCTTCGCTGCTCGTGCCATAATTCCATGTCATTTTCGTCCTCAGAACTGCTTGATGAACTAAAAATAATAAATCATCATCATCATCCATCATTATCATCCATCACCATCATTCGAGAAGTGTTTTGAAGTACTCCGCAACGCCTCCTGCTTCTCCTAATACGTCATACTTCTCTAATATTCTGCCAGTCCTCGCATGCTTTATCACTCAACACAGCCCGGCGTGCCTTTTTTTTAATACGATGTACTTACTGTCAGATTGGGAGAGCCGTACGGGATGCGCTCGGTCCGTACGGCATCACCTCGAGCCAAATATTTTCCCGTATAGTATGGCCCGACCTAACTCAGCCAAAAAGCATTTTATCATATAAATTTAACCTTAAATGACCTTAAATAAAAAAGATATTTTAAAAGCTGCAAATTATGTCGATACGGTCTCAGGTCTCGAGCAGGGCCAGTAAGGATTTTTTTAAGAGCGCGCGCCCGGGCAGATACGAGTCACATGATAAAAACTGTAATCACACTCAATACAAACTGTAATCACACTCAATACAAACTGTAATCACACTCAATACAAACTGTAATCACACTCAATACAAACTGTAATCACACTCAATACAAACTGTAATCACACTCAATACAAACTGTAATCACACTCAATACAACTGTAATCACACTCAATACAAACTGTAATCACACTCAATACAAACTGTAATCACACTCAATACAAACTGTAATCACACTCAATACAAACTGTAATCACACTCAATACAAACTGTAATCACACTCAATACAAACTGTAATCACACTCAATACAAACTGTAATCACACTCAATACAAACTGTAATCACACTCAGCTTCAATCAACCAATCACAATCATCATACCTGTCTTCTTCACCAAAACCCATTATTCTTTGAATGGAACTTGAATATGCCAAGTTAGCCTTTAGATGAAACAAAAGCAACATTGAATGAAAACGGCTATGATTCTAAGTGCTAGTAGGTGGAAGAATTTCAAAAGCTTGCCAGCCAACACATTTTTTTCATATAACCAGATTACATTATGAGCTGAAACTTTGCCTTCTTACATATATGCTCTTTCATTTCCGTTGGTCATTACGACGCGAATACTTGAATTAAGAGGCTAGGGTCATTTGACCTGTTAGTGTAAGTCGTCCATTTCCAAGGAATGAAAATGCGAAAGAAATCCTGTGTGATACCGTTATTACTATTTATCAATTACCTTTTCTGGTTTCTGGGGTCCCATCGTCTGGTTACGTAAATCAATAAATATAGTTCCTCTTTTCTCAGATTCTGAGGCTCTTCTCTGAAAATCCATACCCATGTCCATCCCATAGTTTAGAGACCCAAAAGAAGTACTAACTCCAACCGAGGACATAGAACTGACAGCCATCATACCAGCATCACTATGTGTGCTATCAGCTTGGACTCCAAATTCCTTGGTTTTAGACTCTTGTTGCTGTTGGATACCGACGTTTGTATCTGGTGACAGAGTGTTAGTGGTGCCGCTGAGTGTTGTGGATTTTGATGATGCAACAGCCTCCTCTTGTTGTCTCTGGCTCAAATTAACAAGCTGTCGCATTAACTCATCACTGCCATCACTGTTGTCACTATCATCACTGTCATCAGAAGCTGTGTCATTGTTATTAATATCATCAAGTTCCAGTGGATGTGCATACGACCAAGAAACTGTCACTTCATTCACACGTTTCATAAGGTTATCAAAGTCAATGTTTGCCAGATGTGAGAAGCTCAACCCAGCAGAGTCTTGTGAATGATTACTAGAATCTCTATTGCTTGATACTGCATTTGTTCCATTTTCTGCTGTTTGATTACTAGACTCAGTGGTAGAATTAGAATCAATGGTATTCTCGTCATCCTGATCTTCATCGCTGGCCTATATGATAATGAAATGGTCAGAAATTTCAATTTGATTCCGTAGAAGAAAAAACCATTATCAAACCACTAGTAAATTGTTATCTCAATTATCATATTTTTTAAACAAATATGAGGAATATTTAGTATTTTTACTCTCAAAAAGCTCTTAATCTGGTGTCCTAATATGATAGTAGCTCAGCTTTTCCCAATATCTTAGTATATCAATCTTGATTAGCTCATAAAAATGTATGCATTGTTAGGGCAGATAATTTATATGTGGCTATGTAAACCTGAAATGATATACATGCCATGATGTAACCATGGCAATGTCATGTTCTGGTACTTTTTTGTGCCGTGACTTCTATAAGATTTACTGGTAGTAACAGGTCATCAGAAACCCCTTAAAAACAGAAATCTTACGAGATATATACTGTTATATATTTTTTTCATGAAGCGAACATTTTCGCTTTCTTTGAAGAATCACCTTGAATACATGGTTGTTAAAACTTCTATCAAGATCACTATGCAGAGACAGCCCACTGTCTGTTGATGTTGAAGAGATCTTGGGTTCATCTTTTAGGCCAACTGAATCATCTAGCGGTAATGTTTCTTTCTGTAACTCTTTGTGAACTTCTGTAAAAGCTGAGGAAAAATCCTTTAAGGTAGAGAGAGAGGTCAGGTCACCACTTCTGTTGAATATGACTGGCTCATCATCACTGTCAAACTAAAAATAGAATTTGATTAGCATTGTTTTAGACTTGAATACAGAGTTTCACACACTGTGATTGGTCAAGAGACCAGTGATTGGTAATCACTGCAGTGATTATGAGGTAGAAGTAACTGTCTAAAACACTTTTTTATCCTGCTCAGTGGTTTATGGTGAATATATGCCTCGCTGCTCAAAGAGTTTTGCCTTTGGCCAATAATTGTTAAATAAACATCCACTCTAATGACAGCTGTTTTATTATCAGGGTTCATGCTACATTTTCGTTACAAAATTCAAGGACTTTTTAAGCACTTTTCAAGCAAAGAAATTTGATTTTCAAGGACAATTTTTTTTATTAGAACGTGGTTTAAGCATTGATTCAATGTTACAGTGCAGCTAATTCACCCGGGGCCACTAGCTGAGAAAAATAGAACTTTAATACACGCATTCTTACCAGAAGTACCCAAATATTCAGCTAGGCTATTTACGAAATATATGCAAACTCTTCAATCAATTTTAATCGTTATATATTTTGAAAGGAAAGTTAGAAATAGCATTATGTTTGCATTAAATTCAAGGAGTATCCCAGGAGTTTTGGCATTTTCTCTATTTTCAAGGGCTTTTCAAGCGCCCTTAAAAATGTGTTTTTAATTCAAGGAGTTTCCAAGGATTTCAAGGAGTAGCACGAACCCTGTATTATTTGAAACTTGCAACCAACAGACACAACACATTGTAGCTGTCAGACTTCCATTTTTTAGAATATGAATGGATAAACCTAGTGTTTTCAAGTTATAGCTGGTATTATAAGGGTATTGTCAATATGCCATTTGCATATGGAGGTAGGCGACCCTATTGCTAGACCCCCCTTGAGCTGACTTAGACTTCATTTATTTCAGATATGAATTAACAAGTTAACATTTTGATGCAGGAGCAGGCGTATCTCAGTTGGTTAGTGCGTGACCTTCAGAGCTTGAGGTCCACGGTTCGATCCTTAGGATCTCCACGTCTGTTTCGATTTCTCTCTAATCCGTGTAGCTTCAGCTTTAAATACTCGTAAAACAGAGCACTGATGGCGAGAGGGGGTAAGTGCGCACCGTCAGCTTCCATTGATAGCAGTTGAATTTCAACTGAAGGAACTACCGACGTTAAATATAGGTGCTTTACTTCTTTTTTTTTATTAACTGAAAATCACTCTTAAAAATACAGGAGAAAGAAAAACAAATATGATGATGATAAATGTGGATTAATTACAGTAAGTGGGCAGTGGTGGTCAAAGTAGTATTGTTATGAGCAGAGTCAAGAAATAAAACAACACCTCTACCCATGAAACAATAGGTTGTCATTGCTTTGAATTAAACATGCCAGACCATTTCTAATTTAAATTTTTATCATTTACTATTAAAACGGTTTTCCCCATTTGTAACAAAATTTGCCTATAGAAAAATATAAATATAATGAAACATTTGATAACGAAATTCCCAATGTAAAATACGTTTAAAGGGGTTTATTTCAAGAGATGTGCGATATTTAGCATTAAATGCAACAATAATGAGATTTGTATCCCTATGTTGTCATTGTCGTTTACAATTTTATAGGCAAAATAAACTAGAATATATCTGAAAAACAAAAATAAGTGGAAAGTCACTTACTTCAGAGTCGCTGTCAGAGCCAATAATAGGAATATTAGCCTGCACTTCTGCAAAAATACTGTCCAAAGCGGGCTTAAGTCCTGCAACAGGACTTCTGTACAAGGTCAGAGGGACAAGTTTCTTCTTCGTCGCTTTCGTCGCTGGAATACATATCGACAAAATTCAAACAAAAAAAAAAGCATTAACTCATAGCTCAGTAGTGGAAAAATTGATAGGAGGCTTCAGAACGGGGTTTTAGGGAGGAGAAGTTGTTCATTTTCTTTCATTTGAAGGTCCTTTTGGGTTTTTTTCACAACAAATCTTTATTGCATGACGCCATCTTGTTCACCATGGCAGCAAGTCCTCGTCCCCAGACCTTTGAGCCGCTATCACATCACGTGACCGCGAGATTTTCTTATCTTTATTCGATCTAATACACCTTAATACGCCAACTTGCAAGAAGGTTGTCATACAAGAATAGAACATTTGTAATTTAGTAAATTTATAGTCTCCTCAGCAGCCGTTCTTAGTGTCGGTCCGGTAAACGCTTGCTCCCCACTAACACAAGAACGGCTGCTGAGGAGATTAGGAAATTTACCGATTAGGAATAAATTATCACTGACGTAAGTCTAACTACTAACATATCAGAAACGCCAGGCAGCGCTAGAATTCGTAATTTTAGTTACGTTAGTTTTCCCAGTCTAAGGGAAATTCTTTTACCATTGTTATTATGTCAACTTATTCATTTACTGCGTGATAGCCACAATGTTACACGAGCAGAAGTGTACAAAAACAAATACTGATCTCGTTTTTTATTTATTTATTTTCGTTTTATATTTGAAATTACATCTTTATTTGCATGCCGGTTACATCATGTCGTCCAAAATTACATTTTTTTACTGATGAAACGAGTCTGATGTCAGTGGTAATTCATTCCTAATCGGTAAATTTACTAAATCACTATATTACTAAATTACGAAAATATATATTATAAATTGTCCTATTCTCGTATGACAACCTTCTTGCAAGTAGGTGTTACTCACAGATAAACAAATAAAAACACTCAAATAAAGCATTTCTTTAACACTTAGCTATCGAAAGTATCAAAAAAAACCTATGAATCCTGATTGAAAATTATAGAAAAACGATCTTTATACTTTATCTTATCCAGCTGCAATAATTTGGCTTTTAAAGCGCTCCTCAGAATATTTTGCTGTAAAGAAACCTTTCAACATAGAGGATATTTTTTGGAGAAAAGTATTTTTAATTAGTTATATTAATATATAAAGAAATGTATGGAGCGATGTTCGATGTTGAGTGTATGACGTCACAGACTCCAAAAAAATAATCGTGAAAATATCATACTTTCGTCCTGAATATCGAGAAAACACTTCTTACAGTGATTATTGGACCTCTAAAGAGTATTCTTAGGAATTTTTAGCTGAATCCAAGTTTGAGCGATTTTCGTCGTAGGGCACTTTAAAAATTTAAATCCAGATGTTTCTTACTGGGTTGTCTGTGGTAACGTTTAATCACGTGACCAGAGTGAGTGATGTCAATGTATTATGATTGTATTCAGTAACGAAGGTGAGTGTTGTCTTGAAAAATTGTCGGCGGTTTCTCTTCGCTAACGAAAGGATTCCTTCTCCTTTTGCGCTGGTTTTGACAGCAAACGGATTCTTTGTGAACTTCTGCGTTACATGGACACATTTTTGTTTTAATGGCGCCTGGCTAAGCTTCAGAAATACTCGTGGAAAGTTGAGAGTGCTTTAGTGTCAGTCTATCAAGTAACCTAAACTGTGGTTAAAATATGTCAATCTTAGAACATGGAATGCCTCACCGAACACCAAACTAATACCTCTACCACTTCAAGTTATTATCTGTGTCGAGATTTCAAGGTCTTAACTAACGGGATATGGACTTGAAATATTTGAATCATTCTTAGTTCTTCTGAATTATGTCAACGAGAAGTATTTGTCGTTTGTGGGTCACGAAGCTTTGGGCTACCCTGGCTACAGCAGTAGTTTTAATATTCTTGATATCGAGAACCAATGCTAAATGTGGCGGAAAAAGTACAATAAGAGATCTAAATGGAACAATTTCTGATGGTCCAGGAAAGTATCCTGCAAATACGCGCTGTGAATGGCTGATAGAAGGTAAAATATTCTTTAATCTATTAAGACTTTACTTAAACATTACAAAATAACATTATACCGAATGTTCTTAGCTTACATTCGATAGATTCGAACTATTTTCAGCTCTTTATTTAGGATTTTGTTTTTGTACATGAGGCGTAAAGTGGACCCATTAATCGTTTGGGACGCTTTTATTTGGGGTTTTATAATATGGTTTCCACCGTCAGTCAGTCTTGCGCCGTTATAGATATGCTTGGATTGTTTGTCCAGAAGCTATTTTTTAACTTTTTAAAGCAGCTGGTGTTTGTATTATTCCTTTATTCATGTTTTCCTCCAATAAAATGGTAGCATTTTTATGAAAATAATAATATAACATTCTGTACTCGTTATGTTTGGACTTGTTATTCCGTCATTTGGCTTCGAAAAATTGCAAAGTCAATTAGAATACCCTAATATTGATTCTTAATATTTAATGTAAATAAAAATATTTATTAGTACAATGATTCAATAATATATACTTAGATGTATTTTTTTTTAAATTGAAATTAGGCAAAAAAAAATAGTTTGAAGAAAACTATACAGAATTTTAAGTTTACAAACGTATGAGTTGGAATTAATGTATTGTTTACTTCTAAGACGTGTGGTAAGTTCTTTAAATCTTAATTGTATATTAATCTCATTTTGTGTTATATTTTCTTGATTGATTAGTTAAAAAAATAGAGTAGAAATGAAAGATCACGTATGTCATTAGTATTTGTGATCAAAGTTTTAAATTTTATCCATGAAATTAGCCTAAAATAAACATAGATATTGGCTGCCCAGATTTTTTCATTGACGTATGTACGTCATGGTATGTGAACAAGGAAGGCGTTTGGATATTGGCTGTGTTTTCACTAGGACAATTTAAACTAGCTTAAATATAACAACGGAAATAAGGCAAAGATAAACTACCTAGCAAGTTGGTTTAAGTTGTCCTACCAAATAAATGGGCCAATCACAGTGTTATTTTTGAAAGGTGGTTGTCGGATTAGGCAAGTTAACATTTCTAGTGAAAACACGGCAAACGGCAGACGTGAGCACGTTTACATAGTTTTCCTGTATTTTACTTTACCTTTTACAAACCTTCTCACCAAGCGCAAATATTCTTTTGTTTTTCTACTACTTGGACTTTTTTGCGATTCTTTTTCAGTAATTTAAAAGAATTTTTTACTGGTCAACTGACGTTTCACGTTTGCCGTGAACGTAAAACTAAATCTCTCTAATTACTCACATTTACCGTAAAATAATATTCAAAGATTCATGGACTTCTAACTTCTAAAATTTGGAAGCATGCAGGTTAATATCTGTATATATATATTAGCTAGATTTCAATATTTGCTAATTAGCCCATCTATAGAATACTAATACAGTAATTAGTAAGAACAATAAGTATGTGATGTCATAACATTTGTTAGTTTGACAAAGGGAAAAATTCTATAGCATTAAGATATTATCTGGAGATTAAACTTTTAGGATTTTTATACTGAAATTTTTGTACCAATAGTATACCAAATTAAATCATAAATTTTATAAATGATTAATGTATTCATCCTTTCCTCTCTATGCAGCTCCAAGGCCGAACATGTCAATAACTCTAGTATTTGTAGAGTACTCCACAGAGTGCTCCTTCGACTATTTATTTATCTATGATGGGCCATCATACCGATCGCCACTGATTGGTAGTTTCAGTGGAGATTCGTCTCCAGGAGAAATAATTGCTACATCTGGAAAGGTAAGGAATATCATTGGTACCCTGATTGAGAAGCATAGCTTATGGTCATACATGTGACTACATGCATTTATACCAAAGTATTGAAAATATATGGCAATCAAAATGCAGTTAAGTCATTAATTAATAATAATTTAATGAATTTCTATAGCATTATTTAATAAACTCTATAACGCTTTACAATGAATTTCCAAACATAAAATATAGAAATATATACATTGAAACCCTCGCACACTATCCAAACCGGCCCATCAGAGCCCCAAACCAAGCCCCCCCCCCCAAGTTATTGCCAGTATTCCACAGTATTGTCAGTTAAATGACAGTATTCTACTGTTCCTTCCACTTTGGCATTAAGGCCTTGATATTTTGAATAGATTTAAAAGAAGTGCACCCTTTGCTTACAACTCAAACACCAATGATACAGTAAATATCAGCTTATCTATGGGGGGGTGTAGTCTCGGGATCCCTGTGTGTATAGGTAGTATTATGGTCTAAATAGAGACACGTGGCATGACCGAGTTGTAAGAGAAAAGTCAGATAAGCTATGAACAAGAAGCTTTATTAAAAGCCTAGTTTGTTATACTGTGTTGGGTATTTAGAACTTTACAGGGGGTGCTCCCTCTGCAACACTCCCCTTAGTTAGATTCGCCCCTGCATCCTGTACATCAGTTGCCTGAAGTCTCATGTGTATATTTAAAATACAAGCTCCTTATGAGATGATGTTCTAGGGTACATAAATGGGACACTCAAAACCTGGCATCGTATAACTAGTATATGTACAGTACATCAACGCTTAGTCATTGAGCGAACATCTAAAATGACATGATTATATACTCAATTGAAGTACGTTAATTAGATGCACTTGTGACCGTTGACCCATGGCATCATCCACTGTTTTTTATACATGTTTGGCATTCTAAACCAACTGCATAGATGGAGTAAATGAATAAATTATAATTTAACTAAAATGTCATTTCCCATGTGCCATTTTGGTCTCAGCTTCTATGTTCTATGTTTCTGAACCCAAAAAACGATTTTTCATTGAGTGTATATAAGTACAGTATGGCCTTGGTACAGTAGTTTCCCTGAGGAAAAACTCCACTGTTGTGCCTCCTGTCATACCAGCCGTCACATGATGGTGCATAGCTAGGATAGACCACTGTAGTCCACCAATATTTATTAACCATTAGTTTTTGTCTTCACAGATGTTAATCAATCTTTATAGTGATACCAATTATGTACTAGAAGGTTTTACAGCAAATTATACCATAGAGAATTGTCCCAAGGATTGCTCAGGCCATGGGTCTTGCTCCAATGGGAAGTGCATATGCAGTGGCACCTGGCATGGCAAAGCATGTGACCTGCATTGGTGTCCAGATATCTGTAATATGGGTACCAGTAATGGGATTTGTGATACAGTAAGTAATATGCTTCCAAAATACTAAGGAAGGTGATCAGAATTTCTCACAGATTTCGGGGGTATAGGTTGGAAAGGATAAGATTGAGAGGAATGGCTAACGAAGTTAAGGAGTAAGATTACACCTGTAGATACATGTACGTATTTGTGTCATAATAAAGGGAGTCTTTTTACAGTACATATTATAATGTAGATGAACAAAAGGACATTTATTTCCTTTCCAGGTCAACCATCATTGCGTCTGCAATCCAGGCTATGCAGGAGAGTCTTGTTTTCTTTCTCTAGATTCCAATAATGGTGCTAATTCATGGTACAAAATGGTAACCTACTCAGCTCAATTTACACCTCGTCTAGGCCATGCAGCAGTATACTATAAACCTACTGATGATATTTGGTCATTTGGAGGTTTGTTCTTATGTATTCTGTAATACTAGTAATAATAATCAAATATGAATGTCAGTGTCAGAAATGATCATGGTCATCACCATCACCATCATCATTTATGTTCAGTATCATCAACTGTCATTTATCATTACTATGTTATGATCATATTATGATCATTTTAATCATCCATTACCATCAAACATCATGATCATCATTTTACTCTTATTTTCATTTATTTATCATCATCATAATTTGTTATCATCATCATTATTTGGTTATCTTCATTATTATCACCATTTTGGTGTCCTCACATCATCAACTGATTTATCATCTTTTTTCTTCTATTTATTCCAGGTTTTGATTTAAATTCTGCAAATAATAATTTATTGAAATTTAATTTGACAACTGCTCAGTGGACCAAAGTAACAACTCCCCAACCACACCCAGTAAGTACCAATCTTGTACACCTCTGTCAATCAAGGTTGATGTAGTATTACGCCTAAGGATTGAGATGAAGGGAACGACAATTTAGATGATCAATAGGTGTAACAGAATGTCAGTTTATAATACTTTTGCCAGTAAATATGAGTAGTTTGAAAAGATTCCAGATTTCATATGCGAGAGCAACATACATGTCCAGCAAGTTACTGACCATTAGAGCAGGTGCATGTTAGGGCACTGCCGCCATCTTGGTTGACAATAACAAAGCATTCCTAATTAGCTTCTCTCATTAGATCAACCAAGATGGCGGCTGTTTCATTGTTATTCATATCTCAAGGGATTTTGAGTCACATGGTTGCACACACTCTATACTTTATAGAAAAATTGTTGTGAGCATTAAAACAAATACCAATATTACAAAGAAATGTATTGTGAAATAACCAGGCAGAGAACCAATAATTAATTATTATTATTTTTATATCGATCACCATTGACATCTCTTATTAATCATATGGTAATGTATTCTGCCTAACAGGCTGGACGTTACTCACATACAGCAACTTTATACTACGATAGTATGATAATATTTGGAGGACAGTTTGATGATGAACATCTGACCAATGAGTTATGGAAGCTGAACCTAACTACACTGACCTGGACTCAACTGTCACCTAATGCCCCTAATGCTCCTCCCCCTGTCACTCAACACACAGCGAACCTGGTTGATGATAAGCTATACATCTATGGAGGTTAGAGATATTTCCCTAAATATTCAAAAGGTTTAGTTATATCAATGGAATTGATACTGGTATTTTTAGTATTGGACTTGCTTATCACCTAGCATGTCGGCTAGGCGGCATAATGGCGGCATAATGGCGGCTCAATGGCTGGACCTGAAAACTGCATTCTAAAACTTATCGGCATGTGACCTGCCAATGAGATGACTACTAGAAAAGCACTACTTTGGCTGGACATTGTCTGTTGACCTGCCATTTTGTTAAGCTCTGTCCAGAGACATTGAAAGTATCACAATAATATTGTAAACGTTCTCTATCATGTACTCTTAAGCTATAGGATAGATTTTGCTTCCTTTTTGACAGGTCAAACAACCAATGAGAGCTTTTCCTCGGCCATGTACAGATATGACTTGGGCAAAGCAAATACTGGATGGATGGAAGTGAAATACAAAAGTGGGAAAAACCTTGCATTACGAGTGTTAGGGCATTCTTCTGTCTACTACGAGGACATACGGTCACTCATTGTCTTTGGTGGATTTTACTCAGCATCATCAAGGTGAGTAGAATAATCACAATAATCTGGGGTGCTTACCAATATTTAAAGGGGAACACCACCTTGAGAGAAATGCTTGTTGAATAAAAGCTTATATTATACTCGACTTATTCTTAAGGTCTTAAGTCCCTCTATTTCGTAGCTTTCGAGAAATCCTGCCTGAAAGTAGCGATAAATTGAATCCAAGGAGGCCTCCATCTTGAATAGAATACTGAGCCTGCAATAGGTCAGCAGATGCTCTGTGTGATGTCACTGCATGCTTCGATCATATCAGTTATGAGAAAAAAGTTCAAAACAAATAAAGAAAAACACAAAAATAATGAGTTCTTCTTCTGAGGAAAGGCTTGAAAATTCTTCAGAACCATCGCTGGATGAGACTGTGTCACTAGAATTTCTTTCATCTGAAGAAGAACTCATTATTTTTGTGTTTTTGTATCTTTCTGATCAGATAGATACATACCTTTGGTTTCTCAACCAGTTTCTGTTTTTTCTGGGATATGGTAAGCACCCCAAGTAATAGTCGGCGCATCAATGGCTAACCTTAAAGATGTAAATATTTGTTTTGCTCCTGGTGGGACTCCAACCTGTTTGCCAGCCAGTATTTAACTATATCATGTTCTTTTGACTCAACTATCAGAGAAAGTATCAGGAAGAACATGTTACATGTATTTCATGTTGACGGCCTAGTGTGGACAGAGTGGATGGCTGCAGGGGACTCTAATAAACCTAAACCACGTGCTTTTCACTCCGCCACAGTTGTAGGGGACTACATGGTTGTTTTTGGTACGTAGCTATTCTTAGATCCAAGCATTAATAAGAACAATGCATGGTGTTTTATGGAGGGGGTGCATTATAGCACCTGACCAAAAACACCTTGAATAATTTATCACATTATCATTGTCATCATCTGCTCTCCTGATAAACATTGTCATTGTCACTAGCAAAGTATCTTCATCATGATTTTAATAATCATCACAGACTATCAATATTATTAACACTATTCATCACCATCACCTTCATCATCATCACAATCAACAATAATCATCATGACAACAATAATAATTATTATTATCATTAACACCTTCATTAACACTACCACCATCATGATGTTATAACTAGCTATAAAATTACATGATCATCATCATCATCACATGATCACATCATCATCATTATCAACACTGCCATCATCATCTCTCACTTGTTACCTTTTCCTGCAAGTTGTTATTTTCAATGTGAATTAATTGCTATATTATGCTTATTATTGTTTGTTAAAACTTCAGGGGGTAACAGACACGAGCATAAAAATGATGAAACTTGTTATGACAACAATGTTCATTTCTTCAATCTCAAGTGTCGGAAGTGGACCTCAAACTCAGTCTTCAATGCCCTTTCAACAGCATCACCTCAATCAACAAGACCTCAGCGAGGTAGATTCTCTCATGTAGCCCTCTTACGAGACTCTGTGCTCCTTATCTTTGGAGGTTACAGTGGAACCCCTTTGGGTACTATGTATGCGTACAAAGTTCCTGAAGCGGTAACAGTGGAGAATAGAACAGGGATGGCAGTGATTGGCGGACATTGCAGTAGATACTTAACATCAGGGAAATGTGTTCCTGATCCTGCTTGTGGCTGGTGTCGAAGTGAAAGGAAAATGCTTTGCAGCTCAAAAGTCCAGCCAGTGTTCTTCTGGATGGCAAATGGACAGCTGTCCAGGGCCTTGTGGAGTGTACAGTCATTGTACATCTTGCTTGACATGGGGCTCAAGACATAGGCCCAACTGTGGATGGTGTGTCCAAGACAGTCGTTGCTACCCAGTGACATCACCAATGAATGCATGCAAGACACCCACATCAAGTAATATGAACGAGCTAAAAGGCTGGTGGGGTACTAGTGGACAATTTTTGACCGGCTCGGTAGATCAGTGCCGATCAAGTGATTATCCACCTGGGATGATACTTATTTCACATACCACACCCACAAATACTAACCACCCTGATGAAGTTAACATGGTGTCGACATCCAAAGATGTTATTACTTACAATGTGCTACTCTTGAACAAAATTATAAGGAAAACACTGGTTGGTTTTGTTTATCCTTTCAAGTACAGAACCTCCCCATGGCCGACCTTCTTTCTAAGAGCAAGAACAAGCAATTCTTTGCTCATGAGTAACACTTTGTATCTAAGCAAGATGCTAGCAAAAGCAACTCGGTAAGGAATCCTTGATTGGTTCATACCCTAAAATGATTATTGCTACTAATAAATAATATTAATTCTAATAAATAATCCTAATTAATTACTCATTTACTATTAAATTAATTATTATCATATTAATTAATAATATCAATTAATTAATCAATCGATTTTAATTAATATGTTTTAATAATCGTTATTGACAAATAACTGTTGTAAATCTCACATTCTTATTAGTTAGGAGGGTGTGCATTATGAGAGCACATAGCACACATGCGCCCTTAGCATTTTATAAAAGAATAAACTTGCTTGCTGTGCTGTATGGAGTTATAAAGCACTTGGGGATTGGCAGAAGGCTTGAGAAGTGTCAAGAAGCACTACATGTGTGTGTCATGCTTTTCTAAAACACTTTTCTCATGGTCTACCTATCACTGAGTGCTTTATAATGGCACACAGCACATGCTGCGCAATGATGAGGATGGCACTGGTGATAGCAGAATTTGATGATGATGGTGATGGCAATAATGATGGTGATGGTGATAATTGTGATTATAATGGTGCTGGTGGCAATGATGGTGGTGATAAGAATGATGATGGTGGTGGTGCTGGCAATGATGATAATGGTCAATATGGTAATGACTATTGGGAATAATATTATTTGCTGACGTGATTATGGTGAATGAATAATTCAATATTACACAACATTGTTCTTCTTAAATATTTCCCCTGCAGATGGAAGTTGCTCACTGTCCCCATGGAAACATACCAAGCTCATGTTCAGCAAAAGCATTCCGCCCCAACCAAGATCTCTTTCCCAACCCAGGACAGGATAAGAAGTACTATATGAAAATGGAAGTAGACCTTCAAATATATTCCTCATTTCATAGTCCAGTCGATTTTGAAGCTTCCTGGAATGGCAGTGGAAGTGCATTTGTTCTTTCGGTATGTACAGTACTAGTTTGAAAGGTTTGAAGCAAAATTAAAAACCAAATTAGTTTTCTTATAGACCCCTTGCATTAATTTCCTAGCGGAATTGTTCTGGGGGAAAAGAAAGAAAGCTAAAAAGAAAAAAGAAAATTAGGATGAAAAATCCATTATATTCTCCCCCAGAACAATTCCTCTCCGGACTCAGTGCAAGGGGTCTATATGATAAATATTATTTTTTTGCAGCCCATATCAGGTCACTTCCTACAGCCTTATACCTCAGGAGGTAGCGAATGTTCAGGTTTAACAAACTGTATGCTCTGTATGACTGACGCAAGCTGTGGATGGTGTTCTCTTACTAACAAGTGTGAGTCCCGTTCTTCATCCACTGTCTGTCAAGATGCAGCAGGACATGTTCAACACCTTGTCCTTAATGCTACTGACTGCTTTAGATGTTCAGAATTTGTTGACTGTGTGTCATGTGCGCAGGTATGGCTAAATATTGATAATTCTTCTTTTCTTCTTTGTTCTCCTTTTTGTATTTTTTTACTTCCTATTTCCACTTTTTGCCATTACTTGTTTATTTTATCTCTTCCTCATAGGATCCCATTTTTTCGTTTTTCATGTTCCTTTCCCCCCAATTTTTGTGCTTTTTGAATTTCATCTTATGATTTTTCTTTAATTATTCTTTTTTCTAATTTCTTTCATTTTCTCACTTATTATTATTTTTAATTAAAACTAATACTTATTTAATTCATATCCAACTGATCTAAATATTTTCAATTTCTGCTTGATAATTTGTTTTCTTTTGTCCCTTTTTGTCACTATTTTCTAGCAAAGTCTATGTGAATGGGTGCCAATAGATAACATTTGTTTTCGGCGAGGCAGAGCATCTTCAGCCCTCATCCAGGATCCAGCATCTTGCAACCTACCATGTCACCAGTATGTATACATCTTAAACCAATTTTATCACTAAGTCCAGATTCCTTGAGGAATAGTTCCCTTCACAGTTCCCTCCGCCATCTCGAAAGCTAGCCATGCCTTTACATTGAAACGAGATAAACGGTGAGCTTGCAATGAAAGAGACGCGAATAATTGCCTAAGGTGTCAAAAAAGGTTTGGTATGTAACAGAGCTTTGTAAGAACATGCAACATAACCTTCATCAATTTCTTTCTTTCTTTCTTTTTTTTTTTTTTGAAATAGCGGCAGTGTTATAACCAATCTAGCCTTGAGCAACTCAATTTTTACTCCATTTTAATATTTTCATTGTTTTGCTTTATTGCAGACGTGCAAGCTGTTCTTCATGTGTAGGTGATAAATTAGGCTGTGCTTGGTGCGAGAAAACCTCATCCTGTTTTTTATTTGGTACCTATGTCGCGCATTACCCATATGGTCAGTGTACCTACTGGGTCGATAGGTAGGATTTATCAACCAGCAGTAGTCCTCTTTTATATATCGTATATAGACTCCAAATCGTGTCCCTACTATGCAACCTGGGTTCCCGTAGTGGAGCTTTGCTCTGTGGTGTTTCCCTGGCCTTGTGGTGAAGCTTATGAAATAAAAATAAAATAAAACCTCTAGACCCACCCTTCAAGATTTTTTCTTCTAAATTCAAGTTGGACCATGGAGTTAGAGCCACAGGTTTGCTACCCTAATAAATCAAGGACAAAACAGACCATTTTTTCAAAACCTATGAACCCTTCTGAGCTCTTGACACGAATTCCTATATTTGTGCTGGCTTAAATCCACACTCATACTCATTCATTACATTTTGTCTTTGTTCTACAGCAAAACCAGCGACCAATGCAGGAACTGCACCATGCATACAACCTGTAAAGCCTGCTTGGCTGACATACAGTGTGGATGGTGTGGTAGTACTGACAACCCACTGATAGGCAGGTAGGTCGGTATCTAGGTCGGTATATAGGGTCATAGCAGATCAAAGCACACTTGGTACAAAACTGTGAAACCTCATGGCATGGGTTACAACATCTGAACCACTCTCCATCCAAGTTATCTGTCATTCTTATGTGCATGCTTGTTGAAATGCCAGAGAATCTGCAAAAATCTGCCACACAGTATCCAAAAATTTGGCTACCTGACTACCTGGTATATATATATTCTGTATGTTCAAATGTGATTTATATATATTTTATAACTCTTGAAATGCTAGGGTTTGGCAGATTCTCTGGCTTTTGATTGAGAAAGTGCAGTAAGAATGACATGGCTCTGGGTTCAAGAGTGAATCTGTATCAGTCACAGTGCGAGAGATCACTTGTGATCCAATCGGAATATTTGGACTCAGCTCCACCACTGTCATGGTACTGCACGTACACACACGAGTGGTGTAAACTCATTCATAACCATGCTTTATTTTTGCTGGGTTTATCCCAGGATGGCAATAATCTTAACTAATCTCACTTTTTTAGTTGTTTTGGAGGAGACTTTGATGGACCAAACAACATGCCAATGTTCAAGTCTTGTGAATATCAACGGCAGGTAAGTACTCACACACCATCAACACACTCATACTAAATTATCAGAAGGATATAAAGATTCAGATTTATTAATTAATCCCTAGTATATGTGAAATAGTATAACTTACAATTCGAAATAATGATAATAACATTTGTAGAATATTTACAGATGAAATTACATACATTTTACAAATTAAATACATTTTTTTGACCTTCCTCCTCCTTTTACAATATATATATGTACTATCCTTCTTATTTTTTTTTCAAAAAAAATAAATGAATAAATGGATAAACATTATTATGGAAAGAAGGAATAAAATTAGAAATCAAATACCTAGGGCAAGGCAGTCCAAAAGAAACCCTGGCAGTGGCCATCCTCAGTGCCTACACCTCATGCTAACCACCCCTCGTTCATAACTCATTGTAAAGCACCTTTGAACATATCCATATGGAAGAGATTGCTATATAAAAGCATAAATCATGAAATCATAAATCATCATGATTGTAGTATTTGTAAGGTAATATGTAGACTTGGATATACCCAATCCATTTGTTATTTTCCCCAAGTTTCAGACCATTTACAGCTATCTAAAAACAGCCCTTAAAGTGCCGTACATTATTAAAAATAATAGTACTTGTATCAGGAATATGAAGAATGAATTGAATAGAACTAGTCCATTGTATAAAGCATTTTTTGCAATTTCAGATCCACGTAGCATTCCCTTGAATATAATCTTTTTGATTTAGTTTTATCTAGCATTACTTGTAAAGAAAGAAATAATATTCAAGGGAGTGGCACAAGATTAAAAACAAAGCAAAAAAACAGCATAAATACATTTGTTTTAATGTTTTGGGCCCAGTTGTACAAATGGTGAATAGTGCTATCCAACAGATAAAACTTTATCCAGTCAATAAAAGTCCATGCTGTTATTCAATAAATGTATCCACTGGATAATATTATCCATCGGATAGCGCTATCCTCCCTTCGTACAACCAGGCCCTGTTGTTCAGTGTTTACGTAATCACGCCAATACTGTTCTTTCTGTAGCATTGATTGGTCGTACTCCATGTGCCCGGATGTGGACGAGTGTAGACTGGGACTACATGACTGCCATCATAATGCCACATGTCATAACGTGTATGATTCGTTTAACTGCGTGTGTAATCGTGGCTTTACTGGGGATGGCAAGATTGCATGTAACAAAACGTATGTACTTGCTGGAAATAAAAGCATACACCATCAAACTCATATGAATTATAGTACACGAGAATGACTGATCTAGGGTGGATCCAGGGGTTATGAAGTGAGTGGCTAGTCACTCCCCTTTTGCTCAAATTTCTCAGTACATTGTTAGTAACAGTCACCCCCCTTTTCCTTGAATTCCTGGTAAAACCTTTGTAATAGTCACCCCCTTCTAAAATTCCTGGATTCACCCCTGCTGATATAGGGACACTGGTGTTGGTGATAATATGGAATATAATGATGGCTAGTGTTGATGACTGTATCATAATTTATTGATGGTGCTGATGACAATCAGTGTATTGATGATCTTGATAATGAAGTGGCTGTGGGTGATTCTGATGATAATGATGATACATTATTATGATGATTGTTGTGGTGGATGATGATGACGATGTTGGTGGTGAGGAATGAAGATGATGGTGAGGGGTGATGGTGATGATGGTGGTGGTGGTGGTGAGGGATGAAGATGATGGTGAGGGGTGATGGTGATGATGTTGGTGGTGAGGGATGAAGATGATGGTGAGGGGTGATGGTGATGATGTTGGTGGTGAGGGATGAAAATGATGGGGAGGGGTGATGGTGATGATGTTGGTGGTGAGGGATGAAGATGATGGTGAGGGGTGATGGTGATGATGTTGGTGGTGAGGGATGAAGATGATGGTGAGGGGTGATGGTGATGATGTTGGTGGTGAGGGATGAAGATGATGGTGAGGGGTGATGGTGATGATGTTGGTGGTGAGGGATGAAGATGATGGTGAGGGGTGATGGTGATGATGTTGGTGGTGAGGGATGAAGATGATGGGGAGGGGTGATGGTGATGATGTTGGTGGTGAGGGATGAAGATGATGGTGAGGGGTGATGGTGATGATGAGGGATGAAGATGATGGTGAGGGGTGATGGTGATGGTGATGATGTTGGTGGTGAAGGATGAAGATGATGGTGAGGGGTGATGGTGATGGTGGTGGTGGAGGTTGATAATGATGATCTTGATGATGATGATGAATAATTATTGAAGATGAAGATGAAGCTAATAATGATTCTAGTGCTGCAAGCTGGTTACCTGTCATCTGTTGCCCACCAATAAAATCATTTATTTTATTTCTAGTTGCTATAATCCTTGCATCCACGGAATATGCGGATCTGATTATACATGTCACTGTGATCTCGGATGGCTTGGAGAGAACTGTACCATTGATTGTGGTTGTAACGGACACAGTTCTTGTAACCAGGGTATAGGCATATGTGACAAGTGTCAAGGTAAACCAAAACTACGGATATCCTTTATGCAAGTAAAGTATGGTATGGGATTGTGGGTGAGATAGTTGTGTTCTTATTGTGTGTGTGCGTGGGGGGTGGGGGGTTTTGGGTCTTAACGAACTTGAATCTGATTCAAGTTTCAAGGGGGAGGGGCAAAAAAACATTCTCAAAATCGTCTTACAATAAACAGATAGCTTCTGAAATGGTTTAATTTCATAACGCCATCTTTTTAGACTACACCCATGGTAACCATTGTGAATTATGCGTGAGGGGCTCATATGGTAACGCAACGACTCCACATGGTTGTAAGAAGTGCAGTTGTAATGGTCACGGAGATGTCATGCAAGGAGATTGTAACATGACCACAGGAGTGTGCTTCTGTAAGGACAACACCATGGGTGAACACTGTGATAAGTGTTTACCTGGGTTAAAGGGAGATCCGAGGTGGGTATATATATCATACCTTGCAGTAAAACAAATTAATTGAATATGGAATGACCTGAAGGTGTCACTCAATTTTTATATCTTCTTTTGTCATTTGCAGGAATGGCGGAAGGTGCTACCATGAATGCACTGGCCGAAGTGTCCTAACCAATGTCACGGAAGGTGACATCTCCACATTCGTAGGTGAAGGCGTGACAGACCGCAGTAAGGCAAGCTGTATCTGGGTAATATCCTCATCCAAGAACACGAGCCATAACGTAATCTATGAGTCACAACTAGTGCGTGACAGATCCTCAATCACTCTTGACTTCCTCAATATGAGTCTGGATTGTCTGACCAACCATGTCGACATTTATGATGGGCTACCAAGCTTCATTCTAGGCTCCCCCTCGCCACACCCCCCAGTGTTTTACAAGCTGGGCTCTTTCTGTGGATCTAAGGCATCTACGTACAAGATCAAAGCAACTCTAGGCAACATGGTGGTGATGTTCCAAGGAGATATCTCACAAGGACAACCCTCGAATGGTTTTGGTGCTGTCTTCGCTGTCCATAGGTGTACAGATAGTTGCTATGGTAATCGGCAGTGTGTGAAGACAGGCGCAGGGGAGTCATGTGTCTGCAGGGATACATGGGTGGGTCCTGATTGTACTCGTCCAGTCTGCCCAAGTAACTGTAGTTCATCATTGGGACAAGGAGTTTGCAACACGGTACGTCAAACCTCGTAGTGCATTTATGCGCATTACTTTATAATTATTCGTCTCTGTCCTTTTCAAATTATTTTCATATTATCAGCAATTCAACTCGAAATCCCAATTGAATGAAGAAAAAAGCAACAAAACTTTTTATCTTCTAAAAATAAAGAAATCTTTTACTTTTGAACAACAAAGGACCTCTTAATTTTGATGTAATGTTTTACCCATCTCAGAACACGTGTTATTCTCTTGAAAATAAGATTATTGTTTGAGTTGTATCCATATTCATCTGTATTCTCATTCACAACCGTTAGCTAAATTTAATGTTCTAAATCGTTAAACAAATTTTTGAAACATTTCATGCATATTTGTCAGGCGACTGCGCAGTGTGAGTGCACCGCTGGCTTCACTGGGCTGGACTGCAGTACCATCGTACCTCCTGGCAAAGGATCCTGGGAAACTCTGTACAACAATCTATTTCCAAACAGTAGTTACAGTGATTTAGCTCGAATGGCCCATACCATGGTTATTGATTCAAATAACCTGTGGATCTATGGCGGGTTTTCGTTATCTATGGGGATACTAAGTGACGTCATGAAATATGATGTCATCGGCAAGACATGGACTCACGTGACAACTAACCAGCTCGCTCTCCTCCTACCGTCGGCTAGATATTTTCATTGTGCTGTAATTTACCAGGTATGTTTGGAAATACACTAGTTTGGCAACGGGTCGGTGTCCACTGGTAGAACGAAGCTTGGGATTGGATAAAATAACAAAAACAAAGAAAGCATAGATTATGGTGAACAATTGTATTATTCTACATGTGAGCTGCGTTCTTTGTTTCATCCCACCATTCATTGTTTGTTCATCCACTCCCAGGCTTCGTTCTGACTGTTGTGGATTACCCGGGGGGGGGGGGGGGGGGGGGGTATTATCTGATGCATACCGCTGTTTTTGAAGACCAAAGACATCGGCTGTTCACAGATACCAATAAAAGCCTGTGGCGTTTTAAAACACTGGTATCGTTCAACTTGCACTTTTTTTTACATTACAGATGAATCTTGTTAATAGATCGCCCTAAGCCTAACGGTTTAAGCTGTGTGACTATCATATGACTATATTGTTTTTGCACAGGATACGATGGTGATCCATGGAGGTCTGACAAAAACTGGTGTATCCAACGAGTTGTGGCATTTCAATGTCTTTACTCCCTCATGGACTCAAATCACGGTAAGTGGCATGTCACGCGTTACAGACATTCGTATTTGACAGATGAGCAACACTCGATCTATTTCTTTATTACCGTAAGCTATGACTCAGGTCAATTGACACTTGTTGCGTGACACTTTGTATCTTTCTCTTTAGACTTCTGGCCCTGCTCCAAAAGTGGCTGGTCACACCTGTACGCTGGTCAACAACATCATCACATTAATAGGAGGATATGAACCAAGTACTGGTTAAACATCCGTGTGTATCAATATAGTATCCCCAGTAAAACATGGACTATTCTTGAACCGTTAGGAATACCCCCCACAGGTAAGTAAGATTTAAAGGAAAACGGAAACAACTTCTGAAAAAACGGAAACGGAAAAAACTCACAGATTAAACACTGAAACAACCTCTGAACTAATCTAAGTCAGGGCATGGGTTACTCATAGAGATAAGATTGGAATTGAGCATGTTAGGTTTTACGGAGGGAGAAAAACCTGAGAACCCGGAGAAAAAGTCTCGAATTGTTTACTCTGACACCATTATAATGTAGGTGAATGAATTGTTTAATGGCTGTTATATTGTAATTCAGGTTTGTATGGCCACAGTACCGTGCACCACGCAGCTACTCAGGCTCTATTGGTATTTGGAGGGTATCAATTCAAAACACATGAAGTACAGCCCTCAAGTGAACTATATTCCTTACACCTACCAAGCAGAACGTGGAACGTCCTAGAACCATCACCCAACAACAAGGTATACATTCTAGTGGGTGCAGGATGATGATAATATGGATAATGATGATGATAGTGACAGTAATGTGATGATGATGATGATTATAATGATGGAAATGGGGATGTTCTTAGTGATGATGATGAGATGTTGATGATGATAATGATGATGGAATGATGATGATGATAATGATGATGGAATGATAGTGATGATGATGAGATGATGATGATGGAATGATGATAGTGGTGGTGGTGATGGGATGATGGAGATTATGATAATGGTGATGTTGGTATTGATGGTGATGATAATGATAGGATGGTGATGATGATAGTGGTGGTGGTGATGGGATGATGAAGATTATGATAATGGTGATGTTTGTATTGATGGTGATGATAATGATAGGATGATGATGGTGATGATGATGATTATGGTGATGGGATGATGAAGATTATGATAATGGTGATGTTGGTATTGATGGTGATGATAATGATAGGATGATGACGGTGATGGTGTTGATGATGATTATGGTGATTTAATGGTGATGATGATGGTGATGTTGGTATTGATGATGATGATAATGATAGGATGATGATGGTGATGGTGTTGATGATGGTGATGAAGATGATGGTGATGGAATGGTGATGCTGGCATTGATGATGATGATAATAATATGATGGTGATGGAATGATGATGATGGTAATGATAGGATGATCATAAAGATTATTATGTTGGTGATGGTATTGCTGGTAAAGATGATATTGAAATTTTGATGATGTAGGTGATGATGATGGTATAATATATGATAATGTTGGTTGTGGTAGAGATTGGCCCTGGATAAATCGAGTGTTAATTATATAAATCGTGACAAGATTGATGATAGCGGTGGCGTGACTATCATGATGATGGTAAAGGTGATGATAATAATAATTTTTTATGTTTTCCCACAGCCGTCACCCAGGTTCTTTCACGCTGCTACCATACTAGATGACGTAATGGTTATTTACGGAGGGCGCAACACCGCTGATTATTTCTCTTCCGAAATGCTGGCTTATCAAATTAACTGCAACAGCTGGCGTATGTCTGTTGATTCAGGTGAGTAGAATAGAAAAAGATTTTATTAAAATGCAGATTAGATTTCCTTCCCGTTCCTGAATTTCTATTCCACTTTTTAATAGATTCCAATGTGGTGGGTGTTTCTCCTGGTGGCTTGATCGGCGCCTCTGCGTCCTCAAACAACACCAAGACATACATTTTTGGAGGTTTTGATGGCCAAGTCCAAAGTTCTTTATACAGGCTTGCGTTACCAGTAGATATGTGCACTGGAATGCGTGACAAGCTTACATGCACCTCGGCACCTGGCTGCAACTGGTGTGAACTGCATTATACGAATTATTCCTTGAATGAATCAATAATGGAGAATACTACAGCATGTTACTCTGTCACGTCAGATTTACCTACTGTGTGTCACGCCAACCCAAATATCACGCATGCTTTGATTATTAACGGAACTCTGTGTAACGTCGCGGCAGCGGAGCAAAGAGGTTGCAGAACATACACCTCGTGTGGTTCGTGCCTTGGGTCATACCCAGGTAATTCATCAAGGACGCCACGGTGTAAATGGTGTATGTTGTGTTCAGGGGGTGGTAAATGCGTTGACAATGTTATCACATGCAATAGTACCGCTTCCTGTCAAATATCACAAAACCAACGCATAAGTCTGGCTTCGTGTCCTGAAACATCCTGCCGAGCACCGACCTGCGCTAACTGCTTGCGCGATTCATCCTGCATGTGGACATCGCAGCTGAAATGGATCAGCGATACCCAAGAACAGCTATCTAATAATGGTGTTGCATATCCATGGATGTGTTTCAAAACCTCGCTCAAGTCAAAGCATCCTGGTATATCTTATACAGTAGAAAGTACTCCAGACTGTCTTAAGGATTGTACGAAGTTTGTTACCTGCAAGTTGTGTCTTGATGCAAAGGGTAAGGGCTCTCTTAAATTCTTGAGATTTGTTAATGTTTGAGTATTTTGATTAGATTAGTGTGTTGTTTAGTTCCGGGGATGTAGTCAGTTTCTGATTGGAAGAATTACATTTAATTCAAATTTAACAGTTTTTTCGAAGAAAGGAGTCGAGACCAGGAGTCGTTATTGGTTCCGTGCCTTGTTGATATGCTATGCTATGCTATGCTATGCTGTGCTGTGCTGTGCTGTGCTGTGCTGTGCTGTGCTGTGCTGTGCTGTGCTGTGCTGTGCTGTGCTGTGCTGTGCTGTGCTGTGCTGTGCTGTGCTGTGCTGTGCTGTGCTGTGCTGTGCTGTGCTGTGCTGTGCTGTGCTGTGCTATGCTATGCATTGCATTGAGGATACCATATTATTATATAGTATATCAAAACATACTCTTAGTCTATTTTCATTCGTTTTTAAGGTGGTGATGGTGGTTGGAACGAGTGCCTGTGGAGCGAGACTCAAGGCAAGTGTTACTCACCAACATACCTCCCGATGGCCGAAGTGACAGGCTCAGCAGGGCGTATCCTTCGCGGCTCATCTCAGCAGTGCATGGCTGACTGCTTTCGCAATACCCAATGTTCTACCTGCATCAAGAGCTATAACTGTGGATGGTGTAGTGAACAGAACTCGAATGGCCAAGGATTATGTATGGAAGGTGGTCTCAAAGGTATTGGTCCACACTGAACTATAGAGAATATGGCCGCCATCTTGGTTGACGATAAGAAGACATTCATCTCTTGTTATATCAACCAAGATGACGGATGTTTCATTGTTATTCATATCTCAAGGGATTTTAAATCACATTGTTGCAGACATTGTATTTAAGGCTCGAGTACTGAAGTTTCCTTCCCATGATCACCCTCTATACTATAAACACAACACTACTATAGAGCTGCTAAATGTGACTTCACTCGTAAGAAACAACGATGTTTCTTGTTTTTTTTCTTCGTGGAAGGATTTGTTGTCCAAAGTCTTTATTATTTACGGTAGATTTTAAATCGTTAGAACATTTTGTCGCTTTATTTTTAGCTTTCATGTGAGGGACCGTGAAGTACAACCCTATAAATTAACACACACAAGAAAACGTTTTTAATAATTTTGTTTTAAATGTAGGTCCCTTGAGGGGTACGTGCCAAGGGAACAGCATTGACATTGGTCAACGAATAAGTGCCAACAACACCACACATATGTGGGCCTTCTCGCTGTGTCCTCTTGAGAACGAGTGTCTGAACCATCGACACAACTGCACGTCTCTACAGAACTGTTTCGACACAGAGGAGTCGTATGCATGTGTCTGTAAACCAGGATACAAACAAATTGCCAGGTAACTGGAATTTGATCTTTATTTTTTCACTATTTCGTTTTTTCCATTTTAAAACAATTTCACTACATTAGTGACTCATCCTCTTTAATCCCATCGAGGTATAATAACATGAATCTTGAAAGTCATTGTTTGAGTATTATTTCTTTCCCTTCTGGTATAATATCAAAACGGTGGTCGAAGCATATGACCACGATGGAGTCATAAAAAGTATTCGCATAAATAGGTTCGACCACGATTTTGTGTCATAAAAGAGTGCTCTTATAGACAGGTTCGACCAGGATCTTTGTCAAAAACGTGGTCGCGTAGATAGGTTCGACCAGGATTTTGTGTCATAAAAGAGTGCTCTTATAGACAGGTTCGACCAGGATCTTTGTCAAAAACGTGGTCGCGTAGATAGGTTCGACCAGGATTTTTGTGTCATAAAAAGTGGTCGCGTAGATAGGTTCGACCAGGATCTTTGTGACATAAAAGAGTGCTCTTATTGACAGGTTCGACCAGGATCTTTGTGACAAAAAAGAGTGCTCTTATTGACAGGTTCGACCAGTATCTTTGTGTCATAAAAGAGTGGTCGCGTTGATAGATTCGCCCTGGATCTTTGTGCCACAAAAGGTGGTCGCATAGATAGGTTCGACCACGATTTCCAATTGACCATTTCTAACACGTTGCATGTAATTTTCCAGTGATAAGTGCGAGCCTGTTTGTGATGACGGCTGTGTTCATGGCGAATGTGTCACCCCCAACAACTGTTCCTGTCACTTTGGCTGGACTTCCTCCAACTGTTCCATCGAGTGCAAGTGTAATAATCATGGTCATTGCCTCAACGAGACAAGCCTTGATACTTGTGTCGACTGTCGCAATCACACAACGGTACGTGGAATGGTCACGCAATATGGTCATACTGTATAGTAACGCAATATGGTCAACACTTGATATAGACAACACTAGATATAGACCCCTTGAGCTCGTCAAAAGAACATGATTCCTTTTCTCTTTTCAAGTGATATCTTCATTGTCCTAGATAGTGGTCTAGTGTGGGGTCTATTAAGAGCGTGACTACCGCCGTCACACAACTCATTCAAATTGGCATAAAAATACTTTTGTCACATACAACAACAGTTAACTCTCCCATCGCGGAAAATTTTTTTTTTAACAACACGCCAGGTACACATTCTGACAGGCAGAGAGTTTTGTCACGCAAGTGCATTTATCCCATTATCACGGAAATATCACACAAAGTATTTTGTTGAAATAATAAGATAAGTTTGGTCGTCGGAGTTGGAGATGATATTCAGTCACAAAGCTCTTTCTAACTCACTGACTATTTTTATCACATTGATATTTAGCGTAGTAATGATATTTTTTGCCTCCAGGGTAAGAGCTGCGAGTTCTGTGCACCTTTGTACGTGGGTAATGCTGTTGATAATGGCTCGTGTGCCTCATGTTATGAGACTTGTAATAGAAGTGCAGATGTCTGTATGGACAAGGAGAATCTCAACAAGGCATCCAACCTGAGTTTATCTCTAGAACCCAAAGAGGTTAGCCATATAATCTCATGTCGTAGTGGTTTTATAACGAACAGACTTCATGCAGGAAACCTTATCAAAGACCATTTTCCTCAGAATCTCAACCTGGGAGATTAAAATCCAGACAAACAAGTCGGTAGTAACTCTTTGACCCCATAAAATGAATACAAAGCTGTGGGTCTATACTAGGATTTATATGCCCCGTAAAAGCATCTTGATGGTCGTTCCGTCTTTTAATAACCAGGTTGAACATTGACAAAATGGTCTTTTGTTGCCAAATTTCATCCCATATTATTCAACTAGTCAGCTATCAATCTTTCCCTTCCGTATTTGTTCCGTCCTTTTCTGTGAGTTAGCCATGCCCTGAAGTTGATCAGCCCAGAGGTTGTTTCTGGGTTCCATAAAAAATTGAAAATTCCCATACTATTCCCATTCTATTCCCATTCTATTCCCATTGATTCTGTTTCCATTCTATTCCCATTTCTGCGTTCATCCGTTTTCCTCCCTCATTTTTTCTCTTTAGCTTTCATTTCAATCTTCCTTTATCCTTATTTCCTATCAGGTCTTGAAGTGGCTCGACCATGGTCCTAAAACCATAGACGAAGATGGAGAATGTCTTTGCCAAGGAAAAAGCCGAGGAATCGAATGTAAACACTGCATTCCTGGAAACTTCTTTGAGAATGGTCGCTGTTCATCGTAAGTCCTTACATCCTCATTTTTAGTACCCGTATTCCTTTGTACCCTAATGGGGCTTTGCTATTAGCCATTCCGTGGTTGAGGGAGAAAATGGGTTTGGTTGGTATTGCAGTGCATTGTGGGACTGTTTGAGGGACATATTTCCAAGATGGAATCTCGTCCCCTAAGACAGCCCCACAGTGCACTGCAATGCTAACTTGGCCTAGGATTTTACTCATCATCGGATTGGCTTATAGACACATTCTTTGATCATGGTTTTTATAAGGCTAATATTCTAATTAATATGTGACTCTTTGACCCATAGCTGTAGATGTAATGGCCACGGAGACGTCTGTAACGAAGAGGGTATATGCGATTGTAAAAATCACACAGAACAGGATTGCAGAAGCTCACGACCCTGTTATGAAACACAAGTATGTTCATACGTTATCATTGGTCGATTTTATGTTATAAGCCCCCTCCCCCCGACCTATACACACACACACCCATCACCACCCCCTGCCCTGTTCTATTCATAGGTTTTGCGCTAGACTCTTCAATCAGTTGTCAATTCACTAACTAAACGTGGCATACAACCAATCAAGCCTGCATGGTTTTTGATTGTATTCTTGGCCGCCATGTTGGTGGCATTTAACAACGGATTTAATATTAACGCCCATCGTTAATATAATCAACATGGCCGCCATGTGTTCGTCTTTTGACTCTCTCGGGAATTTCATAATAACAAACATAAATAATTGCAAGAAGATATAACTAGCTAAAACTAGTGTGAGCTGCGTCGGTGTTTCTAATGAAACAGTAATGATAAAAAGGTAAATTATACACCGTGAAATAGATGAAAAAACTTACTGACGTTTCGGACGCTAGTCCTTCGTCGGAGTGAATAATTGCATCTCTTTTTTTCCTCCAGTGCGTTAAATGCATTGAATCCACCAAATTCCTTGGTCGACCAGAAAATAATCGTCAGTGTTACTACAAGATCATTCCACATGCAAGAATTCGTCATCAGCACAACACCAGGAATAGACCCGAATGACAACAGCGTTTCATCATCTCCACTCCCTAAAGGAGGAACAGTAAACTATGTGGTTTATCCAAGGTACACTAATGTTGATATACGAGCCACAATCGACGTGTTTCAGGGTGGGATCGACGTCTACGTGTCGACATACGATGGCACTTTCGCTGTGTATCTTAATAAGACCACGTGGACGCACGAGATTGTCGTCTCAAACTCCATGCGCAAGCGTCGAGACGTCGGAGACTCGTCAGAATCTCCGAACATTATCGATGTGTACGCAGGTGAAGACAAGCTAAATACATTTGTTTATCTTCGCTCGACGTCCGCTATTATTCGAGTGCGTAATGTTAGAAATCGTTTGATATTAACGTTTCCTTACATGGCGCATTCCTTAAGTAGTAGTCGGTTTTATATGGTATTTCTTGGCGTTGGCGACGAAACACGTTCAGACACTACTGGTATTGTGTATTTTCGCCAGGATTTGTCCCAGATAGATCTATTCGTGTTCTTTTCTGTATTTTTCTCCGTCTTCTTCTTGGTCTTGTCTCTGTGTATTATCGCGTGGAAGGTCAAACAGTTCCATGATCGTCGCAGAATCGCGCAAGTCCAGGAGCGTGAATTAGTCAACATGGCTAGTCGTCCATTCGCTACTTATTCATTCTTGACCGACAAAAGCGCACCTCGGAGCTGTTGGAAAATCAAACGCGAGCACTCTAAACGCAGCCTTTCACGTAAGTCGTTTTTCCATCTGAAAGAAGGCTTCAAACCGACCTATCATTTCACCCGTCGCTCTGCAGGCCACAGGTGACGCCAGGGCTGCTATTACGACAGTTATGCTTCAGTTGCCTAGCAACGAGTGCTCAGACTTCCAACTGGTTTTTGGAACGGCCATAACAACCTCTAGTAGTCAGCATTCCCTGGGTGTCTTCTTTGGACATCAGTTATTAAATGGACACAAAATTAACACAAGACAGACAGTCACTGCCACATCTTAGTACATTTAATTTCAATTCTAATTGCATGCTGTGGGTTTTTATATTATGGGAACAAAAGTTATGGGACGCTTTTGTTTGTGATCACTTGGCCCCTCTTGAATAGGACCAATTTTCTTGCCCTACATCAATTAAGAGCTAAGAATTATCCGAATTTTCACGCTCCTTTTCTGGGGTCTGATAAAGCGACCAAAGAAATTATAGAGCCTGGTTAAAAAAATGCATCATACCAAGTGCATTACATAAAACTCAATATATCCATGTATAGGCACATTATTACAATGCTCGCAGTGAATACACAATCTCAGACACACAGGTAGCCCAAACTAACATTTGGTGCTTGAAATTTCGATAGCTTGGTCTACCTGTGTCTCGAGTTTCATAGTTTGTCGCGTCCACATTTCTATTACCTCGGCTATCACTCAGTTTACAATAAATGGAAGGCACTAAGAGCAAGGATATTTTCTGTTCTTTTGGAAACAGAAACGAAGGATTATAACCCGCAGTAAATCTCGACAATATTGGCCGATTTTTTAAAACTTTTTTATTTGAAGATATCGGAACGAAAGAACTTTGAATTTTCTAGACAATTTGTTTTCATGAATCGTGTGTCCATTAAATAAAGTCGGGGTTTCACGAGTGGTGCACCTAAAACCCGCTTGCTGTAAAAAGATTTCATGTGAATTGTGAAAACGTGTTTAATTCAACTTTATTTTCTGACAATTGTAAATATACCAAAGAGAATTCTTTTGGATACAAAATGTTGTTGAGATGATATATTAGTAATACTGAATATTTTATTGGTACATGATAAATTACATATTCATATGCACGCACAATTCTAGTGACGTCATTAAGTGAAGTCATACAACCGCCATCTTGATTGTGATGTATCTAATTTATGTCTGTTCTTATCCGCGCATTGAGTTAGAACACAGCTAATGGAACGGTTGGAACTAAGACAAGTAGTTAACTTCATTTTTATTGTGTATTTTTAGTTAAGATGGCTGTTGTGTGATTTGAAGCCCTTTGTGAATCCCAAATCAGATATGAAAAATATTAAAACTGTTCACTTTGGTGTTTTTATCTTTTTTGCTTAATTCTTTGTTTCTATTTTACTATATTGCCCAGTAATTCAGTATCGCTCGCACGCTGGATTGCCATTGCTCCCTAAGTACAGTACCGCATTTTTAAGGTTAGTTTTAGGGACGGACCATTAGAAAAATCCCCCAAAAAATATCGAGCAAGCATTTAAGTGCTTTAAGCCTTTACACAATATTTTCAGAATTGATTCTTTAAATAGTGAATAGCTGATTGTGAAAATAATTCGTCATTTGAATGTCGGATCTTTAAGATACGAAGGTTTATATTTCCAATATGTTAATGACTATGACGTAACATAAGGGATTTGAGTTATTTTGTGGCATCTTTTAATATTGAACGCTGGACATTTTTTGAAAACAAATTTGTAAGAACCTTTACGTGAGTCACGAGTAAAAGGGTGATGTTTTTAAACTACTGTATTCCAGAACGAGTGCAGTGTTGTATACATGTAATAGGTCTTCTCTCCCCCCATCCCCACCCCCATCAATTATCTAATGGTCCACCCTTAGTGCTATTGTTTGGAAGACCAATCTACCAATCTATTGTTTTTTAATCGGCCAATCATGTAACTCGTTGCAGCGGCGTTGATGCATGGAACCCTCTCGTTGACTCCTTGTTAACAGGGTTCTGATCCGGAACGTGCGTAAGACACAACTTGAGTCTAAACTGATTTAGTTTGCGCCAGTTGAGTGAACTCATTAAACCCGTGAAATATTTATTATACTAGCACTCTTTTGTACCTTAATTCCATTGTCTCCTTTGTGTCTATTTGACTATTACATTATTTGACTAGTATTTTTTTATTTCACGGGTTAAATGCCTTCCCTCTAACTCATCTTCTTAAAGTGTCTTATCGTCTTTCTCGACACGCGATAAGAGGAATAATGAACCTTGGCGCCGAAAAAATAGATCTATTTCCGAATTGGACAGTTGTGACTAAACCTCTTATATAAAGTTGTCTGAAAATGACTCCGCTCTGGCGGTCTCTCTGCTGGATTTTTTTTCTTATTTCAAAGGGTAATGAAAACTGGACCTGCTGAGGCATCGCTTGTGTTTTGACTGCTAACGTCTTTAATGTTTGCGATGATTCGAAATTAATTTCTTTACTATGAAAAAATTCGTTTGTTATTTTTTTTGCTGTTTGCGCACGCGCGCGAATTCAATCGACGATACGAAGGGCCGTACCTTGGTGTGGGTATGAAGCAACAAGAACAGTAAAAGGAACAAGGGGCTAACAACGAAAGATGATAAATCGTAAAGCGGAAAGCCAGAAAATAATAACAATAAAGAGGCTGGCACGCGCAGTAGCTGCGTCGCTAGTTCCCGTTTTCTGTCACGGTAATCCCCCTTTCATGTACCATTTTCTCGTGCACTTGGCTGTGCTGTGCCTTTTCATGCTATACATATCCGTTTTCGAAGAACGATTTCGAGTTTTTATGTTGGGTTTTTGGGTCGATCAAGCGACAAGCCCAAGGGCTATTGTGGCATCAATAATCATGTTTTTCATATGATAGCACAAGTAAGCGTGACTCAGATCCAACATATTAACCGCCGGGGTCATGACTGATTTTCATTCATTCACGTCACTAGCATGTCTGTCATCAAGACGGCAATGCCGATGTTTTACCTTTACGCCGCTTGATATCGCTTTCATATCGCGATCTCCTCGCATGAGACTATTAGAACACCTTCTATTCTCCACGTTTACTAAACAACGCTGTCCTTTCCTAACGACCTCTTGCCTATATCTCGTACAGATGTCTGGGAAAAAGAAAGAATTGATCGTAGCCATTGACTTCGGTACTACGTATAGTGGGTTTGCTTTCGCACCCGTCAATGCCGTGGAAGAGTCTGACATTTGTGTTTTTCGTGGTTGGGGAAGAGGACAAGGCTTCAGCTTTTTCAAAACACCGACATGTGTTTTGCTCACCTCCGAAGGAGACTTCTACAAGTTCGGCCATGCTGCTGTAGAGACCTATGCTAAGCATTTGGCGAGAAGCGAAGGACAAGATTTACTCTTTTTTGATCGCTTCAAACTCGTTCTCTACAATACAAAGGTTAGTAAAAACGGACGTAGTTCATCGATTTGAGATTTTTAGCTATTACTGGGTTATATTAGGGTTATTTTCTATTCATGGAAAATATTAGATATTTATATAGTTTCTCATTTAGCGAGTTTTATTCGAGAGCTTGGTTTAAAATTGAGTCGCCAGCCGAAATTTAAGAGTCCAATTTTATACACACATTCTAAACTTAATGAGCCGGAGCGGATGTTAATAGGAGCCAAAGAAAACAATTTGTCACAAGAAAGGTCTTTCTAGACTTCTCTGCTCGATATTCACCTCAAACCTTTGTCGTATTTAAATAACGTAGATGAAGTAAGATTAATGTATTAAAAATGAATATGTACTCCATTATTATCGGTGAAAATGTTAAATTTCTCTCTCCTGGCTGTCACACTACAACAAACTTTGCCAAGTCCTTGTATTTTTAAGTGTGTGTAAGCTTATATTGAAACAGATATTATGCGTTTTCATCTCCAAAAATAGGTCGACATTTCCTCCAAATTATCAACACCATTCCATAATTATGTCCTGAGATTTTGAGATCTTTCGGTCGTTGACGAAATTTAATAGCGAAAAAATATAACCTTAAGATTAATCTTCCCGATTAGTCTGTGTTATTCAGCACTTTTGCCCTATGGCAATTCAAAAATATAGGATGATATTAATAGAATAAAACAATTCTTTTGCTCTTAGAGAGATTAAGCTATTCTTGTATTCCTGCAAAGTGCTCAATTTCCGGGGTTTTTTTTTGTTGTCTTTCTATATCATAATATAATTAATGTTTTCGTAGCAAGAAAAATTCTAGAAGTAATTAAAAGTATTATTTACTATTTGAGTACGACTAATTTAATATCGTTTTGATTGTTTGTCTTTTCGACATACGTAAGCTTTTCTCGTACCTTGTTTGCACATGTTTTCGTATTTCCATGGATTCTTAACCATCTCTCTTTCGTTTAATGTTTATTTAATCAATTAAGATGGATTAAAATCCAGTTTACGAGAAAGCCTTTTGAATTCTTAATATTTGACATCGGGATTACAATTATATCTAGTCTCCCTCGCAGCCGTTTCTAGTGGGGAGGGAGCGTTGCATGACGACCGACACTAAAAACGGCTGCGAGGGAGACTACAATATATCGATATCTAGCTCCACTGGAGATAAAATCACGCAAACAGCTGTGACAGGGTCTGACTTAGTAACGCAATACAGCATAGTGACTATATATCATTTGAATGGAAATTCTTATCATTTATCAACATATCTTTCTAGTTTTAGTATTATTCCTTAATAAGTAAATGGAATTTTGTAGAATATGTTTTAAAGATAAATCGTTTCGTCTTCGTGGAGTAATGACACAGTAATCCCAATTTAACAAAAAAGAGACGAAAGACGCCTGCGGAGTTTAGATTGGATTACAAGAGAGGCACAAATATTATTGAACTGGGCTTCCTGTGTTCCGCCCTTTAACTCGGCTATCATATTTCGTGCAACAGGCTTTAGTTTTAATGTCTTGTGTCTAGTCTCTACAAGGAAAATGAGTTTTAATGAGAAAAACTTGATGCAGAAGGGAGAGGTGAGGAGGACTGCAGAAAGGCTAAGTGCTTCAGATCGCTTCGAAAATGAAATGTCATTGTGTAAAGGGCGGACTATGACGATGCAGATGAATATCAGGAGGAATAAATTAAACTTATTTCAAGAAAACTTTGGCTGATCCGCCTCATGTCAGACTCTAGAATGTCAGGTATTCGTCTGAAAAGCGCCAGCTCGATCTTTGCACGGTCAAGCTATAGACTTCATAATAAACCCTTCTCAAAATTATCTTGGATGCGAGGCTAACGTAACATGAAAACACAAAAGAAAATCACACTTCTTCTCGGACTTCTTTGGTATTTCTTTTGTACATTTCCATGTCAGCCTCGCATTCAAGATAAGTTTGTGAAGGGCGGACTGACTAATTAACCCAAGATGTTTTATTGGTTGATTCAGTAAGATAAAAAAGGGCACCATTCCCTGGTAAAGATCAAGAACACTAATATGCCTAGTAGATTAAGTGAATATCTAACAATAAAGTCTACTTACTTCAAGCTGAAAAAAGTCTTTTGAGTTAAATATAGCACATTAGAAATAAGAAGGGATGTTACAGACGAACATTTAATAATAAACCTCCTTAGGTCAAACGAATCTTTTCTGTCATCATTGTCGTATTTTGGTGCTATTAGATTTTCATTGATTTTTCTCTTTTTAGTTTACTTTTCCGGCGAAACGTTTGATGACTTAGAACGTGTTCGTACGCGATGTGGATGAACGAAAAGGGTTGAAAGGTGGCTGTTTTTGAAGTGGATGGGTTCCGAATGGCTGGCTATACATACGACGTCTGCCGAGACAGTCAGTATTATCTGTTGCGTCATTTAAACGGAATATTTCTACCACGATAAATCTTTTTCTAATGTCGGCATTTTTTAAACGTCAAGACCAAAATATTTTTGAGAGGATATCCTAGATGATGATAATAAATGCTATGGTATAGGAGGCCGTGTGTCAGTCATAACAGCAAAATGAAATAGCTCAAAGCTAGACAAATGTGCATGTATTAAAGATAGTTTTAATATTAGCATGTATCCTTCGTGAACATCTGCAGGAATGAAATTACTCTGATTACTGTAATTGTTGTGGGTTTTTCTTCTTCTATGGGCTACCTGTGGTGTGAAGTTGATGTAACCGAGAGAGACTGAATGCTAGCTCTTTTCCTGGTTTTCTCGATACACAGGGATTCCAAGCCTCTAACAGGGTAAAAGAGTGTAACTTTGTATCCTTATTTTCTAGTCGTTGAACATAGAGACTCGCATCAAAGCTGCGAATGGACGGACAGTACGTGCACTAGACCTCTTCGCAGTCTGCCTTGCCTACTTGCGTCAGATGGCAATGGATACTATCAATAATGCGTACCTGGGGAAAAATGGTCAACACGCTAACAAGTACGACGTAAGCCAGGTTCAATGGGTTCTTACTGTACCTGCTATCTGGGAACCCGCGGCCAAGGAATTCATGCGGCAAGCTGCTTATATGGTTAGTACTATAGACAATAGTGGAGTGATTTTCCTTGGCCCAAGATTTAGTACAATACCAGAATACCAGTACGAACGTGGTAGTCATTATGCTAATGTCGATAGACATAACTTCAATTTAAAGTAATAGGCTTAATTTAATTCGACTTAGCGGCTTATCTCGGATGCGAAGTAATCATTAACCTTTGGCGGTAAGAAGTATACGTATATCGTTCGTAATCTTGATAATCAAAATGCGCACGAGTTATTAGATATCAATGTTATGGAATTCGATTGGGCTGCGTTCATAATGTATGGCAGGGCGGCAGGTGAAATTGAGGGGGGTCGGGAAAATTTTGTTAGGAAAAATGGAGGATGGGCAAATTTTTGTCAGAAAAATGAGGGGGGGGGATGCACAATTTTTGGAAGAATCTACAAGCCTTGTTTAGGGGGAATCATTTTTTTGAATGACTTTATGGGGGGCGTTAAGGTTTTTTCTGGACATTTCAAATTTTCACCTGCAACCAAAAAGTAAAACGTCCTTAAGTGCATTGCGCATTGATACCGCAAGAGGCGTAGATGCTTCCTATAGCCTCAGAATATCACTGATTCATGTTTGATTGTGATACAGGGAGGTCTAGCATCCGCTGACGATCCTGATCATCTAATGATCGCACTGGAACCCGAGGCAGCCTCATTCTACTGTAAACGGCTACAAATGAAGGACTTTCTGGGGGAGACAGGGGAAGAACTTGTCAATGAGGTGCTTAGAAAATCTTCTGGCTCGTACATGGTGGTGGATAATGGAGGTGAGGAATTAGCAATTTCTTCTTCATGTCGAAATTTGTCTTATAACACCAATAATCTAAGAGTAGTATAATAGGTATCTTTCAATTTCTTCAGAGTGACAAGTGATCGGTAGAAAGCAGTTATGATTGGCTGAAAAATTTCCCTTACCATACGCGATAGCCATATGCCCTGCGCACGTGATTTCTTACTTTCCTATTGTAGTTCGCTGTATCTTCATATTTTCATTCTTATAGGAGGAACATTGGATATCACAGTGCATCAAATCCAAAAGGATGGTACAATAAAAGAAATCCACTCCCCCGTGGGAGGACAGCTTGGAGGAATACTTGTGGACGGCGAGTTCATTGGCCTGCTAAAGAGAATCTTTGGCGAGGATTTTATCAATTTATTCCAGCGTGATTGCCCGAACGACTGGCAGAAGATCATGAGTGACTTCGAGATCCAAAAGCGCGCAGAACATGGAGTAGACAGTGATGAATTGAGCATTGTTCTTCCATACAAGTTCGTCGACTCGTACAGTCGAATTATTGGTACAGATGACAACATTAATGAGAACCTTCGACTGCATTATACCAACAGCGAGGTCAGCGTAGGTTCCGGATATCTTTACATCCACTTAGAAATTATAGAAAAATTTTACGAGGCTGTGATCAAAAAAACTGTTGATATGATAGGCAGTCTTTTGCGCAATGAGAAATTGGCAGATGTCAAGACGATGTTTCTCGTGGGAGGATTCTCTCAAGCGCTGCCACTGAGAAAGGCAATTGTAGAATCATTTACCCAGATGCGAATCTTAACACCGAGAGAGAGCGAATTAGCGATTATGAAAGGAGCAGTGACGTTTGCTCAGAACCCAAACATTTTGTCGGCACGCGTCATGGCAAAGACTTACGGGATTGATATCAACGAACAGTTCTGCCCCGAGAAACATCCGGTTGAAAAGCGCACCAACATTGAAGGGGTGTATTTCTGTGAGGATGTATTTGACCCTCTTGTTCGAGAAGATGAAGAAGTCAAAGTAGGTGAAAAGCGCACTTTTTTCTTTTCACCCGTCCATCCTCAACAAACGATAGCGAGGTTGAAATTCTTTAGCACCCAGAAACGAGACGTACTCTTCATCACAGACCCCGATGTCGAGGCTGAGAATGTCGAGTTTGAAGTCATTAGCCCGGATGTCAGTAAAGGACTCGAGAGGAAGATAGAGCTGGATGTGTACTTTGGAGGAACGGAAATCAAAGTCAGTGCTATGGACGTCACTTCCGGTAGCTCGGCCAAGGCATCTTTGAGACTGGTAACGAAAGAATCTATGTAGTATGGTATTAGCCTAAAGAATGAAACTTTATTTGAGAACATTTTAAAAAGATTTTGTTTCTCAGAAATGATACGTTTATATTGGCTTCGAAGTGTAAAACCTAGCAAAATAGGCCATTATTTTACACTGTTACATTGTTGCTATGGTGACTCTTAAACAATTCTAAATAGACCCCTTGTAACACATCAGAATGCAGCTCAATTTGAGGGACATAAGAACAGGTTGACGATTCTCAGGAGATTGAAATTCTTTTGTTTTGTCCTCCAAATTGAGCTGTTTTGACGTCACATGCAAGGGGTCTATTCTATGGACAAAGAGCAGCTATCTCTGTGAAAAGACACTACTAAATCAGATCTGATTCTTTCACACTGTGGCATTCCCAGTAATCAAATTGATAGATAGAGATAATAATTAAACAAGATTTCAAATATTGATAAATGATAGTAATTGATAAAGATTTATTTAAGTGACCCAGCATGCAACTGCTGAAAGAAAGATATCATTCTCTATTATTATGAAATCATTCCAGAAGAAATGCTAATATCCTCTGGCCATTTCTTACAAAGGGCTTGAGAAACAACTATGATTGACTCTCGACTAATGAATTAGCAAAAGCAGAATATACCTCTATGCATTGGGCAGAACGTTTTTACATAGCAGACCATGTCATTCCCTAGAGTATCATTTCTTTGTTTAATGGTTGCTCATGAGACGACAGAGGAATGTAGATACAACTCAAACAAAGATTCTTATTCTCTAGAGACTGCCAGGTTAGCTCAGTTGGTAAGAGCATCAATCTGTTGTGTCAGAGGTCATGGCTTGAGACCATCTTCAGTGTCTTGGCTTATAATTACTTAAGGGCCTACGAAAATTGGTAAAAGCTATTGCAGTGTCTCTACCCCTCAGGGGAAAAGTGAATAAAATAGAATGACACCTGGTCTGAGATGGGGAAACATTATGCCCAAGCAAGCTAAAGAGCTCTTTTATCAACTATAAAGTTCATAAACAGTTAGACTATTGAATAGTGTTGGCACTAAAAGGTTTATCCTTATTGAAAGTAATAGATACTCTTGATTCAACATAATGAACAAGACTTTTCTTTATTAAGAAATGTATAAAACTGAACGAATAACACATAGTTGATGTCCTTGGGGAATAAAAATCACTCAAATAGAAAATACCAGCAATATGTTGTTGATCACTGGTAGTTAGAGCATAGGCTCCTCCACAGGCTACTCGCTAAAGTTTTGTTGGTTTTTGTTGCTGTTTGAGAGGGTTGGGTGAAAACAAGGAAGACTAAAGCGAGCAGGAGAAAGAAAGAAAAGATCTCTCTTCTATTCTTTCCTTGTTACTAGCCCTGCTCGGTCAACTCTCGGCCAACACAGGAAGCCCAGTATAAGAAAAGAGAGAGAAAAGAACAGAAAGATGCCTGAGGAGGAGCTAGTTAGAGCAGTTATACATTAAGCTTTGAGTGTGAAAGGACACCTGATAGTAGCAATAAATAATCAAAAGCCTCCCATTGGTATCACTTAAAATACTCCAACAAATCAACCAATATGTCAATCCAAATTGATTGACTTCAAGGGTTTTTTATTAATATGTTTTTACAACATTAGCAAAAAGAACTTAGTCATAAATATATTTATTTTTTAATCTTTAGTTTTTGGGATATGGGTCTATTAGCGAGGGTGAATTACAAACAAGTCTCTCCTTCCCCCCATAAGGGGGTACTAGAGATGTGAGGGAGGGGAGGTAGGGGACTGGTTTTGTACATCTGTTTGTTGTGGTCTTGGCTTGGATGTTGATTTATGGAACACCTTGTTCGTTAACCATACCACAAAATTAAACACTCTGATTGGAAATTGACTGAAAGCAATACGAATTAGATTGTTATTCTCTTCAATAATGAAGAAGTATTTAGATGAAGACATTGCTGAACTTACTTCGTTTCAGACACATTAGCTTCATTGCCACTGATTATGAAGAGAGGGAAAAAGATTGCAAACACACAACCACTGAAAAATAAAATCACACTTTAAGAGATGAAAAAAAATGATAGGGATGACAAGGATGATTAATGATGATGATCTATGATGTAAATGATGAAGATGATGATAGTGACAATGACGTAAGATGATGGTGGTGGTGATGATGATGGTGGAGATTGTTATGGTGATGTGAAAATGATGATGATTGATAATGATGATAACTGATGCTGGAAATGATAAGGATTGATAAAGAATGAAAATATGATGATTAATAGAAAATATTAATGATGGTGAGATTGAAAATGATAGTGAAGGTGACAATGAGGATGATAATGATGACAATGATGATAATGATGGTGATGATGATGGCGACAAAGATAATAATGATGGTGATAATGATAATGATGGCGATGATGATGACAGTGATGATAATGATGGTGATGATGATGGCGACAATGATAATAATGATGGTGATAGTGATAATAATGGTGATGATGATAATGATGATGATGATGACAGTGATGATAATGATGGTGATGATGATGGCGACAATGATAATGATAATGATGGTGATGATGATAATGATGGTGATGATGATGGCAACAATGATAATGATGGTGATGGTGATAATGATGGTGATGATGATAATGATGATGATAATGATGAAATGATGATAATGATGGTGATGATGATGGCGACAATGATGATGATAATGATGGTGATGATGATGATGATGATCACTGCATTCATTATGAATAAAATAATCACATACTACCAACCTGACAAAAACAGATGAAGGTACAGCAGTCATCAGTGCTAACGGCAGACCAAATCCAACAAAGTAAGGCCAGTTGGATTCTATGTATGCTAAGCGTTTAGGAGCTGACCAATCTATGAAACCACAACACCAATGTACATTCAGGGACAACAGACAAGGAAAAGCTGGAATATGGGGCTGTATGTTCCCCATTTTAACTCCTGTTCCCTCCCCCCTCCCAGTTCTAAGTAATGATGGTGCTACATATATATTGCAGGTTGGAGAGAAATTTATTATGTGCCCTGGGGTGCTAACCATTTACCAGGAAAAACTGGAAATTCCAGGTGGAAAATAAATGGTATGTATGATTCCAATCAGAAAGTTCTGGAAAACTTGTTCTTTCGTTTGAGGTAATCCACTTTTCCTTCTCTTTTCGGTTCATTGGTAGACATGTGTACCATTTTTCAAAAGTCAAACTTCCCGCCTTTTCTCATCATTAGCAAATAAATTTCTAACCTGATGGATTGGTGTAAATGATAAGTACCCCTGTCGTTGAAAAACAAGACTTACCCATGTTTACCCATTTGTACTCAAAAGCATAAAGAGAATAGAGAAGGCACATATGGATTAAACTTGCTAAAGGACCAAGGACTGGTAAAAAACCCACTAGCATACCCTGTGGAGTAAACAAATCAATGATGTATTCATTTAGATCAAAATCTTACTTTCTGTCTGTAAACATCAACACCAACTAACGTACAAATCAGAGCAAAATTGTGTTTCAAAATGACACCCACCCTTGTTGGAGGACAACGAAGATACCCATCAATACTGCGTGATGCACTTCACTTTTTTGAAACTCTTCGTTGAAACCACACCTGGGTATTCGATTAATTTTGAGACACCCACTTATGTTTGAGGAAATTACCCATGTTGGAGATCACCCACCCATGTTGGAGGATACATACCTGGATTAAAAAGAATGCTTGTAAGAGAACACTAAATGCAAAGTCTGCTATGGTTCTGCTCACATAACTTGATACACTGCAACATCACAAAACAAGATAACAATCATTCATGAATCATATCCCTTATGGACTAAGAATGTTGAAATAATAAAGCTATACAATTAACAACATTTTGCCATACCTTTCTCCCCTTGATATATGCACAAGGCCCAGAGGTCTTCCTCTATTTTTCCTATATGCAGAGTCGGCTATTTCCTGGAATGTTAAGAAATGTTCCAGGAAGAAACAACAATACACCAGCTTTAAATTAATTGTCATTCACTTATGATAATTGAGCTATTATTTCTTGCACACTATTCTTACCTGGAACCAGAGAGAATTTAATGGCTTACTAAGCCAGAATAAAGGAAGCACCCACAATGCTCCAAAGACATATGACAATGCTGGTCCCATCCAATACCAGACACTACTGTGATGAGTTGAGCTACCAGAAACTAATTCTATAATAAACAATGATAATCAGTAATACTTTATATCTAAATAGTTAAGTTCTACTGCACATATTTTCTTTCTTTATGTCCAGGGGTTTAACTATTAGTTACCATACTTTCTTTCACAAATTGGAAACCTTTTGAGAAAAGCAAAGGAACAGAAAAGTAAATCACTAGCTATCAAAGACTTTGATAATTTAGTTACTGGGGTAATTATATAGACCAATAACCATTATTTGAAGCCTTGCTTAGCTGTCAAATAGTTGGATATACATAAATAATATTGTGTTTAAATGAAACCTGTGGATTACATCTGAAAATATACAGATTAGATTTGCTTACCGAATACTAGGTGCGTGAGCCACTGCAGAGCCGGAATGATGTAGCTTTCAAACAAAAAGATGCTCAACTGCAAAAAAAGACGATTTGGAATATTTTTTCAATATGTTAAGTGCCATATTAAAATATTCCAAATATCAAGAGGGGGCTTAGGTTTTTGTTTCTGTTTTCTTTCCTTTTCTCTAGTTTCTTCACTAGCCATCATGATGCTTCCATGTCTAGGATATGTGACTGACAGTAATGACGGCTGTCAAGTAGCCTCCCTTGGTAAAGATAAATGGTCTCCAAAATGAATGTCTTGCAGTGTATTAATCAATCACCTTACCCAGAAAATACCCCCATTAAGTAGACAGCACTGAATCATATTCTTCAATATTTGTTTATCTGGTTGGGTACTACAGGAATAAAATAACAGAAGATGGTTGTAATAAATGAATTAAACACAGACAGCCCCTGTGTTTGGAAAGGTACAGGTGTATTGGTGATGGAAATCTAAAATGAAATACTTAGCATCTTGATATCACATTACAGCTAAAAACAAAAACAGCAACAACAAAAGGCAGCTAAGGTAAAATAACACGATTTTAAAATCTTATCAATCAAACTAAATATTATACTGGAATCAGTAATTAACTTGCATAAACCTAGCTCATCTACGACAACATATTTCATTAAATATCTAGCCATTTAGAGATTTTTACTGAAGCACTTCATCAAATATACGTAAAATCATTCTTAGAAAAGCGAGCTTTGTTTTTGATTGAATATTAAAAGTCTTTACTTGTCTGTTTTTGGACGTGTTCTCATCCCTCGAAGTTGGCGTTGATTTTCGACCACTTTTCTCTGTTTTTCTTCCTCTTTCTTCTCCGTATCACTGTCTAGTCTAAATATCGCTGTAATACCGAGGAGAGAATCTTTTAAACCGTTGCCAAAGCCGAGAAAAATGGGTTTAAATTCACTCATTTTTGACGTGAAGTCTTTAAATACTCTTCTCTTTGTTTTTTACTATGGATCAAAATATTGGAGCCCAGGACTACGCGGAAAAGCCTGTACCAAGTACATCGTGGGAGTTGTTTCCATTTTTCTCTTTTTAAAAATTTTAAAAAATCTTTTAATGTTTTTAAATGTCTACATTTTTCTTTTGTGTATCCTCGTGCGCACTTGTATTTAGAGAAAGTTTTTCCATCCTTTGTAATCCGTAGGTTTTTTCTTTCCCTTATATTTAAAGATACACCTCAAATCAAAAGTCATAGTGTTCATTAAAAGAGCGCATTACATTTCTCGACAAAGGACGGGAAAATTATTTTCAGAAATTAAACTATAGTTTATTTATTTCACAAAAATGTTTCCAAAAGTTTGCAAAAAAACATTACCTCATCCTCTCCATCCCTTACCTTTCCTTTCCCTTCCTTACATTGATTTCTTTTTCTCTTTCCTTTCATCGGTTAACCAGGGTTATTACTTCGGTGTCTCGAGACCTATCATATTACTGACTTCACCTAATTACCAATAATCGCGGCTTGAATCCAATCATTAATTTCCATTTCGAGAGCATAATTAACGAACCAGTTCGTCAAAATTATTTCCAGCAAAATATCAATTTTTCTAAGTCTTTTATTTTTAACTCCCCAAAATGCAGAAAAAGAAATGATAGAACTATAAAGTAGTGAAAATGCCATCTAAAAAAACATACTATCGGATATACTGGCTTTTTGATTAATTTTCGCAAGCGGAAGTTCAAATTCTCTGTTTATAAATCTAATTAGGAAAAAGACTTCAACACACAATTATATTCTTGTTAAATCACTTAGGCTCAAGAATTAAAGAACTGACAACCAGAGCGCAAATCAATTTCTTCGTTGTATAATCTTTTTCCGGAGGAGAGAGTCTTTATTCAAGTAGTACACAACATGCAGCGAAATACTGCAGAAGTACTTGTTTTCCTTATTTCAGTGGTGGCAGCGTTCATAGCGAAAACTGCTGAAAGCCGTGAGTAATTCGTTTAAAGCTACGCCAGCTTAATTTGTCTATAAGACTATGATTATTGCGTGTCTTCGGGTAAGAAATTGAAAAAAAAATTAATTTGAATTGAGTTTTTATGCGATGAAGATTTGTTTATTTAATGAAATTCGCGGATTGTTCAGGTTTTTATTAAGAAATCTTCGAAAATTAAAACACTACGTCATTTTCGAGCTTCACCCATACTACGTACGTTTTCAAACTTTTAAAAAACATATTCTCCTCCTTGTTCCCCTCATTTTTGTTCTTACATCAATTTTACATTCTCTTGACGTTAAGAGTATTTATTTATTATTGTATTATTATCCTTAGCTGGCTCTTGTCCCAGGGTTGAGAAAATTGGATGCTTCATTGATACCCTTAGACCCAGGCCTCTACCCGAGCTGCTGCTGACTGACCGCGATCCCACTGATCCAGTGTACAGCGGTAACACAATTAATTGGTATAATTTCATGGATTATCTAAAAGAGTAAGAATACTTAATTCAGATTATTCTGAACCTAATGTTAATTTTGAACTTTCAACAAATGCCAGAGCCCAACATACTTACTGCGCATGCTCGACAAAATGTCAAAAAGCATGCACTGTAAAGGAAATGACAGAGCTATATGACGTGCGCATATTTTTTGTCTTAGTTTGGTATGCCGCTGTGCAGAAGCGGACAAAGGCGCGAGGATACACTCACTTTGGTCTTCAGTTCTACGGCGAGTGCTGGAGCGGGCTTGATGCAGAATCCCGCTTAGCTATGTATGGTCCATCTAAACGATGTCTGATGGGGCTGAGCATTCCATCGGCATACTGCAACAGAACGGATGCCAAGGCCTGTGTGGGAGGACCTCACCTTAATTACATATACAAGATCGAAGAAGGCGAGCTAGTAAAAATAACTACAACCCTGTAACAGTGCTTTTTATTGCCACGTGCAAGCGGTTACGTTTCAAAGTCATAAAAATTTGATATATTTTTTTTACCAGATCGACCTAAAAATCCTATTGATGGCAAATGGTCACCATGGAGACCGTGGTTTTCATGCAGCACTACCTGTGGGCCTGGGACTAGATCACGTATTCGAGAGTGTACCAATCCTCCTCCTGAGAATGGCGGGAAATCTTGCGCGGGGATTGAAATCCAGCATGGAGACTGTAACGTTGGAAAATGTAAAAGAAAATGACATCAATTTTCTTTAAAATTTTAAATTAGATTTTTGATTTTTGAATCTTTGTGCATCCTCAAAGGTCCTACTCCATGTCGCCGTGATCTTGACCTTGGCCTGGTGCTTGACTCTTCGAGTAGCGTCGGCGTAGAAAGATACCAGGCAGCCAAGGAATTCCTAGTTAACTTGGTGACCAACACCCAGGGCTCGTTCAAAGGAACAAGAATAGGAATCATAATCTACAACCAAGAGCCTCATTTACAGCTTACTTTTAATCAGGTTTGCTGGAGTGGTTTATGTGTTTTGGGCTCATTGTCCGGTTGACTATACTTAAATCTATTATTGTTGTTTTCCAGACTGCAGCGCTCTCATTGGGTGAGATCATGAATGTCATCAGGACTATTCCCTATCTTCACGGAGGGACACGAACTGATAAGGCACTACTCAAAGCTGCTACGGATCTTTACACCATGAAGGGAGGAGACAGAGAGTCAGCGGCTAACGTTCTTCTTGTAGTTACTGACGGACGTACCAACCACCTTAGTCAACCTTATGGAGATATACTAAAGCCACTTAAGGTAAATGCAGCTAAAAACGAGATTCATCACTGACATGGAAGGGGTAGGGAAAGGGGGAGGGAAAGGGGGAGGGTGAGGAGAAGGGGGAGGGGAGGGGAAATGGTCTAAGTTGAAGCACTACCAACACACAGACCAAGTTAGAAATTGGGAGAGCCTACGTAGAAAGCATTTGATGTAAAGTATTCATAAAAATACAATGAATCACACCTTGTAGCATAGATAAAACGATGTAGATATTCTGAAAACATTCATCAATATTGAGCGCTATGTAGCTTCTCTCATAGTAAGTTAACTTGTTTTATCTTGGTTTTAAGGAGGGAGGAAACCATCCAGACAACCCTCTTGCTTGTTATTCGATAAAATAACGCTCTTTTAATGCACTCTCGACCCCATAGCCCTGTTACTGCGTATACTCGACCAAATGGCATACGCATGCGCAATAATAATGACAGAGCTCTGAGGTCGAGAGTGGTTGTACTTACAAAGACACTGAGATCATTTCTATGGGTGATGCTTTTCAGGAGCGCAAGGTCCACTGTCATCGTAGTCGGCATCGGTAAGGGTGTCAATAAGTCAGAGTTACTACAAATAGCCATGGGAAACCATAACCACGTGGTTGCTCTAACAGACTACCAAGATTTACAGGCTAAGCTAAGCGACATCGTAGATGAAGTGTGTAGCGCGGGAAATAGCGTCAACCGAACTGATTTGAACTACTTACAGTGACTTGAGTTAGATATAACACAGGAATCCCATGTATTCTTTGAGTCATTCTTGTTGTATTAAAAGTTAAGCCTGAAGGTTTGCATGTATTCCAGTAATATGTGCTTCTGTGTACGAATCGTTTAGAAATCATGCACTATCAATCCCGTCTCTCATCTCCTAAGACATCTGATTACTGCGCATGCTCAACTATCGACATGCTCGAAAAAACAGTCAATAAAGTTAATATATTCATTTTTGCTGGCCATAAGAAAAGCAGGCATCAGGGAGAGGTTGATCTAAGACGAAAGTACAATTGTGCTTACATGTTTTTGGTTTTGGTCTTCGGCTGGTGATTCGACAAAAGTTTTTACTATAATGTATCATTATGAGAACAGACCCGACATGTGGCATGTGTCGCTGATGGTTTACCATCCATAGTCATTCCTTTCCATGTGGGATACGTTTTAGGAACTAGCCGTGTCATAATTCACACACAAATTCCCTGAAGTAAACACTATTAGTATTAGTGTAATTGCTGACCACGAAATGCGCTCTGATTGGCTAATTCGATTTCCTCAGATCACCTGAAAGATTCCTCGACATTCACTTGTTGATATTGTTAGATAAATATTCAATAATAGATGGTAAAAAAATTAAATGCATGGTCAAGCAAAAGACTTATCTAACTCGATTATCTAAATGGTATGATAGAAAGAAAAGCTATCCTAAAGAAGTTAAAAAGATCCGGCGAGAGAAAGCAAGATTTCGTTTTGCAACGAATATTTATATCATTAGCATATCCCCTGTCACTTATGATCATGACATAAACTAAAACCTCCTTCGATCGAAGTGGTTTCGAACCTACAGTATTTTCCGGATGCGCGCACGTCCCAGCTTTCTGATCTCAAAAACAGAAGACAAACCCATTGTAATGCAAGCCAAAACTAAAACAGCTCTGTTAAAAATCTCTTTAACCAATAAACTGATTAAAGAGGATAGAGGATCTATGATGCAGTCCAGTTGAAGGGAGAATTTTACAGACGTAAAACACACTGTAAACACAAGCATTTATAAGGTAAGTCAAAGCTGGAGAGTTAATTCAATTAAATAAATACTCGAAGCATACGAATCATAATCGTAATGGCTTTACTAAGGAAGATAGCAAAAGCATAAATACGAACTAAGGCTTGTAATTGAGTTATTAGAGAGTTTTAGATTGACCTTTTTTCTCCCCGCAAACGGAAAACATTAGCACGTTTTCATAGTTTTCCTGTAATTTACTTTACCTTTTACAAACCTTCTCACCAAGCACAAATATTCTTTTGTTTTTCTACTACTTGGACTTTTTTGCGATTCTTTTTCAGTAATTTAAAATAATTTTACTGGTCAACTGACGTTTCACGTTTGCAGTGAACGTAAATCTAAAACTCTCTCTATCAAACTTATCTGTACTTCACATCGGCTCGCTGCGTGTGATTGCATGCGGTGCAGTACTCTTTTTTCTTTATGATTTATAAATCGAAAGTGCCTTTCTTTCCCGTCAGATTTTACAGCTTTAATTATGAATTCAATTTAAAAAACTAAAACAACCACTCTTTCCTGCTCCGTGTATTGATTTTATATGCCTTGAGTAATATTGCACATGAAAGAAATGTGAAAGGTAAACTTCTAAGTAGTTAGTTTTTGATTGTTTCGGAAAAACTCTAGTTCTTTTAGGGATTCAAGCGTGAAATATTGCCAGGAAATAGACTGACGGCTGCTGAAATAGAAAGATTTCCCCTTACAAGTGAAACTCTCGGTAAGCCGTACTACCCCGCTTCGTTTTTATGGTGCACACTAAAATTACCGCGACCTAACATCTATTTCACCCCGGTTGCTCTCAGTCTGACCTCTAGCTCAGCTGGAAGAGCATCGGTAGTACAATTCCGAAGGTCGTGGGTTCGAATCCCAGCGAGGTCGGAAATTAATTTTTCCGAATTTAATTCCAAGGGCTTTCGCCCGGAATAACCTCGTTCCCAAGCACTATAACCTTACTTCTATATCTTTAAAATCTTATTCATTCACTAAAATCTTATTCATTCACTAAAATCTTATTCATTTACTAAAATCTTATAAATTAGATTCAAACTAATTTGACACTGAGCGAAGCTAGTTTGGTGCCGATATTTGATATAAGAAAATTGTTTTCCGCATTTGACGGACGGCTTACAATTCGACGGCCTACTGACCTTACGAAACTAAGTTTTAACTTAACGAAAGGGCTTGTGCAACACTTTTCTGCTTTTTGTTTTAAATTGAGTCACTGCCTTTATAACTCTTCCCCAATTTTTGAGAGGGTTAAGATTTACTCGGTTACAAATAACTGCACACGCGGGACGCGGCGTTTTGGCGCGAAAAAGAATGAAAAATTGGACGATTATTTGTTATTTCATGGTAGAAGTATAAACAAAAACCTAACAAAAGGGCATTATCTATTACTAATTTTTCATATAGTTCAGAGGTGATATTCATCAAAAGAATGCACGTCGTGTTGAGTCCATTCATTTGAGTTTCACATTCCCGGAGTTTCACATGCTCGTGAAAACATTAGCATAATGTCCTTCGTTCAGCAAAGATCGTGCCATGGATAAGTATTTGCTCTTTACCCTTCATTTTCTATGTTTTGGCATACCAAAAGCAAGAAAGAACGCTTACGAGTTTAGCATTCAGCTCATGGAAGCTGTTTTTTCAGGCTTAGCATTTCGAGATACTCAAATATTCCATGTCAACACGATTACATTATCACAGGAAAGCTAGAGAGGAAAAATATCAAGGAAGCTTGAAGTAGCCGTTGAAGCTCAAAAAGAAAACAAGGTTATCCAGCGATAGCTGTGTGGAACTATACATTGGTTTGTATGAAATTGGTGGAGTTCTCTGTTAATTATTCTGTTTACGGCCGCTAATTAAGGACTATTGACCCAAACAAGAGAATATGAAAACATAAAATATCATAGACATGAAATAATAGTACTGATAAACAACGTGCAAAGCCCGCGTTTATTGTTTGGTTCTTTCCTTATTTTTATGCTGGCATGTACAACAATTTTTGTATTAGTCTATACAACGACTTTACTACAATTTTTAATGGTTTGCCTGCCTGCCTGCCTTGTTTATATCTTCGTTCCTTTTTATTCCTCAGAATACCTTACATTTGATTTTGATAATCAACAAAATATCGCGTAAAGATGAACACTTGTCGTTGCATTCTCGTGGTATTTTATTTGCTCTTGAACTGTCATACCTTCGTTGAACCGAAACGTCCCACATTGTCGAATTCAACACATCACTGCCCTCGACCCAACTTTGGGACGTGTTCCTGCGAGTGGACTGGAGAGTATTGCAGAGTGACTTGTGCTGGACTCGACTCCCTGCCAAAGAAGCTACCGCCAAAGTTGGTGGAAATGTAAGTTTAATGCATGCATGATAAATTAAATTTTATGAAAATGGTGTCGACGTCCAATTCGAATTCAAATTTCAAGGTTTTTGTTGTAGTTATTTTCACAGGGGAACCATTTCTGAAGTACCCGAAGATTTCTTCATGCCTTTTGAACGACTTCAAGTCTTGTGAGTATGAATTGGAAACGATGCTCATAGAACAAATAAGATCAATTTGGGGTGATATTTTCTCATTTCAGACCACATTCAGTTTCTTTTTTTCAGTTTTTAAGACCATTAAACAAAGAAAAGATACTCTAGGGAATGACACATCTTCTTCTGTTTTGCAGAATGATTAAATATAACAAGGTGTCCAATAAATTTCGTTTGCCCAAAAACATATGGAATGTGTAAGTTTTTAAGTATTTTGGAATTTATAGAAAATTATTTTTAATGGTGATTTTTGGTTACTCGGTCTCTCAATGCTCGCAAACACGCGTGCAGCTAGTACTTGGTACGTTACTTGTAGCAACATTTGTTTCTAAGGATGTTATGCGTAACAACCTTTCCTGCAAAAAAGGAAAACTTTCGTTGTATGGTCGTAATATTCCATCAACACAGGCGTGGTTTGCAATGATAGATATACTTTGCACCATCACAAGATGGCAGGCATAACATGGTTTTCTATTAGAAAAAATCCATTTTCCAAGGAGCCGAAAAGACTCATTGTTATCCCTCCTGTTATAGCTGCCATCACGTCGTGGGGCAAAGACTCTATATAGACCCCTTACATGTGACATGACATCAAAGCAGCTCAATCTGGAGTTCAATAGACCAGTTTACGAATTTATTTGCACAGGGTTAGCCTCGTATCAGTGTTTAAGTATTTACAAACACTAACAGTATCGATATTCCGATATAAGGAATCCTTTTTCCTGCTCTTTTAGGTTTCAGTTTTCCAGTAGAATCGTGTACCATTTGTAAGAGTAAAAGTCGCTTAGCTTTTGTTATGATTTTTGTCAGTCCTGACGGTTTTTTTAAAGACACAGCGCCCGCTCTTTTCTTAACATTAGCAAAAGAATTTCCAATTTTGTCGTCAGAGCCCGCGCGCGTTCCTTTTGGTATCCACAAATTGTTGTAACATGCGCAATTAATATGTTTTCTGATCAGTCGATACTGCATGGTTTGTTTCAGGGATCTTACAGGAAATATGATGAAATCATCTGATCTCCATGGCATGTTTGATGGACTAAAGAAAATACATCAGATGTGAGATCGTTTAATAGCCCTTTCTCTCTCCATCTCTCTCTTTCTCTCCCTTTTTCTCCCTTCTGTTTCTCGTTGTTTCTCGTTGTTTCTCGCTGTTTCTCGCTGTTTCTCCCTTTTTCTCCCTTCTGTTTCTCCCTTCTTTTTCTCCCTTCTTTTTCTCCCTTCTTTTTCTCCCTTTTTTTTCTCCCTTGTTTTTCTCCCTTGTTTTTCTCCCTTTTTCTCCCTTTTCTCCCTTTTTCTCCCTTTTTCTCCCTTTTTCTCCTTTTTCTCCCTTTTCTCCCTTTTTCTTCCTTGGTTTGTCCCTGTTTCCCCATCGATCTTTCTTTTGTTTGCGTTGGAATGTCATTGTTCGATGTATCCATTTTAATTTAAGAACTCTTTCCGAAAATCAACTGCAAGACAATCTTTTACCAGGAACTTTTCAAAATATAAGCAAGCTGAACAGTCTGTAAGTATAGCTATTACGATATTCTCACGATCAACGAATAATAATTCAAAGGGTTGTCAATATATGGGGCAAAAACAAGGATCCAAGGTGACTTAATCTGTGGTAGTTACCGGTAAATAACCCCTAGCCTCCTCTTCCCTCTCGGACACTTTTCGAAATGCTTGACACTGCGGAGTCTGTGGTAACTTTATCTAAACACAAATGTACGTTGGTTAGCATACATGCAAAGATACAGTATATTCTTTTTTATTTATTTCTTTAATTTAGGACACTTTTTATCCAAAATTCATTTCCAGAGTCGGAAGATGTACAACATCATTTAGAGAATGACAAATACAGTTATAGATAGACGGGTACGGGCGAGTAATGTAACTCTTTGATGCAAACCCTCACTTCTAGATTTTGCCTCTCTTTTGTTAAAGGATCATTGAAAGTTCTCACATGACTGACATCAAAGAAGGCACTTTTGTAGGTCTGAATAATTTAGTTACGCTGTAAGTCAGCCCGTCTGAATTTCATTACTGAATTTAACAGCCGTTTTAAAATTGTTCTAGAGTTCATATTAAACGTAATATTTATATTTTAAAATATGCATCTTTTAGGAAACTTGTTCGCAATAACATTCATACTCTACGGAAAGGCGCTTTTAAAGGAATCAAGACTTCAAAAGACAACGCCATGGAACTGTAAGTACCTCGACCTTTGAATAGAGGCTTTGCACCATCACGTGATGGCAGTCTGAGATCTACCTTTAATTTCGTTCTAGGTATCTGAATTCAAATAATTTACATGTTATTGAAGATGGGACTCTTAAGGACTGTTTGGAAATAAAAAGATTGTGAGTATAAGCTACGTTTTGTTTCGTTTCGGTTTTTTCATTTCATTTTATTTTTTCTTTCTTCCTTCCTCGTTTCCTAATTGCTTCTTTGCTTTGTTTGCGTCTTTAATTGCTTGATTGATTGCTTGTTTCCTCGTTCGTTAGCTTGCTTGCTTGTAATTTCCGCACTCGTTTCCTTCCTTCCTTCCTTTCTCCCTCCCTTCCCCTCCCCCTTTCTTTCTGTTTTCCCTTCTTACTAGCTCCTTCAATGAGTCAATCCTTTTTTGTCTTCTATTCCGTATCCTATCCTTCCTTTCTAAGTTTGAAGTCTATTGAACTTTGATATTTTTTTTAATTCAAGGGAACTGTCTTTCAATAATTTAACAAAACTTCCCGACCTGCATGGGCTGTCAAAGTATGTGGTACAACTGTAAGTACACTTCAATCATATTAAATTGAAGTGAAATAGTCGCCAATTAAGTCCCCCTTACTAGAGGCTGTTTAATTATACGACACAGCCCACACTTACTACTACTTCATTTAGACCAGTTATCGTACGACTGAGAAAAGCACTGCGTGCGCCGTATGCGTACCTTGCCGCGACAGTACTGGTTTCTAGATTTGATGGGCTGATTTTCTTTCTCACGCGATGTGATTGGTCTGGCCGGCGTACCTAGGTACTTCAATGCGACCTTGGCGTTACCATTTCCGTGCTGTGTTCTGGGTATTTGATTGGATGGAATGTAAATTATAGTGCAATGCGATTGGTCTGGCGCATGCCTTGCCGTGTAACGACCTGCGTTCGAGCCATTATCGTTTCACACTTATACGAGAACTGCTTTAATATTCTAAGCATAAAACACGCATCCAACATGTTTTCATGGTATTAAAACGTGATTTTTATCTTTTTCCTACCTTACTTTCTTTGCATCTAGTAATTTTTGTATCTTCAATGTTTTAGCGATTTTACGAATAATAGAATTACGGATTTTAGCTCTCTGAACAAGTATGGGATCATTTCTATCACGCAACTGTAAGTAAAGCCATGAGGGCAAATACGGTTTATTACATTTGTCGTAGATTCATAATTTAATATTAGTTTTGTTGTCTTTGATGTTGTTGTTGAAGAGTGTTATCACGTCGGGCTAGAAGGGCTAAAAATGTCTCATCTTGGCAACAATTTTTTGTATTTCATTAAAATTTCTCGAAACTCGGTAACATTGACGAGTTTAACAAATCTCACAACTATGTCGTTTTACTTTTTTGAATTTCGACACTTTTGGCGGGAAAATTACGTCATCAATTTTAAGGGAAAATCGAAATACTCCTTAATGGAAATTTCTAACTAACGCATTTGAAAGAACTGCACACGAGGAGTTAAAAAATGCAAAACTTGTTCACTTCTTGTATGGGAACCAAAAGATATGATTTTTTAAAATAGTCATGAAGCCGCCATTTTGTTTCTAAAAATAGTAACAAAATGGCGGCTTCATAGTATTGAGTTTTCATTCGTGTTTTTCAGGTTATTTGGTAATAATGACATTTCAGAGATTCCATCTTATATTTTCAAGAATATTACTATCGGAAGACTATTGTAAGTGCATTCAACGAGCTGAGTCCCTTAATATGGAATAAGATTTATTCAGAAGTTTCCGCCGGTTACTAGGCTAGTTCAGTGAACGGACACTAATAGAAAACTTGCAGTAACAGGTCACGTGATCCTATCTCCATAAATCTCTCTCTCTTAAAACGAGTAGTCGTGTATCAAAATGAACAAAAGAAATGAAAAGAGAATTTTGATATAAGTAGGTAGGCGATGTTTCAGCTCTATAGCGTTATAACTATAAGAGAAAAGGCCTTAAATATAGAATTGAATGTTTTATTAGGATTTGTATGGGAAACGTGTTGGCTAGAAGCTTTTCCCTACTTATATGGTGCTCTCTTCATTTCTGTTGTTCACTTTGACACAACTTTCTTTCACAGTTTCTTAACGGAGGTTGGGTCACGTGATCTTGTACTGCAAGTCGGCGAAACCAGGTCTTTGACAAATAGCTTATTTATGTTTAGCATTTCGTTACATCAACAGGGATTTGACTGATAATCATATAAAACATGTTCCAGGTCGATTCCTTCAAAATTCTCCAGAGCTTGTCGAAATGTAAGCATTTTTATCCATTTAAAAATAATATTCCATTTGCTGAACATGCGAGTCTTTTTTACAGACTTCTACATAACAACGAAATTGAGTCTATTGATGAAGATAGTTTCGAAGGTCTTTCAAACCTACAAGATTGTAAGTATATGAAACTAGAAACTCATAAGGTGGTTGAAACGTGTAGCAACCGTACACTGATTTCTTTGCGGTACGATGCTCCGAAATATCCATTTTTCTTTACAAATTTCTTTCCAGTAAATCAAGTCCTTTTGCTTCGAAAATTCCCAAAGCTAAATTAAAGACAGATATAGGAAAGATTAGATTGAAAGATTCCGTAAATCACCTCTGAACGGATGGATATTTCAGCGAGAAGTTTGACTGAAATGTGAGGAAAGCGGCCATCTTAAAACTAAACTTATATTTCCAAATATACATTTGCATATGTTAATATTCCAGACCATGGTTATAGTACTACACGTTTCAATCTCTTTATGAGTTTCTGATAATAATACTTTAAATCATTTTAAATTTAATTTTAAGGGGTCTACTTTTTTCAGTTAACAACTCTTTTTAAAGTTTCGAAAGTGGTATTTTGGCCAACCTTTTTTTTTTAGATACCTATTCAACAATAAGATCAAGCAGCTACCCAATGGAGTCTTTAAAAACCTTCCGCTGACAAACCTGTAAGTATTTAAAAAATTTTATTCCCTACTTTCTACAAATGAGCCCGGCAATAGTCCCTTTCATTTCCTGTGCCATCTTGAAAGGTAGCCGTGTCTTTACGTTGAAGCGGGACGAACGGTGACCTTTTTAGCAGCTTGGATTATTATTCACATGTCTCTATCATTGCAAGCTCACCGTTGGTCTCGCTTCGATGCAAAGGCACGACTTCCTTTCAAGATGGCGCAGGGAACTATGACGGGGACTATTATGAAGACTGCATGAAAAATTATTCCGGCCACCAAAAAGCCTAGAAAACAAAATTACATTTGCAGTGTAAACGCAAGTTGCAATTTTGCTGCCGCTAAAGCAAATGTAGAGTATTTTTAAAATTTCGCTAATTAACGATTGATATAACGCGGCGTTTTTTGGTCCACAGATTTCTCAACGGAAATAACTTTACAAACCTTACTGGACGTCCATTTAGAGGAATGAAGAAAACGTCAACTACTTTGTGAGTGAAAAAAAGAATGAAATTTGAGAACTTTTTTGAATAAATAAATAATCGAAAAAGGTAATGAAGCTATGATATTTTCTCTATCTAATTTAGGTACATGTTTTCGAACCAAATAACCTACATAGAGGATGATTTCGTCAAAGACTTGGGAAGCGAAACTAACCTGTGAGTCCATCTATTCTTGAGTACGACGTTTTTCATTCTATACGAGGTCTTTCTGTTTTTCTTTTATGACCGGATTTTGGCTTGATTATTTCAGTGTGATCACATGTGCAAATCTGGGCTTTCTTCCATGTACTCACCAAAATACAACAGCTAACATGTAAGACTTTTAAAGCGCATTTTAGAATTTATGAATTAATTTAAGTAGCGTTATTCCTATCTAAAATAAAGGTTATTCTAATTTGTATTTTATAAAATAAAACAATCTTGCTTGCTGTGCTGTGTGGAGTTATAAAGCACTTTTTTTTATAATGGAGTTATAAGGCGGATTGGCAGAAAACTCGTTACAGTGTCAGGGGTTCTGTCTCCTAACACTTCTCTCGTGTTCTGCCAACCCCCGCGTGCTTTATGACTGCACATAGCACGCATGCGCGTTTTCTATTTCTCCATAATTCTGTACTGTGTACTTGACTTGCATTTATTTGCGCTTTGAATTTTTATACAGAGCTTGCGCTCCAAACGGCTTGAATGCAATAAAAGGACTGAACGACATTGTGACAAATGGCCTCGCTCGATCAGGCTTCACTTGCATCATGCACCACATAGACGACAATGAGTGTATGGTTTGTAAGAGTGGTTCCTATGGTAACGGAAGCATAGACATGCCCGGATGTACAAAATGTCCTCCTGGTAAGAAATCCGTACACAGGAAGCCCACGCTTCCGGTGTAATAAGATACAATAAACATAGTATATCAACCTCGTACCCAGAGCCCACGTTTCTCTTGGTCAGAACATGGAAACGAATACGAGCGAGATTTGTATAACAAAGGGTTGCAAAATCGATATCTTGGAAGCCATTTTGCGTTTGATTTCCTCGTCCGCAAATGCGAAAACAATCAAGGGGGTGATTTTACTTGACTTTATTTGTTTCATGCATCACTTTTGTCTGAATTGGGCTCCTGTATTTGAGATTGAGGACGAAAGATACACAGGAAGCCCGAGTCAAATATTTTGACTATAGACCGCATTACCGATACGGCGGCCATCTTGATTTCTATTGTTTTAATGAAAACATTATGGGATGCCGAGAAGCCAATCATTAGAAAAATTATAGACTGCACAGCTGTTAAGATGTTTTTTAAAATAAATTTACGCTTTTCAATGAGAAGCACTTCTGAAAATCATTTGAATTTGCTAATTAGTTGGAACAATATACGAAATCCCAAGACTTCATAATATTCGAAAACATAACCACGCCACTAATCTCTGCTTTATACATGTTCTACGTTTTTGCCCCCTCGGCATCCCATAGTTCAAGATGACCACCGTATCAGTAAAAAGGTCTTTACCGTGTTATGTTCCTGGTTTCTTAGGTGGATTTTACCAAGACGACATGGGTAAAGTTAGCTGTAAGAAGTGCAATATTGGTACATATGTCCACCCAAGTAAGGCACCGGGTACTAACCCTCTATCGTGTCAAGCCTGCCCACAGGGTAAGCAGTACTGTATATAATATACATTAAATATCCCATAAGGCATCTTTGTTTGTATCGTGACCGTATCGTGACCGTATCGTGACCATGTCGTGACCGTATCGTGACCATGTCGTGACCGTATCGTAACCATGTCGTTATTATATCGTGAGTGCATCGTGACCATGTCCTGACTTTATCATGACCCTGCGTGACTGTGTCGTGACCGTTCCGTCTTTTTTTCGCAGTCAAAACAATAACTTCTATTTGTGGTATTACAGGAATGATTTCAATAATCTTCAAACATCTTCAATTCATTAAAGGTACCAATTCAAGTCAACATGCCGGATACCGGGCTTGCAAGTGTATCAACAAATTTTATCGTCTTGACCGGTTTGGAATGTGTCAAACATGCCCCAACAAGGCTCTTATTTGTAAAAATGACTACGCGACTCTCTCAGAGGGTTACTACTGGAAATGGAAGAACGTCAGCCACCAGGAAGAGTACTCCAGCTTTACCAGGAACTTGGAAATCGAGAGTAGTGAAGTTTTACAAAGTAATTGGAAATTTAACGGAACTCTCCCCAGGCCACATAAGTGCCCGCGCAATTCATGTCTCGGAGGAATGGAGTCTAGTTGTTATAAAGGATATGAGGGTCCACTGTGTGCCGTGTGTAAAAAGCAGTACTACGACAGGATGAACAGGTTCGATAAGACAAATTGCGATAAGTTTGTATGCTATCTCGCTTCTGATTGGCTGGGAACAGTCAACCAATCCTGAATTAAGGGAGGTACGCCTTTTGGGTGGATCGAGGGTTTGGTTCTTCCCTTTCACTCGGTAAGAAACTTATAACCGTCCAATTAAGTCATGATTGCAAGAAGTTAGCTATCCTCTTTCTCGTCCCAACTCCTTCTCCTCTCTAGTCCTTAGTTCTTCTCTCCCATATATTTTAACACAAGGATCCCAACAGAGAATATATGGGGTAGCCTGTGGAGGAGGCTAGACTCTCTGAAGCCCCAGTCCTCCCTCGAATAAAGAACTTACCCTCCCCAATTTTGATCATCACATTTTTGTTCCTTCACATCCCTTCCCCTCCCCCACACCTGCCAAATCTCAACACCTTTTTCTCATTACCTTCAGCCCCCATCCCCCTGACAAAGGTGTTTTTTGATTTTGATTTATCAGGTGTATCCGCTGTCCATCAAGCTTGCAGGCAGGTCTTCAGGTCGCTGGTGTTCTAATCATGTTTGTTTTCATACTCTTTGCTCTTTTGTGGGGCGAACGAAGGAAAATTAATGGTGGACGTACATTGACTGACATCATCATGTCATGCTTCAAAATCATAATTGGCTTTTATCAGGTGAGTTTTTTTTCTAATCTCATTGATCTCAGTTTCAAGTGTAATGATTTCTATAGTGTAACGTATCCATTTCATAAACCTTCAAAACTCTTCAAATTCAAACGATACCTTGAAACAAGATCTGGGTTGTTCCAGCAAGTCAAGGCATGGGTAACTTACAGGTTAAATTGGAATTAGCTGCTAGCTTGTTAGGTTTTGCGGAGGGAGGAAAACTAGAGAACCCAAAGAAAACCCTTTTGAATCAAGGAAGAGACCCAACGATCTCTTCTCACATCTAATGCCGAGTCCAGGAATCGTACCCTAGACCCCAAAGGTGAAAGGGAGAACCTAAATAGATAACTTTTTTGCCAAACAATCGTAGGTCATGGCAGGATTGTATTCTTCCTTCTCAAAAGTCGAATGGCCTCCAACTGTAATTTGGATGGAGAAGACGCTCCACTTTATACAACTAAACATCCTACAGTTTGCCCCGCTCAGCTGCGTAACTCCAAAATTATCATTCAACGCGCTGGATCAGTTCGTTCTGGTATCAACAGCAAACGTTGTTATTGTCAGCTTTATTCTTCTCTACCTTGCCGTTAGAATCTTTCAGCTAAGACGAAAAATAGGAAGAGAGGTTGACAACTGTGTTACGCACACCAAGATTTCGTGTATTCGTAACATCTGTGTGTTATTATTCGCAACATATCCACGAACCTGCACCAGCATTGTCCAGGTTCTCTCCGTCAACTGTGTTCCCCTCTGCTTTGATGAGAATGAAGAGTACTGCGAGTCTTATCTCAGGAGTGACTTCTCGATCAAATGTGATGCCCCGCACTTCGCGGTGTACTCAAGGGTTGCCTTCGTTTTTCTCGCTTACCCGATTGGGCTACCTGTGGTGATTCTGTTTCTTGTTTGGAAATATGTTCCTAGAAAGACCGCTAGCCCTGAAGAAGAAGAGAATGAACTTCAAGATCTACCAGGAGAAAGCAGAAACTATGCTAGTAGGGATGCAATTTTGTATAATCCGAACAAGACTGAAACTCCTTTAAAAGTTGGCCTCAGTCTGTTCTACGAGAATTACAAGCCAAGCTGCTGGTATTGGGAGGCTGTGGAAATGATCAGGAAGTTGGTTCTCATTTCCGGTTTGACCTTATTTGGTAAGCAAAGCCGTACACAAATAGGACTAGGCGCGATTATATCCGCCTTGTTTGCAATCCTGTACGTTTACCTTCGTCCCATCGCCAACAAGTTTGAGAATTTTCTCCAAACCGTCGCGCTGATGGCAATTTTTCTTAACCTTGGGATCGGAGTGATGCTGAAGATTTCAGATGACGAAATGTCACCCTCTGTCAACAAGCGCAACGATAAAGTGGGCGTGTCTGTGCTGCTGATTCTCATCAATACTGCTGTTGTTGCCATAGTGATTGGTAAGTATTATGTCCATCGTTTAGAACTGTTATACTATACACTTGTTAAAGAAAACAGAGAGGTATGCTACACGGTCACGGCTCGTGAAGTTAAACACACGATGCAAATTATCTACATATTGCTAAGTTATTTATTTGGCTGAATATGACTGAACCAAGAAGATAGAATTTATTATTGCTCCTCATGATCCTGAATATCTCCCCCACACCTCCCCCCATCAATCTATAGATGTAAAATAAATCAAGCTAATTTGTTCTCCAACGTTTTTCCTGGCGACAGTTGCTTGTTTAAAAATATTGGTCTTGCGCATGTTACGATGGTGTAGATCTACTGAGCATTCATGCCATGGTGACGAGTGTTGTAAAGTGTGCGGGATGTTCTGTATGAGTCTGCTGCTACCATCGAGACTGGACAGCGGTGATTCTCATCATGCAGAAATGCGTTCAAGATTATTGGAAGAATTCGTCGAAACTTAAGTGCATGGATAAGCAAAGCATTTTGGGAAGCCCTTAAGGGGCCCTATCCCATACCCTCACTTCCAAACACCACAGAGAGGCTGGGCATAAATCCTATCAACAGAGTTGTTACTCACTCAGCATAAGGAATTTTCCTAAATACTTCACTGATAGCCCTCTAAGGAACGAGTATACGGTGTCGAAGTCTTGGTAAATCTTTTATTTTTTTAATTTTCAAAAAACATGCAAGCTTCCATAGATCTACATAAGATTTTAAATATTACTATTGATAATGTAAGTTTTGAAGACGATTCTACTTATCTCCGAGAGGATTCTCCAAATTTGTTACCATCTGGCCGAGAAAAAAGGAAAAAAACATTTTTTTACAATTACTACTTTTTTGCTCCAATCACTTCAGTTGATGGAGAACCCTTCTTTTGTGACATCTAAACATTGATACCAAGTGCACATAAATATTTCTGGTCTCTTGGTGATACGCATTAATTCTAAAGAATCTAAAGAAGTTATTAAACAATATGAACATCTCTTAAATTGTTAGGCTAAAACATCACGCATGTTTGACTTTGCAGTTTAAAAATGAGTTCTTATTTTTACATCAAGTGTGTTTTCAAGCTTTTTTCTGTTATTTATTATTATTTTTTCAATTTATACACATAAACTGTTTCAGAAGACAAGGTTTTCATCTGTAAAAAGTTGTTAAATTGCTATTTCGATTTGTCTAATCGAAAGCTGAAAAACTCGACTTCTCAACCCAGCTGAAATTCATAACTTCAATCGTTATTTACAACCATTTATACTTCATTATAAAAAATGGTCAATACTTACTCGAGAAAGATCGATATTTCCTCGGGAACAATGGCGTCGGTAACCAATCACGACGCAATACGATCCCAAAACATTTGCTTTTTGATCTCAAAAATCCAATTGTAATCATTCACTGTTAATGCAGTTAGAGTGATTTTACTTGGCCCATGAAGTAATAGTCGTCAACGTACTGCATATCAGGAGACACTTATTCCATGATTTTCTTTAGTTTAACTTGGATTGTTACTAGCTGATTATACGGACACTGGTGAAAAACGCACTGCGCACGCTCGGAGATGGCGTACGTAACTAAGGGCAACTCATATTTTTGATGCCAGCATTTTAATTGTTTTACAAAATCGCAAAACTTAAGAAAAATACTGAAAACTTAAGGTTTTCCTTTTCGCAATAGCAAGATAATTTCGATCGTGATACACAGCTGATTTATACAAAGAAACTTTTGTTTATACAAAAGCAAAAATTATCTTTGATAATGTCGCCACACCCGACGTCGACATCCATGCAGCATGGCTAATTTGCAGATAATCACATGGTCGGATTCTATGTAAAGAAATCTAAAAATATCTGTAAAATTCCAAAACGAATATGTAAGGAATAGCCTTGTCGGTTCAAATAAGGCAAAGCTTTAGATGTGATAAATTGCTATTGTTCGCCATTTTGGTTTTTTTCCCAACGCATGCGCAGTGCGTTTTTCACCCGTGTCGATTATACGACTTTGTTTCAAGGGCTAAAGGAAACCACTTTAATGCATCGTGAAAAGCTGTAATAATTGTATGTTTATTATTAATTCATATCAAAACGCAACTGATTTCGCATAAATATCTTTATCCATTGTGTATCAGACAATATAGAAGCTCTCTTACATAAACTGCTTTATCGGAGGAGTTTTCATGTTTGCAAGCCGGTTAAGATCGTTAATAATTACAGTGTTTTTGTTGAAATTGTCTAATTAAGGAAATGTATATCACGCAATAAAGTTGTTGTACCAAAATAAACCCTTCGAAAACCCCTTCAAGTGTTGAGGAAATCAGAAGAACTTAAAATAATTGGCAATTCATTGATTGACAGTTGGTTGACATCAGTGAGAGATGTGGCGGACTTGTTGTCTGATTACCATACACTGATCTCTGTCAATAAACAAGCTGTTAGTTTTGACCTCGATGTCGTCTTCAAGATTTTCCTTATTGCGGACCAACGCCTGCATCGAACCTTCTGCCTCAGCTAGTCGCATCCTGAGACGATCAATAGAGGTATTGATCTCACCCACTTCTCCTACGAGGCGATACTGTACAGGGGTCACGACAGAGCTCGACGTTTGGACGGATAGAACGCTTGTCAAGTCGAGTGTGAGCCACCTTGAGTGGAGCTTCCTTCTCGCCTATTGCCATTCTGAGGTCCCTGATGTTATTCTCCATTGAGGATATTTCATCCATGACCTTGGAGGAAACAAGTGTGACTATTAGTATCTTGAAAATTGAAATATAAAACTCTAGTATAGGGTGGATCTTTTAGCATACAGCTATTTCAAAAAAGGTTGAATACTGCATACTGAATAGTGTATTCCAAGACCAAAAGGCATTGTGGGTCTCGTTAATTTGAAAGTAAAAAGTAAATGTACAGCAATAACTCTCAGCCGCGCTCAGGTTGTCGAAACGTCTGTGCACTTCGGTCTTGACAGCAAAAAAGGCTTTCAAAAGCGCTTAGACACCTTACGTTTAGTAATTTGGTTGGCTTTTCAATGTTAACTCACCCTTGCAAGTTCCTTCTCCAAAGACTTCTTCGCGGCGTCCGTGTCTTGGATGCGCTTAGAGAACTCGTTGTTCACAGTCTCGTAAATGTTCTTCAGGTCAACATATGTCTGCATAAGGATGCCATTAATCTCTGAACGCAGAGCCACTGAAGCTTTTCTTTCGCGTTCTGCTTTTGCAATGTTTTCTGAAGAATAAGCTTCCCATTCATCAGGTGTGAATGAACTGAAAATGACGTCAAAAGAAACAATTAAGGATTACGTAACCAATTCATTTAAACGATAAAAACTGGAACATTTCTTCCGTGCTAAATTCTAATCTCTGAGTTAGCCATGCCCTTACTTACAACAGCTTAGAGATTGTTTGAGGGTTCAATTTGTGAGTTTAACATGCCCTGACTTAGATCAGCCCAGAGGTTGTTTCAGGGTTCAATCTGTGAGTTAGCCATGCCCTGACTTAGATCAGCCCAGAGGTTGTTTCAGGGTTCAATCTGTGAGTTAGCCATGCCCTTACTTACAACAGCTTAGAGATTGTTTGAGGGTTCAATTTGTGAGTTTACCATACCCTGACTTAGATCAGCCCACAGGTTGTTTCAGGGTTTGATCTGTGAGTTAGCCGTGCCCTGATTTAGATCAACCCTGAAGTCGTTTCAATTAGAAGTTTTGTTAAAGCTCAGTTCTACTTACTGTTGCTGAATGGTAACCGAATGGGGAGCGAAGTGAATCTCCTTGGAAAAGTTATTCAGAGTGGAGCACTTGCCGTCAATACCCAAAGCGCCATACTTGTCGCCCAAGTCCTTCTCCAGCTGAGTCTTCGCGTTACGTAAAAGCCTGGTAACGAAAACTCTCGTAAGCATTTATATTATCAATAATAATTAGTGTATATATTTCCTTATATGAAAGCCCACGATGTTTAAATATAATAATAAATTTCTTTCTATTCTTAGAAACCAATTAAAAAAATTGAAAAGAAATAATAGAATAATAAATTCACCCAGAAAATTAGAATCTTGAGAAAAAAATTGAAACTCGAATGGCTACCACTCACGCTGTGAGTGAATAGGAGAAATGAAAAATTGCCTTCTCGTATTAGCATATATTTTTATAGAATGCCAGGACGCTGTCCTACCAGAGCTGTTCGTGCGCCTGATCCATTGTTTTCTTCAACAAAGCTTGAACATTTTCAATCATTTCGACTTCCTGTAAAAAAAAGGTTTGAATATGGTATAACAAGAAATTAGATCAAGGTCAAAAAACGTTTGAGTTAGAAAAGAAAAAAAAAACTAAGATTTTTCATGACAAGAATTATTTTTGATAACTTTGACTTTTGTTTGATATCTATCTTCACTTTTTTTCCGGTTTTCTTTCCACGAATGTAAATATAGACACCTAAGCGTGAGCAAAAAGACTACATTCAGAAAGATTGTCCTATAAGATAGCTATAGAATCTGAAATTGAAAAAATAAGAATACTTGCAATTTTCGGTTTAATAACGCTCAAAATAAACGGCTTTACTGAGAAAGTTTATATCTCATTTTAGTTTATTGAAAAGCAGCTGGAAATAAAAAATAGCTTTAGCTTATCATATGGGTTTTATATTGTGAATTTTGATAACGGCAGGTAGCGTTTAATTGTATAAAAAGACATAAATTGGCAATTATGGTTTCAGCTTTGGCGACCTCGCTGTCAAGGCAACCGAGTTTGTTTGAAAATTTAATGGTTGAGTGAACGTTCAATAGTTTATCACTTAAAGTGGTCGCATTTTCTCTTAAAACAATATTACTTACTAGAAAAACATTCTTTTTGTTTTTCTAATTCCTAATATAGGAAATTGAAATCTTAATCTTCAAAAATACTCGCCTAAGTTGACAGAAAAAGGAAGTGGTATTGAAGACGGAGGGTCTGGAAGATGCTGTGAAATGTTTTTTTTTTGGAAACAATAACTGGATTATTAACCTAAGCATAAACTAAAGTCTTGTAACTTTAATAATCTCAAAGCACGCTAAATCTTTTAGGTTACTACAGACTTTGTCTTCTTGTAAACTGGTGTCACAAAACCCTCATATTCAGTCGTCCAACTTATAAATATATAACCATCTTATGTTGCAGTGATCAATAACAAAACTTGAAAATACCGAGTTGATCTCGGCTGTTTTTTGCTTCTCCAAGACATCTCTAAATGAGAGCAATCCATTGACATTTTCTTTGATTTTTTTTTACCAAAAACTCTCATCACTGTGGGTTAAGAATACTCACAGAAACCGGTTGCTAGGAACGAAGGTCTTTACTTAGCTTGCTAACAGTTATTCATTTAGTGTTTCTGATTATAGAGCACGGCACTATTATAATTCAAAGTGTTTCAGAATCACCTAAATAATTATGGTAAATCGAAAAAAAAAAAAAAATACTAAAATATATGCCTTTGAACGGGTTTAAATTTTTTTGCTTGATTTACAGATATCTATTTTTTCGAGAATGTTTGATGGTTCACTTACCTTGGATAAATGGTTTTCTACACTATCGTGTACCAAGTCAATCTTAACTCTCCTCTCTCTAAATCCAAGGCACTGCTGAGCGATATTCAGAGGTTTTTCTGTGGCAGCCAAGGCTTTCTCGAGACGTCCAATAAAAGCTTGAAGGGCCTTGATCTCTGCTACTGTTTCATTGTGTTGCTTCTCAAGTTCGGCTTTCCAGTACGATATATCGTGAATGCGGTTGTCAAGCTTCTTGTTAACGTCCATTTGCGTGCGGTGAGTACGAAGAGACGTCTCCGTGCGGAGCCTAGAACACTCATCTCTGAGCCTCTCAGCTGTTGCTCTTTCTTTCTCACCAGAAGATACATTCAATAGGTTCGAAGAACGCCATTGTTGGGGGCTGTACTTTATGAATAGCGCGTTGATTTACGGCTGTATAGGGGAGATGCTCCAATCCACTGGAAGATCCTTGAAGGATTTTAGAAGGGAATTCATAAGATCTTGAAAGCGTGATTGGTCTCATAGAATATGGAGTAGTGTGAGGTCTGATTCCTTGGAAAGAAGCCGTGTATGTTGTCTCGTAGGGACCTCCTGTTGGCCGTAGATACGAAGGAGGATCGAATGAAGACGACGACAAATACTTGGCGGTCTCGACGAACGATTGCGTTGTCATTTTCCTGAAGAATTCTCAAGGAGAAGTTAAGAAAAAAGAAAAAAGTTCAACGATGAAAGCTCCTTAGGAACTATAAATCCTCCTTTGTTTGGCTCTGAGCTAAGGAATTTATGTTTTCTGAAATCAGAGCTGTTTTATATCTCTAAGCGTCTTGCGTTGCCTAGTTACCACGGCCAGGCTAAACAACTAGTAGCGTCTATTGGTCCTTCAAGTGATTAAAACTCACTTATACGTCTTGTGATTGGTTAATAATTACTTCCGGTTAAGGACTTGATGGATTTCCGGTGTAGCGTAGTTGCACGTGTTTTTGCCTGTTTGTAGAAACACAAGAACGTAGGTTAGAAAATAACAGAAAGAAACCAACGTTTTTCATTATGCCAATCGAGGAAGTTAAGAATCCAAATATACCTAGAAAGCTCGTACCACCAAAAAATGGTCAATTATATTTAAATTAGGCAGGGAAAAACACAGCTGCCTAAAAAGCAATTGTCATTGAATAGAGCCGTTAACAGTTGTACTGATGTACATGTAAAACGCCATTCTACTCGTAAATTATTAATTTTTTGAAAATTTAGAGCTGATGTAAAATTACACTAACTCAAAAAATTTTTTGTCGAAATTTTTCTTACACATTTGTCTTACACTTTTTTATACATTAAGATGTCGTTTGCTTTCCTTACAGTTTTTGTCAATTCAACGATTTAGTTCTTTGGTAAACTGGAATTTTAGATATACAGTAATCTGTGTCCAAAACTTTTAATCATGTCTAAATATTTTTCAGGAAAAAAATAATGTTTAAAAAGCTTACTCATTTTCTCACGTTCTTAAACGTTAGATTATCATCCGTTTCACAAACACACACACAAATTTAAAAGACCCAAGAAGCTTTTTTTAAATTTAAGTGTCTAGTCGTTCTAGCGCTTTTGCACTAATTGGGGACAATTTTTGCTCAGATGCGCACTACCACTACATTAAATGTTCTATGCACACAACGTACCTCAACAAAACAAAACATTTAAGTTAGTTCTTCAACAAAGAAAAATATTTTCCATTTGAGTAATTTTGGCTTTTTTAAATGTCTGACTTGAAAACAAATTAATGTTACTAGTTTTTATCCAACGAGCCATATGCCCGGTTGTCATGGAAACTACGGAGTGGTGTCTTTACCATTTACAAACCCTTTGTTTGTGACAATGAGTGTACTTAAAACTATAGACTAATATAGATCAACGAAGTCTTTGTTTCAGTAATGCTTGAAGTCTGTATCTTGGTTTTCATTGGACTTGTTAAGCCGGGTTGATTATGGAAGTGTTAAGCCTTTAACACTGGCATCACACATGCTTCTTGATAATATAATTAACGGAATTGATAGGCAAACATAGAATCTTATGGTATACTCTTCCATAGTTTAGCATCGTTGGAAAGACTGAGGCATTTCAATGTTGTCATGGTGATGGTTTTTTTTGATAATCTCGTTAAGTTAGTTTATGCACTATCTATTATTTATCAGTATTACACTACCATGGGACTTTCTTTTACACTTCGATCAGTCACCTGTTTTTGCCTCGAGCAAATTATATACTGACTTTGTCATAATCAAGGTACTTGATTAATTCTGTTGAATTAGGTCTGTGTGGAATAACTATCAATTACAGTTTCCATACTATTACAGCGTTAAATTTTAGGGTTAACTGACGAAGGCTAGTATTTGTATGCTGTTATGGCAACTAGTCGGTCAGTGACTAAAAGTAAGGTGGAAAGCGAAACTAACTGTAGGACTTTGATCCAGAATTAATACTCATAGTGTCCTGTCATAATATGCTTGATACAATATAGCACTGAATCCAACACAGCATGATTTACACTTCAAATACTTGCAAAATATATGGTCACTTATCTGAAACGTTTACCTCATGCGACGGAAGCTTTCAAATTGTCTTCGCCTACAACGTTGAACTTAGAAAAAATTGCACCCTTATCATTCAACATATGAAGTTGAAAAATTCGTTCGAAGATTAGCCAGCAAGCCATTCCGAAAGTAGGGATTAAGCGTGCACCTTAAAACAGACATCATATTGTAAGCCATGTATCATCCTCTTAGTACTTTCGATTGTAAAAAGCGTAATGCGGTGGAATTCGATATTGAACATCCACATTCCAAGTAAGTCTGAATCACCGCCACAACAGAAGTTTTCCTTGAATATTTCTCAGTTGAAAGATCATATCGGGGACTTTATAGTCATGCACTAATGAACATGTTTATTCATACTTACAGACATGCGTGAACGGACAAGATGTCAAAATTAATATCAAAAGGAAATATTTTAATTTAACCAAAAATTGATACACCAAATTTATCAGAAAAAAATAATTCGGCATTTTATTTGTTTTGATCTTGTGAAACAACACCGCTAGAATGCAACCAAAACGGCGTGCGCTAGAATAAAAAGTTTGTAATTTTTCTCCCGATACCGCTGAATATAGCTAGTTTGTTCTGTTTTGCAATTTTATGCAATGTGGTGTGAGCACAGTACTAAATAGTACAGCAAAAATTAAGCGCAAATTTAAATTTATAAGAACTTCTCTAAGGAGTTTCCATGTTCACATGGTGTTATTTTGCAAAGTTTCTTACACTTTCAGCATTCATTTTCCATCTGCGCGTGCTATCTCTCTCGAACTGTCGTTCCATGCGCGTTTCCCTCAGTTCTAATTTACAAAATTGCAATTCCGTTTAGATCCGTGAAATGCTTTAAAAATTAACACTTTTTTCTTACCTTGATCTACGAAAAATCTTCGGTTGTAAATATATTTGTAAGTCTTCCAAAATGGAAGACGAACAGAGAAATGTTCGATCAGAATATGATGTTCACTTTATTAACCACTAATGACCTAATTTTATAATATCTATGACGTCATTTTATCCATGACGTCACTTCATAGTTCATCTTATGGCAACATATGAATGAAAAGAATGTTTTTAGCTTTATCACTTCTCCACCAAGATTTAATTTGGCGATTTTCATACTTGCTGCAAAATTAGACATAATTTATTATTTTTTTGTCTATTGAATTCATTTACGAGCGCAATTAATTGTTGATATTATTATTATTATTATTATTATTATTATTATTAGTTTATTATTATCTACAAATGTTATTTGCATTACTTTCGCCGTACGTTTTAAGCCTTATTCCATTGGTAACCTGTTTCTATTGCAACTTGATTTTTATCAGTAAGCCTCCACTTCAAAGTTATCAGCATTATATTGTGCCCAGTCTCTCGATAGCTTCAGATTTTCCCGGTTCTCTTTGGCCAGTTTTCCGAGGAAGTCGTACTGCGCATGTAACTTTTGTTGCTTCATCTCCAGGGACTGCATGCGAAGTAGAAGGTCCAGGTACCAGTCTGTCTCGCCATAATCAGTGGCTGGTTTAACTGACGTCACTTCCGCCTTTACACTAGACGAACCTTGCTTCTCTATAGTAGTAGTGATCGTAGTTGTTGTTAACTCTTCGGACACTCTGCTCTCTGTAGATTTCTGAAAAGACAAAAACACGCTGTTGATCATACTACCTAGAAAAGCTTGAAATTCCAAATTATACTTGGGATTTTGAATAGTGGTAGACATATGTTTTCGAACTCGTCCATTCCTCTGAAGGGGCTTTTCTGTGAGGTTCTGACGAATCGTAAAGCACTGAATAATCACACTTTTTCAATCTGTTCTTTCGTTTGCACATGTGTCGCACAAGTGAGAAACAAGCGTTACCTTAGTTACAGAAGAAGACGACCTTGTTTTGGGCGAGTCCCATGTCTGCAGTGAAAAAAGTCCAAAGTTAAAAACGTATACGAGAATAAAATCATACTCAGTTTTAACATACCTTGACTGAAGAATAAGACGTCGCAGCCTCAGGTTTGGATTCGCTTTCATGCGTTTTCTACATTACAGTAAAAGGACAAAATCAGTAAATAGTAAATGCTTGTATAAACTTAGAAGTTTCCTCTTTAATGATATATTCGTTATTTCTTACCCATTTTGCTACTGTTGGCGGTGAAGAGTTTTCGAATTGTGACTCTTTTGAAAAATTATTCTGAATAGGCAAATAATTATATAATTATCGGTGGTGTGGGAAAAGTTTAACTGATATCTGTGCTATTGATATCATAACGAACTGTTTGTGCAGCGCACACGATAATAAAAACGATGTAGCCAGTAAATTTGTTACGCTGCGTCTAGAAAGAAATGGCATGAAGAGAGAAGAAGAAGAAGAGGAAGAGGAGTAAGAAGGATAGAAGGAGAAGAAGAAGAAAAGGAGAAGAAGAGGGGAAAAACAATTCTTTTAAAAATGAAAAGATGAAAAATACGCAGAGCCGGATTAATTGTAAGCTCTTTCTCCACAATTTGGCGCTCCTTTGCCTAAAATATCAAATATATCGCGCCATGAACTATCTACCTTCAGTTGTCTGTACATCAGGGACTAGTGCAGCTTTTCGACCGTGACCCGTCTCCACTGCACGTACTCAAATCTTCAAAATAAGCCCTACTGCTTTGAAAAGAACTGGAATTTTTTGGAGCTGTATTTTTATGTTCTGGTCCTTTGCTGCGGTTTGAAGAGGTGGATTTGGTGAGCTGATAGTAAGTTCCAGTTGAATTCTGCTTTGCTTGCCTGTAAGACTGCGAACCCTCCGTAGTCTTGGTGTGGTAAGCGGTAGACTTCGAAGTTGAGACGAGAGACTGGAAGAAAAACTCAATAAAATTATATATCGCAATTATTTAAAACTAAGTCGACTCTTTTTAATATCTCCAAGAACCAAGCATTTGATACTGAAATCACTGAAAGAAGGAAATCGAATACTAAAAAATTGAGAAAATACAATGACAGACACTCTATGTGATATTTCAGATAAATATTTTTTTACCAAAAATGAATAAAAGCGGCCTTGATAAATTTTTCTTGGGGATTGATACATTGGGTCCTCTATAGAATCGCTTCTTTGAAGTGTACGAGTAAGGGAACATAGAAACAAAAACTTCAAGCTTTGAAATCATGTCCAACGACAGGTGCGGCTTCCTTCAATCTTAGAAGGTGCGTGCCATTTTAGAAAATATTTCTCCTCGACACAAACAAATAATTTTGTTTTAAGACCAGATAAGCGTTAATTATACGTTCCATTATCATCTAGAAAACCAATTGAAAATAAAACAACAAAAATAATAGAAATGAGCTCCAAAAGCTTGTGGCCGTACGAAAGTGACGGAAATTCTCGAGATATACAGACACTTCGTTTAACAATAAATATGAATTCCCTAAACTTTTCAAAAATGTTAAGGTTAGCGCGATAAAATTTAGATAACGATTGAATAAGAAAACAGTGATTTACAATATGCCAGTATGCAGTTTATTAAGATCGTGAAATGGTGAGGGATTCAAGGTGATTTTGTGGAAAACGTTTTTGATTCTCTTTTATTTTTCTAACCGATGGCATCGTCGCATACTTAAGAGTGTTTTAAACTTGCGAACAAATAAAAAAAAAAAACCCAAAGGAGCTGGAAACTCGAACATTATACGTTAATTAGGAGTTAGTGAAGAGATAAAGTTGATTAATGAGTTTTAGTATAGCCTTAATTGTATAGTTCAATAGTCTCGGAAGATTTTACATGTCGACCCACCTTCGAATGGGACTTTGATTTTGGCGACTCATTGTTACCAAAGTTCACCTATATTTTAAAATTCGGAGAAAAACATTATTTAGTAAAAAAATAAGATTTTTAATTAATTAAATATCCGGCCTATTTTACCGTTAAAGTTGATATATAAGTGGTGATTGTTTCTTGCTTTTTTCGTTTCATTTTTGGTTTCAATCTTAAGCTCCTTGAAGACCAGTGAAAATAGAAATGTGTTGAGTTTGAACTACAGCGCTTGTGTTTACAAATGTGGTATTTTTATCGGCAGGTACATAGAACCTGATTTAATGCGGTATCCAAAACAAATTATAGTAGACTCTCATTTTAATAATACATCAGTCTATTGTAATTTGCTCTCAGAAAATTAACCTGAACATTTAAAAAATCGAGCAAAGGGGATCCAAGACATCCAACAAACAGAGTCCATGATTGAACTTAAGACCCCAGAGGATAGAGAGTGTACTGTCACTACACCACTCTTGAATTGACTCCTATTATAAGTTTGCTTTAAGAAGTGCTACAAAGGGTACACCTTGAATGTTTCATTAATAAAATTATCTTAAGCAAAGTGGAATGATATTTAATGTAAATTATGAAATAAGTGAGACTTTAAAATGAGACTTAACAATCAGCATAAATATCTACTTTCAAAGTCACTTCCATGTACAGAATCATACAATTTGCTATGGTAACAAAGTAGGTATTGGTCGGTGTCAATCAAATTCATTTAATGGCATTCCATAGGCTGTGCCCTTGAATATTTCATGTTTTTTGATTGGCATCCACCGAAAGGTACTTGATAACAGCTTCAGCTATGTAATAGACCCCTTGAAGCACATTGGAATGTAGCTTGATCTGAAGTACAATACAATAGGTTCTAATTCTCAGGAGATTTAAATTTTGAGTTGTTTCGTTTTGTCCTCCAGATCGAGCTGCTTTGATGTCACATGCAAGGGGTCTATTGGAGAATGAAAGAAATTGGTAGAGAACTCAAAGTCTCATGACCGTACATTAATACTGTATACACTCAATTGAAAAATCATTGTCGGGTGCAGAAACATAGAAGCTGAGACCGCAATGGCACCTGGGAAGTATGTTAATTTGATGCATGCTATGACCGGCGACCCGTGGCATCATCCACTGTTTTCAATACGCATTTGCCATTCTAAATCGACTGCATGGCGGGCGCAAATGAATAAATTATAACATAATTATGTCATTTCCCATGTGCCATTTTGGTTTCAGTTTCTATGTTTCTGAACCTGACAACAATTTTTCAATTGAGTGTATATGAAGTTGGTACCAAGTTTATAAATATGTTCATGACTCAGATAGACTTGATTTTTTATTTTCACATTTCACACCTTGTGTTGCTCACTTAAGCATTATGTCTCTCTTAGTGGTTTGAGTAGGTACCTTAATAGGAATGACATTTTAAAAAGTGCCTTATTCCTAGAAATCAGAGGTGAATTAAGTTCACCTTAAATCTCTTCTCCCTAGAAGGAATCAGGTGGTGTAGTGTTAGTACACTGGATTGCCTCTTACCTGGGGTCCCAGGTTTGATTCCTAGACTCCAGTTTTTCTCCCTCTGAAAACCTATCACACTACATTACAGCTGAAGCTTTGATTTTCATCAACCCAGAGTTTGTTTCAGGGTCCAATATGTGAGTTAGCTATGCCCTGACTTACAACAGCTTAGAGATTGTTTGAGGGTTCAATTTGTGAGTTAGCTGTGCCCTGACTTAGATCAGGCCAGAGGTTGTTTCAGGGTTCAATCTGTGAGTTAGCCATGCCCTGACTTAGATCAGCCCAGAGGTTGTTTCAGGGTTCAATCTGTGAATTAGAACTATGGTTTGATAAAATGTGGAGCTTTTCTTTGTAAAGGAGAAGACACCAGGTATGAAATGGGGAAATATTACAGAAGCCAAACAAATTCAGTCTCTTTTTGATATCTCTTCTAAAAAAGAATATTGTTGTTGATTTGTTCTTGACAAGCTTCAAGGTTACCCTAGCTACACAAATCCACCTAACTGCCTCCCCCTCCTCCTCCTTCACCTTGCTCAGGCTGTTGTGACGACATTAACATGAAGATCACCACAGGAACAATATACATCCAATATTTGGCCAAAAATGAGCGATTATCTTTACCCTTGCCGCCAGCTTGCTCTGCTTTCTCCTTCTCTAGCCTTTGAACGTATGTCTGAGTATCAGGGAGAGCACCAGGGGCCTGGCTTAGGACGTTGATTGTAGTGTTGAAATAAGCCGGTAACCATCCTGCTCCGTGGATCTTCCCTTCACATTGAGAAACAGGAACTCTCAGTCCTATACCATAGATATACCCTAGATGATCAACAGCTATCGTAATCGTCTCTGTCAGTTTAGATTCGTATAAAGCACAAGCTCTAACATAGGTAGACACGAACTGCTTTTCGTCTTTCTCACTAGCTCCAAAATGCGAAGGAACTCGTATGCGATAGTAGATATCATCCTTGCTTTGAGCCATCTCTTTGATAAGCCGTAGCTCCTCTTTCGTCAGCTGGTCTCTTTGATAAAAGACTCCTGTTTGTTGCTTCAGTGAGCGTAAAGAGATTGTGCCACGGGGCTTAAAGTCCGGGCCGTCGGAGTTCTCTTTCAAAGCGTGTTCGACTGTAATTACCAATTCATCGAGCTTGGGCGTCATTTCTGAGTCAGATTTCTTACTACTCGCTACATTAGAATATAAAATGACTATTACTAATGCTAATAACACCGAGTAGGATAGAAATTTAGCGCTAAGAGTTAAAGGCAATGCAGCCCTTGTATCTCTGTGGGCCGCCATCTTGGTTTTGATCAAAAGGGTGCAAAACTTTACTATCGGGGGTAGACTGAGAATATTTATTAACTTGTCTTTGCACATTTGGAGATGTAAAACTCATGATAAATATACTTCTTATATACGATTCTCATCCTGCTTTAAGAATTTATTAATAAAGAAGAAGCTACAATAAAAACTAAATTTTAATATATAGTTTCTAGATTTAATATCATTCTCATATCCTCCCCCTGAAAGACAGTATTATTGTAGCAATTCTTACTTAGTAGGAGTAGGTACAAAATGTAGACAGTAGTTTTACCACAGTAAGCCTTATAAACAGAAATAATAGCAATATGGTGTATAGAGAGAGAAAGCTATAGTCAGTAAACTATTTCCTGGAGGCATTTCGATTAGGAAAATATATTAGATATTTCTGATAGAATTTTGGGTTGGATAATCATAAAAATAGAAGTAAATAAAAAAAATAAACAAATAAACAAAAAAAAAAGAGAGAAAGAAATCGACTCCACTGTGCCATACCCCCGAGACATCCGCAGAGCTGGGGCGGCGCTATGGACTTCGGACCTGACGACGATTAAATCCTTCTGCCCTTGGGTGTACGAATTACGCAAGAAAATGTTCTAGCCAAAGCATCAGGGGAGAGACCAGCCGGCCCCCAGACCATATCGGCTAATGCCTTGCATCTCTGCCACGCACGGAATCGGTTGAAAAAATATTGTTAAAAAGTCTGGTCTATTTGGTGCATTGTTTTCACGGCTATTGTTATGCTGATTAACCTGGAACCGTGATAAAGTGGGAAAAACTTGGGCTTCAATCCTGACACTGAGTCCCGGTTGAGGAAAGTTAGTACTTGGATGGGTGACCTGAGACTGATGCCCACTTTTTAAAAAAAACTGCTAGTTTTTCCCCCGTAATTCTTAATCGATCGCAATCCGTTTTAATTGAGAAATCTTTGGAATTTCTAGTAAAAACTTTCGGGTATTGAATTCGGGACCATTAATCTGTAATCATGAGCAAATTTTTCAAAGCGTCTTGAACTTAATTCCTTGCTTGGGCTTCCGTGTGGTATGACGTCATTTCTGGCTGATTGAGCCCACGTGAACCACAATCCAAAATGGCGTCCGGTCGAGCAAAGAAAGTTCTTATTCACCCAGTTGTCCTCTTTAGTATCGTAGACGCTTACGAAAGACGGAATGAAGAGGCGAAAAGAGTCATAGGGACTCTTCTAGGAGTTGTTGATAAAGGTTTAGTCGAGGTCAAAAGCTGTTTTGGAGTCCCACATAACGAATCTGCCGACGAAGTGAGTTGATTAATTTGATGGAGTAAACGTGTTCCTCAACCATTGAATACCGACTTGAATACTACTAAAAGCTCAGAATTTTAAGATTGCCGATTACAACTATTCCTTTTAAATATCCAAGCTTTTTTATCTTATTTTTCTTGTAAAAATTACCGTTATAAGTCTTACACGAACTAAAGTATATTATAATAAACTTACGTACAATGTAAACGTTTGAAATTCATAAGCTTTAATTTTTTTAATTTTACTGTAATGTAGTTGGAGGTATTCTTTGTTCTAGTATAGATATAACTTAAGTTATTGCAAATATGTCACAGATATCTGCTTTCATTTATGTACTCAGGTTGCTGTGGAACTAGAATATGCTAAAAGCATGTATGAACTTGCAAATAAAGCAAATCCTAAGGAACAGATTGTTGGATGGTGGGTTTCCTTTATAAATGATCATTTAGTGAATTGTCCAGGGCCTGGTTGTATGAAGGGTGGATAGTGCTATCCAATGGATAAATCTTTATCCAGTGGATAATTCAACACCATTATCCATTAAATCTATCTACTGGATAAGATTTATCCATTGGATAGCACTATCCACCCTTCATACAACAGGGCCCAGCAGCGTACCAAGATATTGATTATAGGGGGCAATATTCCCAAGAGAATTAAATAATAAAAGACACGGCAGCCATGTTGGAGGATATAACAATATTGACAATTCTTTTGTTAAGTTCCTCCAACATGGCCACCATGAAAACCATCAATACTTTATATCTTTTTTACAACAGGAAGCTCATATAAGCCTATTACTAATGGGATTCTTTTTTTCTTTTTTCAGGTATGCTACAGGACCAGATGTGACGGAACACTCTCTTCTTATTCATGAATACTACTCAAGAGAAACCAATAATCCTATTCACCTCACTGTTGACACGACACTTAAGAACCTTAAAATGGCCTATAAAGCCTACCAAAGGTATTGGTTCTATTACCATCAGGGTTTGTAATAAAGACCGATCATTTGCTTGTCATGATCACAGGCCAAATCAGTTTTAACTTAGCCATACCTTATTTCTGGCTAAACCTTACTGGTCAAAATGACAGGTAATGCAAAGATTTGACCGGACAGGTCCCAGTTTTGGCCTGCACTTTGAAGTCAACCAGCCTTGTGCCAAATGTGCACTTACCGGATGACTAACTTCCATGTTTCAGCGACCAATTTCGTCTAGTGCTCATCCCTAGATATAAACGACTGTACTTATATTGATTTTCAAGTATAGGATATGTTCATAGTTTGATGAAAATAGAAGGAAGGCGTACTGTATTGCAACTTTCTTGTCACTATTCCTGCAGCCACCTCTGTACTGTATTTCAGTAATGCTATCTAATGAAGAAATAGAAAACGCACACGCATGTTGTGTGCAGTTAATAAAGCACGCAAGGTTGGCAGAACATGAGAGAAGTGTTAGGAGAAGCACTTCTCAAAACACTTCTTGAGTGTTCTGCCAATCCATATCCATTTATGACTGCACACAGCACGGCAAGCAAGTTTTGTTATTTCTTTTATAAAATACAAATTACATAAATGATGAAACTCAAAGTGCACACGCGTGCTGTGTGCACTCATAAAGCATCGCTCCCAACCAATCAGAATGCGAGATTTAGAGCAGTTATTTCATAATTATCTTTTCTTTCATCTATGATTTTCAGTGTAAAAATGGGTGTTCCACAAAAGACAGAGGGCACCATATTCAGTCAGGTTCCCTGTGAAATCAAGCTCACAGCTTCTGAGAAAGTTGGAAGTAAGAAAAATATAATAAATATGTATATACTTATAGAATAGACCTCTTCACCTTGTGTGTAATGTTTGCCCAATTCAGACCACATGTCATTCCCTTGGAAATAAGATTCTTTGTTTAAGTTGTATCCATATACATGTGTCTTCTCATGTGCAACTGTTAAACAAAGAAATGATACTCTAGGGAATGACACGTGGTATGAAATGGAAAACATTATACCCAAGAAACTATAGAGACCATTTTTAAAAAAATCGTAAATAAATAATGACCTTAGAACAATACACAATCACTACCGTGAAGGCATCTTTAACCCTGATACAGAATTCGTCCTGATTTGCATAAGGTTAACTTTGAAATATCTCGGCCAAATTACATTAAATGTTGAATTTTTTACTCTAAAAAGGAAGCGATAGTCTAGACACTTTTAAAGTGATATACGATAATTGCATGAGATCTCCCTCTCGTATTGTATATATAACTAATATTTTGATTGAGTCCTATACTTACATCTTATGAAGTTTGTGTTTATACGTCTTTCAGTTGATGTCTTACAGAGGACTAAATTTGCAACCAAAAAAACAGTTTCCTTGATATCAGACATGCAGCATGTAACCAGGTTAGACCACGTTTTATTATTAGGCTTATTCAGCTTGAGGTCCACGGTTTGATCCTTCGGATCTTCAGGTCTGTTTTGACTTTTCTCCAATCCATGTAGCTTCAGCTTTAAATACTCTTAAAACAGAGCACTGATGAGGGGGTAAAGAGAGGGGGTAAAGTGTGCACAGTTGGCTTCCATTGATAGCAGTTGAATTTCAACTGAAGGAACTACAGACTTTAATTATAGGTACTTTACCTTTTTATTAGCTGTTCCGGAGTTGCAGAATGTATTGCATCATGGGGCAGTCTTAAGGGACAATTTAATACTTATATGGTGCTTTTTTCACTTTTTGTTAGTGAAAGATCAAAGAAAAGTGATATAGAATTTCAATTGTTGTGTTAATTTTCAAATTGATTTTGCTTTTGAAAGCATAAAATGTCAAGTGAGTGATGAAGCATCCCTCAAAATCCTTAATATATATATATATATATTTATATGTATAAATTATAGCGTACTTATTTGCACTGTACCCCCCCCCCCCCCAAAGGAAATGAACAGTATAGCTTTCTTTGAGATTTTAATATTTTATTATTTTTAATATCTCTCGTCAATAGTGCTACAGACGATCTATCAAACATGCTGGGTGATGTTATAAAATACATTGAGGCTGTGATGGTAAGTGTTAGGCACGATTATGGGATCTAAGTGATGGTTGAGTCACTATGATACATCAACACCATCATTCCTCTTCACAACAGAGGAACGTTAAGCTGTACTCTTATGTCTCAAGTTGGGTTAATATGGGAAAATTAAGAAAAAGAGATGATTTCTCTCTCCTTTTGCATTCATTTTCATTTCCCATTCCTTTTCCTTTCTGTTGCTTTCTTATCTCTTTTTCCCTTTCATTTGATATTTTCTCCACCCTTTATTTCTCCTTTCTCTCACCCTTTCCCTTTCATTTCTTCTCACGTTCCTTTCATTCCCTTTCAATCCCCAACTTTTCCTTTCATTTTCCCATCCTTCTTTTCATTTATTGAATTCAAAGGATATATTTTTATTTAGGATGGAAGGATTACTGCAGATAATAATGTAGGTCGAGAGCTGAAACATTTTGTTGATGCAGTCCCTAAAATGACGCCTGAAGAATTTGAAGCCATGCTTAACAGCAACATGCAGGTAACGTAACTACTATGTAACTTTTTAAGCAACCTGGAACTGCAACTGTAGTATGTTCTCTACTATGCACATGTTTACCGTCGTTTGCATTACTACGCGGCCGCCCCAGACACAAATCGAGTTGTGTAGTTTGCAATAGACTACTGTCAATCATTCATGTTGACGCCATTTATACACATTTGGATCAGTGAGTTGGCTTTTCTATCAAACTTTCTCAGTCAGATATCACGAAGGAAAGTTCTGAAAGCTTGCAAAGAGTTTGAGTACATCCAAGTAGAATGAGGTGCTTGATTGACGGCAGTGTATTGCAAACTACACGACGCGATTTGTGTCTGGAGTGGCCGCGTAGTAAGAAAATAAGACGTGAAATGTCCTATTTTTACGAACTATATTTACATTTACCAGTTAGGTCATTCGCTCAATGCTGAACATTCTAGACCACGCTAAATAATTATTAAAATGATTAAATAATTAACATTATTAATAAATAGAATAAATAATAATAAATAGTAATTGTCCAACAAGTTAATAAATATCTGCAACTGCATTCTTAAGACTGCAAGTGAGGTTGCTAGTAAAGGGAACGGCTACGCCAAAAGCATATCTCTGCTGATTTTTGTTATGAGTAAAGCGCTCCCAAAAGACGTCATTTCACTCTAAAACGGGGATTCTTATTAAGTAAAATACTATGTAAACACGAAATAATAATACAATAAAAGGTTAAAGCGCCTCAATTTCGTTGACGTTGTCGCCCACGTTGCCGTCCTGCAGCTTAAGGGCCCTAGTCGTGATGCTAACGACGGTAAAGTTGTTATTTTACGCAAATGTTTAGACAATTCAATTTATCAATAATATTTTTGTTTTATCTGTTAATCATTCATTTTGTTTCATCTACGGTTTTTGACATTTTATTTATCGAATCTCCATCCTGTTGTTTTCGTTTCAGGACTTGCTGATGATTGTATATCTTTCAAAAGTCTGTAAAACACAACTCGCCCTGGGAGAAAAGCTGACAGCTGTCCTTTAACATTAAGACGTAAATATAAATAAAATGCCAAGAAAGTAAAAACTTACTGGTATAACAGTGTTGTACTGGGTGGGGTAGGGTGAGGTGGGTTTGGTTGGGGGGGGGGGGGATGTGGACATCTGCGCGGGTGAGAGGGAAGTAAAATCCTCAACTAGGGTGGGGAGAAACGAACACAGCTTGACTACCATAGGCCTTTTCTAATTTCGATAAACTGTGGTGCATTGTGGTCTCGGTTGGGTCTACCCTCCTGGCAGTGTTCTTTTAATTTTCTCCCTTTTAGTTTCTTTTGTCGCCGCATTGGGGAAATTTAAAGAAGGCTGCCAACAGGACATCTTTTTACCCATCTTTTTTGGTTAAGCTTCACGAATTTGCAACGTACCCTGTCATTGGTTAGGTTTAGGGGCGGGGATTGGGGAATGATCATTGTTTTCTATTTTTCTACACATAAGTGCCCTCCAATAGGATCACATCTTGCAAATTCGTGAAGGACGACCCCATATTTAAACAGGAATAAAACTTCCTCCCCGAGGTACTTTAGTTAAGGTTTGAAACTTGTTTAGTTAGGCTTATGTGCATTGATTGTGAACGGGTCAAGATTGATCCTGACCAGAGCCTGACCCACTATCATTCGGTTGTACGGAAGGTCTTTGCTCCAAGACACCACAACTTTTGCCATCTTGTCCCAGGAAAACCTGTTTACAGTCAAATAGATATTTTAACACGGTGGACCATGAGACAAAATTTGTTCACACCTTTTTGGGAAAGCGTGTGCTATTTTAAAATCGAAATAAAGTAAAATGAGGAAAGTGACGGAAGACAGAATTCCTTTTTTTTTTCATGCTTGTGTTTGCGTCCAGAGCCTGGGCCTTCATTTTGAAAAAGACTCCTTAAAATGTTTGATTAAAAATCGTCTTAAATCCGGTTAAATTTTAATGTCTCATAGACAGAATATTAGCAGCCGATTCTTTTATCATTTCTCAAAGTCTAAAAGTAAACTTGATGTCGTTTGTAAAGATAAATTCACTTCATCCCAAGACCTGTGTGCTGATGTTGTACTTTTAGTCCAATACTAGGAGAGCATGCTTTTTGGACTTTTAATGACGACTAAAGCCTGGTTTTCACTAGCGACGGAAGCAGAAGCGGAAGCGGAAGCAGAAGCCTAAGACGTCTTATGTTCCTGTGAAAATCAAAAAACGGAGACGTAAGCAGAAGCAGAAGGAACGGAAGGTTTCATTTTTCTTATGCTTATGCTTCTGCTTCCGTCCTTATGTCGCTTGTGAAAACCAGATTCTTATGCTTCCGCCGCTAACATACAGAAGCAGAAGGTGGTAAGCCAATCAAATTCTCGTACTCAGTCCACTGCACTGTGAAACTTCCTATTGTTTCTCTTATGCTTCACATTCACTTCCGTCACATTCATTTACACTACAACATAACGATCTTATGCTCATGCTTATGCTTATGCTTCTGCTTCCGTCGCTTATGTCGCTAGTGAAAACCAGCCTTAATGAGACGTTCCATCTTGAAATACACCGCACATATCATTTAACAATTATTCGCCGAAGGCGAAGTGATTATCGGGGAATATTTACCGAGACGCGAGTCTTCGAGCGGCGAATAATCACTGAACCTGAGGCAAATAACTGTTTTAGTATAAATGCACAGGTGATTCTTTTAAAAATAGAAAAAAACGAAGATAAAAGCGGCTGGCCGCCATTTTGGATTTTCGCTCGAGGTGATTATCGTGTGATAGTGTGAGTTTCTCGACCAATCAGCGCGCGAAATTTTCTATCATCTGCGTATTTTTACTAAACAATAATAGTTTATCAAATTGAGCTGATCCTTGCAGTATATGAAGCAACTTAAGCAGGTGCAAATTGAATAATAATAGTTAAATATTTTTTTGCGCGGAAATTAAATGTATAATGATATAAACACATTGTGCAGTTACCACACATATAACGAGGTTTGGAAATATATACTTAAACGAATGTACGTATTAGATAAACGTTATTCTACTGCCTAGAAATTGCTAGAAAGCAAGGAAGGAAAAGAGAAAGGAAAAAAGGAAGAAGAAAGAAAAGGATGCATAGAGAACCCAAGTTATTATCATACAGCATTTACCCCGATTTTTCAGCTAAAATTAAAACTTCACAACGAAAAAAAAAAAGTTAAAAAAGGCTTGTAATCAGTTGGCAAAAACAGTCTCGATGCAAACACAAGCACGAGAGTCACCTATACATAGAGTAAAAACTAGCTTAACATATGCGAGGCCAAATATAATAAGCCAAAAATCCATTGCCTTGACGTTAATACCTCTTTTAACAGCAAATGGTCCACCTCGTAGTACGTAGAGTTATTCTTCCTATCAAGTTTAATCCCACTTGCTCTATTGCTGTAGTTTACGTGACAAGTACTTGACTGAGGGTTTTTGATGTAGTTGACGGACAAACAGGCATGAAACCTCAAGCATTCATCGAAGCACTCGAGCAGCGAACGGTTTTTCTTGCTCACCAAATGCTGGCCCCTTAATATTTGTCCCCCTTCTTTCGAAAGGATAAAAGTCCAGTTTCCTGGACTAGTGTTACGGAAGGTTTGCTTGTGACAACTAGCAACAGAGGCGTCCAAAGTAGCGAGAAAGCAAAACGCCAGAAAAAACATTCCTTGACCACCTCTCATCATAATGGAGTCTTAAAACTTCTCTTTACTCTTGTTGCGAGCGCAAAAAGAATACTATCTCCTGAGTTACGAACATGTACAAACACCTGTGCCATTATAAACAATGTTATCATTCAAGACCCTACGTTGAATAATTGATGATACTGGACTCATTGCTCGTTGACTGTTTGTCCTCGGGGTATGGAGCTGATCCACGATTGGTTAATTCTCACAGGAATAATTGGGATAATAACTTAAATTGTGCACTAAATTAGAGTTGCATAATTACATTGCGGTTGGTTGTTTAATTTTAAGCTTGAAAGTTTCGATTAGTACAACTGATCAACTGCATGCGCCATCTGAAGATTGTTAGATTTTGACCAATCAGATTTGGACGTCTGTCCATCATTTCAAAGATAATTCCTTTTTCAGAATTCCCACTGATTAAATTAGAAACACCTTTTCTCTATATAGATGATGGCTAGTGAAACTAGCGTGGACTGCGTCGGTGTTTCTAATGAACAAGTTATCGTAGATTTATAAGTTTAACACCGTAGTGAAAATAGAAAACTGACGTTTCGGACGATAGTCCTTCGTCGGAGTCAATAGAAAGTAAGAGTGAGAGAGATGTTTATATAGTAGAGGATAGGGAAAACAAACCAATAAGAAGAAAACAAGCCATAAAACAAAAAGAAAACAAAAGGATAGAAAGCAACAATAGGTGAGAAAAAAGGGAAAAGAAAAGAAAAAAACAACAAAACAAAACAACTTAAATGTAGGCGAAGCGTTCGTTCATCCCGTGGGGATTAACGGTGCCAAGTGAATGAATAACACGCATTTCTTTTGTTTTGCGATGATGGTTGCTGCCGTGGGTTAAACAAAGACCAAAAACAATAGCATTAAGCTCAGAGTGATTAGTGGAATTGAAGTGCCGAGCAACTGGTTTATTTAAATCTTTCTTTCGAATGTCGTAAAGGTGGTCTCTAAAACGATCACCTAATCGGCGGCCAGTTTCTCCAACATAGAGCATGTTGCAGCTTGAACATTGAATACAGTAGATGACGTTAGAAGAAGTACAATCAAAATGATCAGTAATATTAAAGGTGGATTTGGGACCTTTAATAGAAGTATATGAAGCAACAAAAGGGCAAGTGTAGCAACGTTTGCGAGAGCAGCGAAAAGTACCGGGTTCATTATTAGAAGGAAGTACACCTTTAACTAAGAAAGAACGTAAATTGCGATCCCTTTTGAACGAAAAAAGAGGGCGTTCTTTGAAAATGTTAGACGTGGTTGGATCAGAATTGAGTAAATTGAAGTTACGATTAATAACAGGTTTGATAGAGTTGTTAATAGGATGGTAAGTGATGGTGAATGGAATGCGGTTAAGGTTAGAATTGCGTGATTTAGGGGTGAGAGCAGTGTTACGATCTATGGAGGAGGCTTTAAGCATAGCACGCTCGATGATGGTAATGGGGTAACCACGATTAAGAAAGAAGGAACGCATTTCTTGACATTTGTGAGAAAAATCAGTGTCGTCACTGCAAAGACGGCGCAAACGTAAAAATTGCGAAAAAGGAATAGAATTGAGAGTGTGTTTAGGGTGTGAGGAGGAATAAAGTAAATATGAATGAGAGTCTGTGGGTTTATAATGAATGGTGGTATTAAGATGATTAGCAGAAATACTCACAGAAATGTCAAGAAATGTGACAGAAGTTTCACTAATGTCCCAAGTGAATTCAAGAGCTGGGTGAAACGAATTGACATAGAGAATAAAAGAATCTAAGTCTTGTTTTGAACAAGAAGCAGCGCCAATACAATCATCAATGTAGCGACCAAAAAATTCAGGTTCTATAAAAATTCTCTATAGTTTGACATTAACTGTGTTTTTTCCCCATACGTTGGCACACAACCGATGCGCCAAGATACTTTCAAATTGGCAAAAATTAGAAAAATATACAAAAAAATCAATATATTCAGCGTTGTTTTGATTTTAAATGGCCCGTTTGATCGTTTAAAACGGTGGAAAATAGTCACGTGATTAGCACGCCTGTCGAGGAATTATGGGTATCTTGTCTTGCTTTAGCTATTTATGCAGCCTTCATGCCGAGCCTTTGCTAAATTTCCAGAACTTTCTTTCGCATTTCAGCTGCAATCTCTTTCTTCAGAGCACTAAAAACATTATCTTTCTCAGTACATTTTGCTTTTTGATAGATTTAAGGATTTTTTTCAATGCTATTTTTTCTTTTTTAGTGTTTTTTTATATGATTTCAAGCGAACAGCAGACCCATTTTTCGTTTTTAGTCGAACTGAATGAAACAATAGCACAGAGGGTGAAGATTTAAATACCAAAATAACCCACGGGTACTAAGTCTATCGTAAAAGACACAAAAATGTCAAACATTCACGCGATATTGAAGACTCCAAGACCGACTCTTTCGTGATACATAATAATAATAATATTTGAGAATTCAAAGAACTATTAAAACAGCTCGAGATTTACAGAATATATTTTAGCCTTGCCTATTTAAGTTACTAATATCTTTAATTATTTTTAAAAGATACTGAGCTAGCTGTTGACCTTTGATTCTTTTAGGAATAAAACACACATTCGGGATTTATCTCTGGCAGTGACAATAAACTTGGGGCATTCTTGCAATAATTTTCATCTTGGCAAACAGAACCTGTCTAGGTATAGAGTTCACAGTAAACAAACTTTCTCAGCCCTGATATACATTTATTATCACAATCTATTTTTATCAGTAGAACTAGAGGATAGCAATGAGATATCGGATAGTGCTATCTAACCTTTTCGCTTGCTCTCGACATTGTACTAATGAAAAAAACCAATACATTCTCACGCATGGTCACACAAGCGCGAAGTATGCAGATTACGCGTGACGAATTTTTGATTCCTTTATTAGTCTCAGTTGGTACGCTCCCAAGTTTAACTGTTATGATGAGTTAACCATAACTGTTTAGGTAACCTAATGGAATCTGCTGGAAGGCCGTTCCATTTATGGTACAGATTTTGGGGGATTTTAGTGAATTTGTAAGGCGAAGAGGCTCTCGAGTGAACAGAAACTGCCCTGCTTCACCCTATAAACGGAAGAAACTGTCCTTCTGCACGCGTGCTTCAAACAAAATGACATGTGGATACTTCTTTCTCCTTCTTGCTTCTGTTCTCTGGGTCAATACAGCAGCCCTACAAGGTACAGTAAACTCAAATGATTCAGTCAAGCTTTCCTTTTATTTGTCTTTTATAACCGCGCGTTGAGAGGTATTGAATACCTCGAAAATTTCTGCGGAATGTCTTGCCTTGAATTTTTACTACGACGGTACGAACTTTCTTCAAGGTCTTTACTCTAATAGCTGTCCTTAAAATAATAATTTTAGTGACACAATTCCCAATTATATTCCCATTTATTTTGACTTTAAATCTTTACGTATCTCTCAGCCAGGAGTCTTCTTATTTTTGTTTACGAATACTATCAAGAAATCATAATTTTATTAATAGAAAGAACGAAGTGTAAGCAAAGACGGACTGGCGGTCGAAGTTTCATTTGATTCTCGTGCTTCCGGTTTATTTTCTTGAAGTTGTAATTCTAAACGAAATACCTTCACTCTCACAATCTCACGAATCTTGTCCTGAAGCTATTCCTCTAGTTGTGTCTGGTAATGGAATCTATAACTTTTTTTTTTGCTTTTCAATCTTATTCACGTTATTTTCCCCCAGCTCCGAACTTGCAAATTGCATCGGAATTTAGAGTTCCCATTGATATAATAGCTACGAGCTAGAAAGAAAATAGCGAAAAAAAACGACATTTTTTACATAATATCTTTTTCTATTTTCTCCCCTTGATTATTTAATGAAAAAGGCGTCTTCAATGAAGGATGTTTTTGAGGTTTTGTGCAACACCTGCATTTAAACACTTCAGAAAGAATCTTACTTCCAGACATGACTATTAATCATGTTTATGTCTCTTGCCCGTTTTAAAGTATTTCAGCTTAATCGAATTCGAAAACACGCCGTGCGACATGAAAACACATCAGGTCGACCTCGGCTGATCTTTACGCCAATCCATCTGTTTCTTCTTACTATTTACAAGCCACAGGAAAAAGCCATCTTACTTGATAATTATCATCGAAACAATGTGCTGAATTACCTCTTTCACTTTATGTTTACTTTATACGTTTATATTTAAGTCCGTCTACATAAACCTACCATCTCCGGGGGTCTATCGTCGTGTACGGATTAACAAAGTGCGTCATAGAGTTTCCGAACACACGAGTGAGACTTAGAAATTTTGGTTCTCCTCACTTAGAAAAAAAATTAAGTGAAGACACCAAGAATCGAACTCGGTACCTTCGGCACCAAAGGACTACTACAATGCCAACCCCAACCCTAACCCTAAACCTAACCACTAGACCACGAAGCGAATTCGGTTGGGTGGTCTCATTTTTGAGTCATATTTAAACGATGTATCATTAGCATGTGCACATAAATATTTATTATAGTTTAATTTATGCTATCGTAGGGTACGACTACTAGCCGATTACTCCAAATTTGCATTTGAATAGAATTCCCCTGACAATTCCCGTACACGACGATACAACCGGACTAGCTTTGGGCGTTCCTGTGCACATTTTCTCACTCATACAGATGTTAAAAGATGTTTCGTGTGCTTATGCCACTCTTCTGTTCATATTCCTCTTTTTCTTCATCACATCAGCTTAAAATATTAATAGGATTATAGAACCAGCCGCATATTATCCGATGCGTCGCAAAGAAAGTATAAAAACCCACACAATCTTGAATGACTGACCGCGGGTCAAAACCAGGCATAATCACGAATGAGCCTGAAATAATTAACTTCTTGTCTGTTTGACAACATGAAAGTCTAATTACTGCAATGGATTTGTCTTGTCAGAGTACAGAACCAACGAGAATTAGAAAACACTATTGACCGCGTTGTCCTCGTGAATGGAGGTTTGATCAGAGTTAATATTAACACTACTTGTAAATTAAAAATTGATCAGCAAACTTGCAGCACTTTGGTTCAGAAGCGATCTTGAAATTGGATACAATAATTGGCAATAATCATATATTTGTTTGAACAAGAAAAGATGAAAGATTTCCATTCAAACTATATGTAACAAACACCACCTCAAGATCAACATTCCCTGAATCGTTTGCAACTATTGTCATTCGTACCAATACTCCATTTTACAGTTCCGTTCAGTGACCACGAATAATACTTCCAAGCTGAGGCTGCAGGTTCGGCTGCGCGCGATAAAAAGTATAGTTTTGCTATGCGCGGAAACTGCAGCCTCGAATTGGAACTATTATTCGTGGTCTCTGAATTGGAGCTGTAAAATGGAGTATTGGTTGTTCAAAGTTTCAATAATTTCGTTTTGCGAAGGAAAGAAATCTTGGCTAATAACTTACCACTTAACAGCAGATTAGAAAGTTAATCCATGGTTTAATCTAGTAAAATCACGGAAAAAAGAGAAGATTAAGAAAATGAAGCTTTATATGTTTTGAAAAATATTCCTTAAAACCTTATCCCACGCCGACTCCCCACCCCCTCCCCGGACCGGTGAATGTCCCGCTAGTATTTTTCTAATTATAAACCGAATCTGAATATGGCGACCAATTGCCCTATTTCACTATGACGTCACTGTTTGTTTATGTGGGGGATAGAATCGCCAAATCTAATAGAAAGTTCAACAAAATTAGTAAAACAGTTTGATCTAAAATGACCTGGTTTCCAGATATAATATGTGTTAATATGTACTAAAAAATATTCTGAGCATTTGGTGGTTATTCTACTTCTCTTCGTGGATTGATACAGTTTTTAGGACAATTTTCGGCGAATTCGCGTTGATTTGACCTCGTCCGACCGTGATCCTTTGCGTTTAAAGAATAGATTGTTTTGATGTGACGTCATAGTGAAATAGGGCCATTGGGACTGACGTGAACACGAGACTAGTCAGTCCAGAACAATAGTTATTCAAATCGGTCGCCATATTTTGATTTCGCGTAAAGATTCTCAGCTTTCTAACGAAAAATCGATTTTTTTGGGAGAAGGGTCTGGGTAAGAGATTGGCCATGCCTTTTGTTATTTCTTTGTCTTGGAATTGTCAGTGATTGCCAGTGACGAGGGTGTGGCCGATCACATGAATTCACTCGAAGCGCGCCGTAGTGGCATTTCTTCGTGTATATTCGTAGAATAGTGAGTCTTTCGTTTGATCGTTCACCACAGCAGATAAGTAATGATTGTGGAACCTAGATAAGTTAGCGATCATAAGTCTGCGGTGAGCTACACACATTTGTATCACTATTTATTATTTATATTCCTTCATGTATTACGTTTAAAATAGCCATTAAACATTATGTGAGACATGGGAGAGACCGCAAGGACGTCAATTGAGAAATGTGGTGACAAAGCTTTTAAATTCGGCCGTAATTTTTTGTCATTTCTAACCACTTGCTTAATCATCATTTCTTTCTATGAATATTAACATACACATTAACAAACATATAGACATCGATAACACTCTTTTTATCTTATATCAAGATATCTGATACCATTTTCATCCAGTAATATCGGGATATTTGGTACCATTTTCATCTAGCAATATCGGGATATTTGGTACCATTTTCATCCAGTAATATCGGGATATTTGGTACCATTTTCATCCAGCAATATCGGGATATTTGGTACCATTTTCATCCAGCAATATCGGGATATTTGGTACCATTTTCATCCAGTAATATCATCGGGATATTTGGTACCATTTTCATCCAGTAATATCGGGATATTTGGTACCATTTTCATCCAGTAATATCGCGATATTTGGTACTATTTTCATCCAGCAATATCGGGATATTTGGTACCATTTTCATCCAGTAATATCAAGATATCTGATACCATTTTCATCCAGCAATATCGGGATATTTGGTACCATTTTCATCCAGTAATATCGGGATATTTGGTACCATTTTCATCCAGTAATATCGGGATATTTGGTACCATTTTCATCCAGTAATATCGAGATATTTGATACCATTTTCATGCGGCCCGATATGATTACTGCATGAAAATGGTATCATAAATTACACTGAATATTACTAATATAGCTAAGACTGCGTTAATAATGTATAGCAGAGAGAGAGGGGGGGCAGATGAAATTTAGGGGGGATCGCAAAAATTTGTACCAGTAAAATTGGGGTGGGGGGGGGGGGGGGGGGGGTGGGGAGTTTGAAAATTGTTTCAAGAAAATTGAGGGAAAAGAGAATTGAGGGGATGCAAAATTTCTAGAATAAGGTACGAGGGATTGCCCGGGATAGTTATTTTTTGAGGGGTCTTCAAGTGGGGGGGGGGGGGGGGGGTGGGTCTTGCGAATTTTTTGTCATTTCAAGATTTCACCTGCCCCCCCTCCCCTCTCTGCCATACATTATGAACGCATCCTAATGTAGATATTTAATTGGCCATCTTATAGACAATTTCTCTCATGGTATATCATTCGTTGTTATATTCATCATCAAGTAAAAGCGCTAGATATAGCTTATAAAGCATTAATCAGTTCCAAATTAACTAACAGCTGGTGTTAATTTAGCCTGCGTGCAGCCGAATTAACTAAACTGTTAAGTGACTATACGAGAGAAAAGTCCGGCTGCACTCAGGCTAGTGATAATTTAAGTTTTCTCTCGCCGTAAGCCGTTGATATTCGATATATTATTAACAAAGCAGCGTGTCAGATGTTTGAAGTCTCAAGAGATCGACGCCACATCAATTATAAAGAAGTAGGAAGTCCATTAAGAGAATCAGGCCCAGATGCCATACTGTATCATGAGCTGAGGTCAGACACACCCTTTTCTCTGAAAGTTTTCGAATGACAAGGTCAAACTGACGATTTGAAGTCAAAAAGCAAATACGATAAAAGTAATGAAACTGCTGTCTTGTTAACCAGCGGCTTTGTTCTTCATTAAATATGCATAGATGGTCACATGACTGAACATTTTATAAGTTCGATAAAAAGTGTGGCAATTATCTGACTGTGTTGTGTTAGTGTAGACGTTTTGGCGGGAAATTACCACGTGACCTGTACTATACTGAAACTAAACCGTCTTTTTTCCTTCTAACTAACGTCGATATCTTTGTACTTCACCAGGAAAGGTATATATATGTGTGTAAAAAACACCATCAAGGATTTTCAGTTTTCATTCAATTTGGCGGTAGAAGATAACGTGACGGCCGCGCTTGGCATTATTGGCGGGAAACTGGTCGTATATCGATATTCACTTTCCATTTGGAATTACCTGTCGAAGGGTACCCAAAGAACGATTTATTGAATGAATGTTCGTTATTACGAGAACGCTGTAGTGCAAGCGACTGACACTGGCGGGGCCGGCCACAGTATATATATTTCCTAAAACAAGTTTAAGAGTGCGTAGTGGACAAACCAAGCAAATATCGAATATTGAAATAACAAACAAGTTTGAATACCACTTTCCATTCATTTCAACTAGTTGTTTTTGTTATTTCATTGCAGATCTGATATGCTCACCGGGACACAACTTCATAACCGCCTCTGCTCGCTTTACAAACACAACGTTCGATGAAATAATCCAACCCAACTACACAGACGGTCACGATTCCATGAAGTGTGTATGGATTCTAAAGGCGGCCGAACCTTCACAGAGAATCAAAATTGCAATTAAGACACTTTCATTAAGTGACGTGCGAGACCGGTTATACATCTATGACGGAGATAACATGACTGAGAACTCTCGGGTTGGTTTCTACGGCCCGTGTGCTAAAGGTACCCTGATTACATACTCAACTGGGTACCTCGATGACTATCGTACTGGTATCCAATAGCAACGCTGGGAGAGGAAAACTGAGAATATTATTCAAGGCTTTACCTCGAGGTAATTACACCCTAGTCACGTGACTTATTCTAGAATGGCTTCCTTGTTTAGGCATCTGCATTTACGATTGCAGACGTGAATGTTTGCGCCATTTAATTGGTTCAATGTAGAAGCTGTGTAAGAGACAAGAAACCAGATAATCGTGATGAATTGGAGTAAACGTTGAAGCATGCTGTTACTGAATGATCGAATTGTACCTTATTCTCTCCTCAGACTGGATCACGTGTGAAGCCAAGGACCCTTTATCAGGTGATTAGGGATGATGCATGATGATAATAATAACGACGATGATGTTAATGATGATGATGGCAATGATAACATTGATGATGCATGATAATGGTGATGATGTTTGATACATGATGATCAGGGGCCGCAGAAGGGGTAGTGCAGGGGGTCTATATTCGCCCCCTCACCTTTTTCCTATTCCCATACTAGTCTCTTATTTTCAATCTTATCCCACCTTCTCCCCCCCCCCCCCCCCCCCTCCGCGGCCACTGATGGTGATGATGAGGATGGTTTATAACGATACAATGAATAAAATTTGAGCCCAAAATCTCATATATGACCGGTACCGGTTATTTGGTGCACATGGCTAACCAGTTACCCCTTCTTATAATCCTTTATTCAATCCCACAGATACTTGTACCTACAAAACCACCATCAATAAACGATCCGGACACTTGATAAGTCCTGGCTTTCCCTCTAATTTTTCTGATGAGAAAATTTGTCTTTGGAATTTCAAAGTACCAAGCAATCATCGCATGCAAATCACCTTCGAGTGGATGGGAATCTATAAAGGAAAGGGGAGACTTTGTGAATTAGATAATATGATTAAACTAAGTGATACAGGGAACAAGAGGCAGGATTACTGTGGCTGTGAAGAACTTCCGGCGATAGATTCTACTCGCACCATTTGGATAAAGCTCTTAGCTACTCCCGATAAATACTGGTCTGGTTTCTTGCTTACCTATCGCACAGTTTGTAAGTACCTAAAAATGAGTTATGTATCGGTCGGTCGGTCGGTCGGTCGGTCGGTCAGTCGGTCGATCCGTCAGTCAAATAGACCGATCCCAGCTATGCATGAGTGTCCACCCAAACGATGTGTAGTTTGCCCAATGGCATACAGAATGTTAGACCCCAAACTCAAATAGGACGTTTGCATGATAAAATCATTTTACTACCACTACCAAGATGCTTCGCGTATTTTCTTTCTTATTTAAATTTGTATCTCTTATGAGAAGATCAAGAAAATGGATGTTGACGCGATACCTTTTTCACCAGCCATACATACTAAACTTGATTTGCTTTGTAAATATTTATTCTGTATTTTTCATAATTGTTCAACTCTATTTAATTACTCCCATATTTTTGTATTGTAATTTTGTGTGTGAAATAAACTTGACTTGACTTGACTTGGGTGCTAATTAACTGAACAAAAGAAAATGTGCAAGGGAGTCTGGTTGTAGAGGTCAGTGACGCCATCATGTAAACGTCCTATTTAGATTTTTAAGTGGTTACGTAATGACGGCATTCCAAGACATTAAGACAGACATTTACGATTTTCAGCTACAAGCTACATCTGCTACAAGCTGCAAAACAATAACACATTTTAGCTTATCCAAAATAGAAACTGTAACTATGTAGGTAGAACAGTGTTTGCGGGGTCGGTGTATTAACGTCGCCCTATCTTATATACTTTAGCGTTAGATGATTGTCCCATTGGACAGTCGAGATGTTTAGAGAGTCATGTCACGCACGGCTTCAACAAGATGGGTCAACTCTGTTCTGACATTGGTACGTATCCTCTTTGCTTTTCTGTACATTGTAGCTTAGGGGGAGGGGGGAGTATGACATGAGCATAAAATGTAAAATGTGTTGATCAAAATCAGTGCACCAAGAACCCAAAGAAAAACCTCCCTCGAAGTATGGAAGAGACCCGACAAACTCTACTAATCTTCGAATCCACGAATCAAACCCGAGACCCCAGATGTTACAGGCGAGTGCGGTACCTCTTTGAGACAATATCTTGACCACACTGCCTTGTCCCGCTATTTCTCCACGATCCGTCCTCATCGTGCACAACCCTGTGGCCTTCACAATCTTGTTTTCTTGTTTAGATATTGTACCAACAACACCTCGTCCTACGACGATCAGCACCGCACCTCCAACAACGACTAAACATCCAACGGACAAGATGTATAATCCGCTGGGACAGGTCAAAGAGGAAAACACGACGAGCTCAATTCCGAGAAGTGACGTACAGAAGAACCAACCATCAAATGATGGAAAGGGAGGATCAGAAGATCAGAGTAAGTAGCGGCCTTTTTTCTTTTCTTTTCTGAAGAAAGAGAACATTCTGTATGTCTTAGTCAAGTCTTAGGTAGTTGTGCGTTTTGATTGTTGATGAGTCTGACGGATGGGGTAGTCGTGGTTTTTAATTGGTTACTTGGGAGAACATCTAGGTGCCTCCTTAGCGTCAGTCAGTATTACCCAAAGGAATCTGCTTTCCAAGCTTTCTTAGCCATATATGATTTGCTGATATTAATACTACTAGTGTTCTAAATATATCCCGAGTGCTTCGTCTCTATCTTCGTAGCCTCCCCTCTCCTCCCCCTCCCCCTTGGAATTCCTCCATACTCTTCGTATAGCTAACGGTAACGGATCGAATTCTGCTATTTTAGAGTTCACCGTTCAGTGCAATAAAGACAACATGTTAGTCACCGTGGACCTCGCGCGCTTCGAAGTCAAGGATGCCCTGGTCCCTGACTCGCTACGACTTAAAGACTCGTCTTGTAAACCCGTCTTCATCAACGAGACACTTGCTGTGTTTAGAGCGCCACTAGATGGGTGTGGTACGTACCACAACTCGACCAAGGAAAGTATCTTTTACTGGAATACGATCCATGGTCATACTGAAGAGACGGGCCATCGTTTGATCACACGAAGGTACAGCGTACGCTTGGGGTTTGACTGTCGCTACGCTAAGAGACGAACTCTCTCCGTGGTGAGTTTTTCTCCGAGAAAGAAGGTTTTCTACTCGGCTGCAGGTAAATAGAATATGCTGAATGGATTTTGTGGGATTGAAATCGTGCTTTAGAATGATGTTACGCGGGTTAAAACAAACGTTTTCATTTTCATAGCGCCGTATGATTAAGCTAAATCCATTTGTTTTGCATTTATAGTTTTAAAAAAAACACAGCAACAACAATAACAGCAACAACAACAACAACAACAGCAACAACAGCAACAGCAACAACAATAACAATAACAATAACAGCAACAACAACAACAGCAACAACAACAACAACAGCAGCATCAACAACAGCAGCAACAACAGCAACAACAGCAACAACAACAGCAACAACAACAACAACAATAACAATAACAGCAACAACAACAGCAGCATCAACAACAGCAACAACAGCAACAACAGCAACAACAGCAACAACAGCAACAACAGCAACAACAGCAACAACAGCAACAACAGCAACA